>QTSX02002910.1:0-370621 GCA_014839935.2 Entomophthora muscae | reverse complement strand
GAGGGCATGATCTTCCACAACCTCAAAAGATTGGCTCCTCAATCCAGTACCATTCTTATTCTTAACTTATTGTTTACCTGTGTACCCTCTGCTGAAGTGAATCTGTCATCTATACCCTTGCAAATGTTGAGATTCACTATCCACTTTGGATACTGTATAAAAGCTCTAAATTATTGGATAAGTGTGGGTTTCTCTTACTTTTTTAACCCTTATTTTTTTTGTTCTAGGGAAGGCTTAAGGATTTATCTTTGATCTATTTCCCTAAAAACGTCCAATCTAACTGCCCCTGTTGTCTTCTCCAACAGCATTAGTTGCTGCCTGCCCAGGCTATCCCCACAATGTTGATGTGTTGTCCCTGCTCCCCTCCACTAAAGGCAACACTAACACAGCAGCCTCCTCCATCAAGCCCTCCATCTCTCCAAAGATCATCTTGGGAGCCATCAAGGTGGATTTCAAGGCATTGGAAATCAATAAGCTTATTAAATGATAGTAACTACCCTACTTAAGAGGCCAAGATGAAAATGAGAAGACTAGAACTATGGAATAAGTGACCTTGCTTTGGTTGGATATTTCTTTCACTTTTCAATAAAGTTATTACCTTTTAGGCACCAAAAACCTTCTAAGTCTAGCTGATAAGAGTACAAAGGATCTTTGTTGCTGGTTAGGTATGAAGTTACTCAAGGTTTTCCCTCTCACTGATGAGCATGAGGTACTTAGCTGTTTTTTACACAGCACAATAGATATATGAATCTTGCTCACTTTTTCTGCACCTAGATCCCTCTGTTTAGCTTTAATTTGGTATTACTTTACCCTGCAGCAAATTAAAATACCTTTTAGAAGGAAGATAATTTACATAAAAGGTGAGAATTTTTGTGTACTTCTCACTATTATGATGAGTTTGGCAGGGTTCCAGTTGTATTTTGAGTTCTGTAGTCTCTCTGATATACTATCTGATTTCTACTGTGTGTGAAACAACGGAGAAACTGCACAACTATCCTATTACAGTTACCACCCAACAAACACCCCCGGGTTGGGCTCCTGATCCTAAATATGTTATCTCTGGATATATGCCCAGATCTTTATCAAGATCAGTACCACATTCCAAACCCATCCCCTTTCTCTATATAACCCATATGGTATTTCAATAAAACTTATAGTTTTCTCTTCTGAATCTCTTCCTGCTATAAGCATCCTCTTGATAGAATTATATGTCAGAATTTATACTATTTTTAGCACTGGATGCAAGGTTAGCTAAAATGGGCAACTTTTCAACCCCATATTCCAAGTTTACTTGACCTTATACTACCCAGGAGTTGAATTCACCACAGTTGCTGTACATAGGGGTTCAGTAAAACCTAAAAGGTGATCATGGAGAAAGGTAGCCTGAGGTAAATTTAGGAGGTACAGTGTATCTCAGGTACATATGGCCACTCAGAAAGTTCCTCTTTCAGGGGGTTGCTATCCTTTGCTGATAAGGGGATGTGATGGTTGCTAATGGGTTCAGTTAAAGATGTTTTGGGGAGTATTCTAAGCCTGAGTAGCATTTCATGGATTTATGCTGTTGTTACGCTCAATGGGTAGTGTTATCTCCAAGGAGGTTTAATTTAAGCCATCCAGGAACAACTTGGCACTCCGTTGTTTATGGATAGAGGTTTTTTCAGATTATAAGGTGTTATTCTTATCATCATATGATCCTGACGAGATGGGGAATTAACAATGCAAGGAAGCATTTTAATGGGGCGGGTTGCTGGGTAAGACATGACCCCCTGAAGAAGATATAGTGCTGATATGTGATGAACAAGGGTCTATTTCAGAGGGTGAAGCCTTCTGATCCTGACCTTCCTAATGGTTAGAATTTCTATTTGTTGTAGAGATTATATATAATTTGGTTATTAGGTTTCTTGTGTCTGAGGGAGGATGTTTATCTAATCTATAGGGTAAGATAGTAAGATCTAATACTGCTATCTATTGTATTATGCTACTTTATTTTTAAGTTAAAGAATAAAAGGAGAGTGATAATTGAAGATGCTATTTTCTTTGGTTCTAAAAGGAGGGTTTGTTTACTATTAAGTGAAAAGTCGAGTTTAAGATTTAAATATGTAACTTTATATATATTTGGCGTGATGGGTTGATTAATCCTTGCATTTTGAATAAATGCAGTGAGGTTTACTGGGTTGGGCGGTATCAGGACTGTTGATGGGATTGCCTGGTAACCATGTTGGTCAACGGTCTAAGCTGTACATTGGGGGCTTTGTTGTAGCATTATCTTTTAAAGGAGGTAGGGCTGGAGCCAAACTCTTTATTTGGTATTGGTATATTATGTATGGTGGTTTTAGGACAAATTGTATTTAGTGATTGATGAATCAAGAATGATTGGTCTGTAAGGGTTTTTTGTATTGTTTTATAAGATGTTTCTTATCTTGGCTGGTTTATTGATTTTGTGGTTGGGCTAAGCCTTGCGGCAGTAGAAATCTTGGATCTTCTCCATCCGCTTGTGATCAGGTTCGACTTGGTGCTTGGCGCAGACATCCACCAAGCCAACGATGGAGTCGAGATGGCCAGACGGTAAGATTGAAAGTACGGTGGAGTAGAAAGGGAAGGTGTGCTTGGTTATGTGGGCCTTGGTCTTGTGGCGGTGGGAGAACTGGCCGTGGATTCTCCATGCCAGGACGCGTATCCAGGCATATTTGATAGCAGGGCCAGTGAAGTTCAACTTGAAGTTGGCGGGGAGGTTCGCGGTTTCAAGACGGAATTTGTGAGGGATTATTTTGTCAGTTAAGCTGATTAATTCCATGACCTTCTTGGAGGTGGGAAGCGACGTGTTGTGGATGGATTCCGTGTGGTGCGGCGTGCTCAGGCATCGTTGGTTGGGATGGCACGATACAAACTCTGAGGCGGGCTGGGGGTCAAGCCAGAAAGGAGTGATTGAGTTTAACAGGATGGAGGTGGAAGTTTGGTGTTTCTTTGACTTGCGCAGCCCTTGGAAAGCCAGGGTGACGTTTTCAAACAGGCGTGTGTGATAATTGCCAAAGTCGGTTTGGTTGGGCCCAGTCCATATTACGCCAGGCTCAAGGCCAAGGGGCGCGACAGCTGAGATGTAATTGGGCGAGAAGACGCTTACCTTAGGGCTGACCAGATACATGAGGCTGCTGAGAAATTAGTATGGTTTATATACTAGAGATTGGGTATTTATTTTGGAACCATTTATTGGTCAGCATTTGCGTCGGTAATAAATCTAGCTATGACGTAGAAATCATAACTTGTGGGCTTTGTTGTTTGGATGTACTGTAATGACGTGGCTTTTGTAAAATCCTTAGGTAAGCAGATTCTTTCATTGAAAATGTTTACTGTTAGGTATAAGAGATAGCTCCCATTTTTCACTAACCACATATAAACTAGCTGCAATTTATTTTCTGTAAGCAGATCTTCCAATTCCGTGTAGATCCGAGTTCTGCTTTGTTTCTTAAACAGAAGCTTCGACTTGAGCCAGCGTGGGGCGTGGATTCATTGGGAAAATCTTAGTGCTCCACATAGGTTGAAGCATACATTAAAAATCATAGAGATTGGATTGAAAAAAGCTTTTGAAAAGAACCCTTTGATAGTAGAACGTTTTTATTATTAAATCAATTGATTCGTCTGTAAATATTTGTACCCTCCCAAAGCTAAAGAAGAGAGATTTGGTAAACTTAAAGCTAAAACAAACAGTGGAATTATTCTAAAACTGTTCTTTAAACGATTAAATAAAAGTTTGATAAGATGTTCTAGACTATTAAAATGCAATATATTAAAGCTAGTATACATTCAGCACTCCAAGAATGATCCAAAACCATGCGTGCAGGATCACAGAACGGTGTCAAGAAACACAGTTGGTATAATTTATGCAGTGGTAGCCAGCTTTGAGACATGTCTAAGCATTTCATATTATGGCCAACTGAAACAATTCCTGAACATCTAGGTTCTAGACTAACTCAAACTTAGCAAACAAGAATCAAGGTTTCAGCAGACCGTTCTGGACCAAACCCTGATTTCAGCACCCCCTTGGACACCAAAACCGGATTCAAAATATAAACCGTTGATCTCTCAGACTTTTGGGATTTGCTTTTTCCAGAAAATTTCTAAAAAGGCGTGCCCTTACATCCCTTGGGAAAACAGCTCTACTTGCCTGCTAGCCGGTGGAAATCATGGGTGAAATAATGGATATGTGGGATTAAAAGTAGCATTTTTAGAGTTTATTAAATAAACAATGTAAGCATTTTCTAAATCCAACCAATTATCAAAACCGAAGGTTAAAATACGACTTGATGCAATTAAATCTAAGCACCCATCATTTTTGAAGCAGATTGGGTTTTAACCCTGTATAGATAAACAAAACCAAGCTAGCCTAGAAAGATCCACTCGGTCCAGAGCAAACTTAGCTGCACTAAAAGAAATTGTTGGGTTTATATCAGTTGCCAACAGATTTTTCTGCATTATACTTGGTTTTTAGCTCAGTTGTTCTTTTCTGGGCTGAGAAGATTTATTACTGGTTGTCTTGACTTTGTTAACTCTAAATTTTGATAGCTACTGTATAAATATGAGTCTGTAGTTTTAATAGTAAACCCTTTAGTTTATTCCAATGTATCAAGTTCTTTTTAAGATACCACCATTTTCACAAAGTTTAGTAAACCTGAATTTTTATAGCAGCATTCAAATAAATTATCAACTAAGTGCTTGCCCATCCAAGGACCTATATAGAGCTGAGTTCAATATATCAGTTCAATATATTTTATGGAACTTTTAGGATGAAATTACTTATATTCAGTTACTTTAAAAATAATAATTTATAGTGTTTCTTCAAAAAAAATTAAAGCTAAATTATTTATCATTTATATTACAGGTATAGATATAAATTAGATATATAAAAGAGCGGGGTATTACTATTAAGTTTAGCGAAGCTAAAATGATACCTCGATATTTTCTTTTCAGATTTCTATCACTTTATATAGAGCTGGTGTGTACCTTTAAACCAAGCTATTGAGCCTTAAGACTGGCTTAGTATTTGCTGTAGTAAACTATTTTTATTTTTTATGTGTACTGAGTGTGAACTTTAACAAATACTGCCTAGTCAGACTTTTAACCATGCTGCAGGCCAACCCCAGCACCTCACTCTACATCTCACCATCTAGATAAGCTGGAGTTATCATGCTATTGATATTTCTGTTAGAGCCTTTGCAAATTTTATCTTGGTACTCTTATCTCTTTTTGAAAATCGATTTATTGGGTCTTGATTTTATAAATTCTGGTCTGTGCTTCTTACATCCTAATTAGGATTATGCTGATATGGCAAGCAAGAGCAAATCTGAAGAAGTATGCATCCACTTTGTGAAGCCACAGATGGCTGGCTATCAATGATGGTCAGCCTCACCAAGCAATAGATCTGCAATGCGTCACACAATAAGTCAATTTACTACAACATAAGCGGTTGGATAGAGTTGATGATCCACACTAGATTTATTACCGCCGGTAAATCTCTTGCTACTATTTATTACCAGCAAATCCCTAGTGCTAATATTTCCTGCTGGCAAATGATGTTGGTTTATATTTATTGCCAGTAAATACTACATCCACCAATTCCCGCCAACAAACCAACACTAATATTGATACACACATATTACTCTTAAAGCTCCCTTTGACTGGGATCAGAGCGGGACCTCACATAGGTGGATGTTTCTCACCCTATACCACTGATAATGACAATAAGGGGCATTTACTTTCATTAAATCTCTGATCTAACTTGCAATACAAACCATTGTACCAATTAAAGATTATCTGCCAGTGAACCTGACCCCTTATCTGCCGGCAAAACCTATACAAATTCCACTGTCTAATCCCAGGTTGCTCCTCCCTTATTAAGCCAAAGGTGTGGGCAGAGCACTTGCCACTCCTGCACGCAGCAGGTGCACCCTTCCACTAAGAAATAATTACAGCTATGTGAGCAAAGAAGGGTTAAAATGACAAAAAAATAGTCAGAAGACTACCACATGATTCTGTGGTGCAACCAACCAGTATGCACCATGAGGCCAGCTGCACGCCAGGGGCTAGGCCTGCCTCTGGCAATAACATCACATCCTCTGTCACAGCTAATCAGATCCTTATAAGTCAGCTGATTAGGACCACAGAAGAGACTAGAGATTCATGATCAGACAGAGGACAACAGACATACACCCAGAATAATATAAAACACCTTTCACAGGCATCAAAAAAGAACCTTTTATACCCCACATTACACTTCTTGTAAGCCTCAAGCCATAAGGGTGCCAATAAACTACATCATTTCTCCTATACCTTGAACTTGAAAAAAATAGATGGTACATGTACTGATAGTACCCAATTCACACAGGCAACATTGCAGCTTACAGCTGTACAACTGAAGGTGAACCCCCAATCAGCTTCACAAACTTATATCAGACAATGCATATGACAGGATATTTCTATCATAGACATTAAAACTTTTAACCTCTTTGAACACTCCCTCTTGAGAAGCCACCTCTCTAGGAAATTGATCAATTGCCAATTAAAGGTTGGTACCAAAATCTAATCCAGATATTGCCTTGGGATCAAAAATAAACCTCTACCAGGATCATGCTCTTCATAAGCCTCATGGCAACCTGATCTTCACAGACACTATGTAGCCAATTGCCTTAATATATCATTTGTCTTATTCAAATTTAAGGTATACTCCCCTTTAATCTACCCCTCTAGTTTCTACATTATACTTATCAGTAGCACAATTAAAACACATGTGATATCACAATAAATACCAAGATAGAGGGTTAGATAAATAGCCGTAAATAAAATAGTTTGATCTAAAAAGAGAAATAAACAGCTTATAGTATATTACAATGAACAACAAAATCCAGTCATCAATATTATATTGAGTTAGATTATCTGAGAAACCTTGGCTTACTATGTATAGGTTGGTTGTGATCAGTGCGTCAAGGGTGCACCAAACTGGTGTGGGAAGAGATATCTGGAATCATTAGTCTGGTGCAGTTAAAGCTTCTATAGATGATAGTAAAGATGATCAAAGTGCAATCCAAAACAAGAAACTTATTTGATATCCTTTTCTGGACTAAATGGAACTAGATACCTATGAAATATTGCCTTTATTGACCATGGAAGCTGTAGAAGTAAGCTAGATGTTTAATAAATCTTTACAGTGCTTGCCTAGTCTGAAGACTTGGAGGATTCTAAGCTCCTAGAATTTAAATTTGGGGATTAGATTTTCTTTACAGAGCCCTGGCTTTAAATACAATATACTATTGATCATAGTATACTGCAAGCTGAAGCTGGAAGCAACACAGGTTTCAAACGCTTACAAGGATCAATCCATGGGCTTCTTATTCAGAGGAGGAATCATCATGACCTTTGATTTTGGTAATGTACTTGAGTTATGCATCTTGTATCTTGAGGAAATCATTCCCTTACCTGTGGAAAACAACTTAAGATCCTAAATCACCCACAAGCTTGATTCAGGATGAGGGATCATTGGATAAGTCCCTGAATCCAGATTCTATTCCAAATCTGATTAATTCAAAATTAGATATCAATAAACTCTTTCAGGATAACTTAAATAAAGCTGGAATACAGTCATATTCAAAGCTAATTAATTATCAGGCTCACATCATCAGGAGATAAATATAGATGAACCCAGCCACTTATAATCTGCTGACTGTTCTCTAGATTAAAAGATGTGAGATTGTTGTTTAAGGATTAGTGAGACCAATAAAAAAGATAAACTATTGAGAAATCCTAACCTAACCCCAAAGCAAGGGATTGAATGCAGAGCTGATGGACCAAATAATGAATGTTAACTTCCATAACAAGTCCACCAGCCAGAGAAGAGAATTACAAATAAGGGCACAGATCTAGGAGATGATGAAAATCATCCAGGAATCTAAATAATCAACTGTAAACCTTAAGAAGAAGAGAACCACAATACCTGATTTGGGCCAGTCTATACCCACCCATCCAAGACCAGAAACTATACTCATAGCCCAAAATCACTTATTAATTCTTGTTGCTGCAAGCTGAATTGTTATTTATGCCTTTTAAAGTAACAGATAATTAGTTATAATGCTCTTAACTCCAGCATGGAAGCAGTTTTAAACTCCAAAGTCCTCATTCAATATAGAAAGAACCTACAGGTTTCTATATCATTGCTATATCAAATATTAAATTAAGTCCCTTTACTATACTTAAAATATATTAGTGGTTTTACATTGATGAGATCTCATGATCTATTGTTGGCCATTAAGGGAGCCACTTAACTATTAATCATTTTCATCTGATCTCCTTTATCTTTTCTGGTGTCAATTATAGCTCTTGCACTCTAAGTCTACTTCTCTGGATACATCTACACCTCTTTCTGATACAAGTTTTTATCCTTATTGTCATACTATAAGTCTAAATTATGACTTTTAAGGGTTGAAAATTAATCTTTCTTTTAGAATTTTAATTTCTAAATTTTTAAGTCAGCATTTTGAGATAAGACCCCTTCCCTTTTCTTGACGCTTGGTTTTTGCTTGATTTCAAAAGCAAACCACCAGTTACAGCTCAAATGTTATGTAACCACCTTGTTTACCCCTTAAATTAAAAACAGTTGCATATGCCCTGCTTCTGTTTGAAGTTTACTCAAACTCTCCCCTTATGCCTTCTGTTGCAGTTGCAACTAACTTTTCTATATAAATAAACCCAATAAGAAAGAGTAGGTTTAAGCCAAAATATAAGTTTTTCTCCTGCTTAAGATTATAACTTCTTAATTTTAACCATTTTAAGTTTAAACTTAAAATTTAGCTTCAAAATTAACATTTTCTCTTTTTCTTAAAAAACTCAGTCTTTAAATTTTACTTAAATCTTTAACTTCAATTTCAAATTTATCTTTTTATTATACTTCAATCTTTTAAGAACCAATTTCAAAAAAAAATTTAAACTTTGCATTTAACATTTTTGTTATTCATTTTTACTAATTTATTGATATCACTTTGTTTTTTCTAGATAGAATCTATGTGGTCTTTTTTTTATTAAAACTAAGTCAATTTTTTTATTTAAAAAATAACACAGGTAAGTTTTATTAATCTATAGTATGTTTTGTTATCATGGAATGGTAACTCAGCAAACTGCTGCTTTATTTACAAATCTTTTAAATTTTTTAAAAAAATTGTATAGAGTGATACCTTATTATTCTCACAGAGATTTTCCCAACATTGACATACCACTTTTAACCACTCAAAATTTATTTTTACTTAGGCTTATATTGTAATTTTGGGATTTTTTGTCAGGAATGACAATTTGGATGCTCCTAAATCTCAAAATACAGAATTGGAGTCAAACCCTGGACAAAACCCTTCACGGACTGCCAGACTCATAGGCTGGGAACACAATAACCCACTACTAATTGACAAAGTTGCTGCCAGCCTGCCAGGACCCAAACCCTTAGCTGCCCTGCAGGATTCTGCAAGCAAACCGCCAGTGCAAGATGCCAGGAATTCCCCTGAGGTGCCAACGCCTGACACCAGCGGTTTGCCCGGTGAAATAGATAAATTTCTCCCTGAAAGTTATTCCAAACTCCCCCAAATTCCCGGGGAAGGCATTGAACCTAAAGAGGCACCCAATACCCAAATCAATAAACAGAAGGATTTGAAGTCTTCTCACCCCAAAGCGGCTAGTGGCAAACCGCCAGTGCCAAGTGCCACACTGCCATCTGAGACACCTGATGCCAAACTGCCCAAGCCCAGAAAACCTGACCAGGTAGTGAAGCCTGGCAGCATGGTATAAATACCTGCCAGGCTGAGATCAACCCCCATCGTCATTTTTAAATAAAGGCTATGAGATATTAGTTTCCCCAACTATTGCTGTATTTTCTTCTTGCCATCTTCCAGTTAACCCCAAGATTGTCTGCCCCCCTGCCAGCCAGCCAGCTATGTGCTGCCCTCCAGGTGCCCCCTTTGGTCCTGTCTATTTCACAGAGTACCCCTTAAAGCCTGAGTACAAGGACTACACTGCTAACAACATACTAGCCTGGGACCCCTTGGCCAGAACTACCAAGTTAACCAGATACAACCAAGAAGGCCCTTGGTATGTTACCAAACCCTGCCTGTTCAGAGATAAATACAACTTCCTTCCCGCCTACCAAATGGACATGGAACCATCTGTCACCCCCAAACCAATGCCTGCCTCCGCTGCCAAGCTCCCACTGGACCATACCAACAAGCTTTTTGTAATTGTATATATTACTCTCACAGGAGTAATAGATACTATTGTCCCAGCTGCTGGTCCACAGTCATGGGTGGGCAAGTCAATGTCCTACCTCATTAAGTCAGCACCAATCCTTTGGGGGGCTCTGCCCACCCAGTCCGTAACCTGACAGTTCCCAAACACTAGCAAGCCAGCCAATCAGGGTTGGTTCCCTGACATTTTTATAAACTTTGTCTCCACACTTCACAGATTTTAAACTTTTGGCAGTTACTCTTAAGGTTTTACTGCAAACGGTACCTACAATTATATATCTTTTAAATTTAAATCCAGTAGCTCTGTACTCCTTTATTTATAATCTTGTTTCATTTTGTGAAAGGCCTTACATTTATAGCCAATCACCTATGTTGAAGTAGAAAAATACTCCCATCATAAATCCACAGGTGCCCAGGTATTTAAAAAAATACACTAACTTTTGTTACACCATCCATCATTTAACTTTCTTTGGGGACACCTTAAACCAGGTGAGCTTAATCAATCTACTAAGTTTAGGCACTACTGTTCCTCCTTATTGATAGAAAACAATCCTGGAGCTTTATTAAAATATATTGGGATCATCTTCTAAACCAGTGGATCCCTGAATGGGGTCAATATAATAGAAGGTGTCTTATCACCTTTGTGATATTGTATTTGTTGATTTTTATCCTTGGGAGGTGTAGAAATGGTTTTGTAGTGATTAGTTATGCTACTTGATTCTTTTAGTTCACAGTACCATCCAATACAGCTTCTGGGAGGTCATAAAAGTATATTCAAGCTTTGCAGCTACCTGACTGTTTCTGAAGGGTTGATACAATTAAGGGATATTTATGTTGACTGGAGCTATTGCTTGAATGCATTTGGGTTAAAAGTTGTTTTATAAACTCTGAGTGATCCCAGATTCTTTCACTGCTTACAGCTTACTTTTTGATACTAAAGCTGATGTTATCCTTTTGGATACACCCTAAATTTTTTCCTGAAGAAAAAGGCTATTATGATGAATTCAGACATGTAAAGTCAATGTAATAAAGTTTCTTAAATAGATATAAGGCTGAGGAAAGTTCTAGCTCATAAAGATAATAACAAAGCTTTAAGCTTAGAGCTGGGTCTTGTGATCATGTTTAAGACTTAAATCAATCACATTATAGGGTTTAGGAACCTCTAGAGAAAAACTTTTTTTGGTCAATTTATTCCTTATGAACCAGATTCTTTCAAGCTGCAATATCTTTAAAAAATTTACATAAAGTAGAAGTGTGAATATCAGGCACCTTAAACCCAAACTTTTACTGCCATTGAGAAGAAAAATAGCTTTAGAGATCAAGGGAAATTTTCTGCTACAGGCATTGCTGTCCTTTTATTAGTTTGGGATCAAAGTCATTAATTACCTAAAATTGAATAAGTGATCTTTGAGTTTTTGTTTTACCCCCCAAAGGAAGTTATTGAGTATGCGTCAACTTGACAGGATGTATCCCAAGGACTTGCACCTTGACACACTCAATTGCTGTGTGAAGCAGTTTCTCATCCACAGAATAAGTGATCTTGGTGCTTTCTTTGATGACCCATGATAACACAAGAGATACTTTCAACTATGTCATTTGATAAGGATCAATAAAATATTATGACTTTTTATGACTACATGTATAAATAAGCTTTAGAAAATGCTGTGACTGTACAAAAGTCACTGTTAAGTATTTAGCCAAATAAATACTCCAAAATATAAAGTTGCTCTGTTTTGCTGTTTGTTTTATGTAGATAGGTTTGGCTGGAATTCTTCAGATAAAGATTCCTGAAAACTTAGTATCTATATTCGATAAAAGAACAGAAGGAAAGATTGGCCAAATCAATCTTGGAGACTAGGCGTCTCAAAAAAACAATTTAATTAACTGGGAAGATTAATTAATTAAAAGACATGGGAATATAATTAATGAGGATTTAATTATATTGGTTAATTGCCTTGAATGTGTTAAGAAGTTTGGTTAAGGTTAATCAAAAGTAAACCCCCAAATCTTGGGTTAAAGCGCAGTTTTGGCAAATTAATTAGGTTAGAAGCGCCGCTGCACCGCCCAGTGAATTTTTCAGGCGCTGAGGCGCTGGGGCGCCGCCTGGGAAAGTTCTTGGGCGCTGAAGTAGCGCCTGGTTCAAGTTTCAAAGAGTTTTAATGGGGTTTAAGGCAAAAAATCATTAAATGCAAAGATAGCTAAATAGAGGCAATGATGTCTAGGGATTTAAGTTTGATCAGCTGTGTGGTGCTGGGTGCCACTCCCTAGTAGTGCCTTATTTGGAATGCTTTCTTCTTTGGAAAAATATAAGGGGAACTGCTGCCCTTTTTTGTTATTATCATTGGAAGGTAACCCTCCAAATTACATAGTGCTGTCTCCAATTATAGACCAATTGACGCACCTGCAGCTAGCTGCAGATGCATTGGAGAGTGACCCATCAGAATGGGTTTTCATATGGCAATTAGTGACCAATTGGAGCATTTGCGGCTAGCCGCAGATGCATTAATTGGTGACCATTAAAAGAGGTTTATATATGACAATTAATGACCCATCAATGCATCTGCAGCTAGCCGCAGATGCATTGATTATTGACCCATTGCTTGTGCCCACTATGTAAATTGGTATAGTGATCTTCTGCCCCTCTTTTTGCCAAAGTGGGAACCCTGAAAGAGAGTAGTCTGAAACCTTATTCTACACTCAATTCCCCAGAGACAGCCCTACTATGTGCTGCAACCACCTGACTTCAGATCACATGCCCAAATGTTCACTTCTTGCCCAATCCAACTCATTCCCTTCTGAATATTCCCCAGTATGTTTCAGTCCTCCAAGAATAAGCTCATTGCCTGACAGTCTAGACCCTAGTCAGCATGACTCACCCTTTCTTTTCTCTCCTCCTCACCAAGTAAAAAAAGACCCCCAGGGGTCCCCAATAAACAGGAATTATACACATACACAACAATTGACTTACAAATCTTAGACTACTTGCAGAGCCCAAAAATAGAGGTTCTGTTGAGTAAGAAGATAATAGTCCTGTTGTGTTTCCAGTTGCTCAGCTACTCTCAAACCATCCCTCCAACCCTTGAGCACCACATTTTCTGGTGCTCACTACAGGGGTATCTGCCACTGCCCGTTGCACCGCTGCCGGAGACCTCTAGTCCAGGGACCAAACCTGTGACCCCAAAACCATGGACTGCCCACGCTGTTCCACCGCCAACTACGCTCAACGCAACACTAGCCCACCGCGCCCTGCCTGCCCAACTCCAGCACGCAGAGGCTGGGGTTGGCCCTGCAACGCTGAGCAAGTTTCAACCCCCACCAAAGTCCCCCACCCTGAGGGTCAAGCCGCCCCTAGCACAGGATCTCCCCAACTGCCTATAGAGGTTGAGGAACCTGCTGCCCTGGTCTCTGACCTTCCCCCACAAGCCCAACCTAGACCTCGCCTGTCTGCCTCCGTTCCCCAAGCTTTCAAGCCCACAAGACAGCGCCCTGCCTCAGCCCCCCCCCCTGCCTCAATGAGGACCCTGTAGAGGACTTCTTTGAGGTGGATGAGGAACCTCCCACCAATCTTCCTTGGACTCCATCTCAGTCATCTACATCAAGTGGAGACCACCGCCATCCTAGGGCTCTGTCCGGAAATCCTGCGCCCCCTCCCCAACAGACGTCAAACCCTCAAGAAAACTAGCTCCCATGCCCCGTTTGTCTCACGTATAGAGCCTCTTCCTGTCCCTACTGCTCCTCCATCCTACCAGTCCGTCCCTAGTGCTCCCCCTCTACCAATGCACCAAGTTGCTCACCCTGGCCCCTCTGATGACCCCACCATATCTAATATGGAACATGTCTGCCAGTTTCTGAGCAAGAACAGGGATGTTCTCACCTCCACTGCCATAGACAACACCCAGAGGATCAAGGCCTATCTGATCCAATTTAACCACCCTATGGTAACTGCACTGGTGAATTGGCTGGAGCAACAATGTATCAGCAGTGAACAAACCATCACTGCCTTGAACCAACTAAGGGACTATACTGAGTCAGCGGTAAACCCCCTTCAAGACCGTCTTCACCAGATCAGACACAAGCATGAGGTTCTGGGAGCCATGCACTCAGACACCGTGACCATTGCTTGGCAGATAACCAAAGACCACTCTGCCCTCCAACAGCAAGTAGTTCAACCCTTGGTTGAAGAAGTGGCCAACCTTAAAGGTCACTCCAACCAACATGACGTAGACATCAGTGATATACAGGCCCAGCTAACAGATATCCAAGAGGCTTGCAACCGGTGGGCTGGGAACGCCGCGTCTAGAGTCAACCAGGCTCAGGATGACCTAGAGGTCCTGAAGACTGACTTTGACTTACTTCAAAATGATCTTGCGCAAACACAAGAAGACCTGGACGTTGTGGGAACTGATGGCAACACAACCTATGCTAAGGTAGAAGCGCTACAGGCGGACCAGGTTGCCTTCAAGACAGAAACTGAGGCCAACCAAACCAAGCACCTTGGCCTCATCCAACAATTGACAACCCAACTTAAGCGCTTCCAACAGGAGCTGACCATCCTGACTCAGAAGCAGGAAACCCACGCCTCCACTTACAACAAGGAACTCTCCACTCTTAAGGAGAAGGACGCTAGCCTACAGTTGCTGATCTCCAACCTGACCAAAAGATTTGACTCAATGAACCTAGGAGGATCAGGTAGCAATCAACCAGGCCCAACATCTGCCTCTGCCTCGGCCTTGGAAGAAGTAGTGTGTTCTGTCCTTGAGTTGGTAGAAACCACAACAGCCTTGTCCAGTACTCACCCGGTTGGAGAGACATATTGAAGTTTTCCCTGGGCTACCCAAGGGGTCTCTGCCCCAATGCCAACCTCCTTCCCGCCCATCCTGGACATCTTGACTCCTGGCCCCACCTCAGTACCAACTGCTGCCAATCAAACTCCCGGGGAACATCTCCCCAACACTCCATCACCGGCCCCTGCTAATGATCCTAGGGCAGACCCTGCAGCCGCACACTGGGAGACCCCCCCCCCCAAATCCTGGACACTCACATCCCCAGCAATACCCTTGGTGGCTTCCCCCCTCCAGGTACTCAGGCCCTAACCCGCAACCATATCCACAAGAGGGGTCTTTCTTCCAATTGAGTTACCCCTATGGGGCTTACACCCCTGCTGGGCCGTTGCTTCCACCTTGAGGCTATCCTAGAACTTTCTCTGGAGGACCCCCACCAGGTCAACCCTCAGGACCACCAGGGCCGCTGCCTGGCCCTCCAGGACCACCCTACAGACCTCCAGGACCAGCCCCTTCCGACCCAGGCCTGCCTTCATGGGACTCTTGTGCAAGCTCTGGCCCTAGTCTCAAGCTAAACACCAAGTTCAAACCAGGAGGACCCATCAATATTCATGTCTTTCTCAAAGGGTTTGAGCTTATGACCAGGGACAGCCCAGAGCCAGTTGCCCGCGCTAAACTGTTAAATAGCCTGGACAAAACTGCCTTCTCCACTGTGGTTGCCTCTCTTAGTGGAGGGGAGGGGTCTTACAAGGAAATTAAAAATATCCTTGAAGATACCTATGGTTCCCCCAAACAGCTAGAGGACAAGAAGGCCAATTTCTTGACAATCTCACTGAAGAAAGACAAGTTGCTTCCAGAATTTGGTAGAAGATTTAGGGTTGAGGCTCAAACCCTAATGTCTATCAACTTCCTGACCCCCTGAGAAGCAGCAACAGCTCTTCTACATGCAATCTGCCCCTTCCCACACTTGTCTGTCTTCCATCCACAGCTGTTGACACCTACTTCAACCCAAGCAGTGCTTTGCATAGCCGCCTCCCTCCAACAACACACCTTATGCCAGGCTCCACGCCCTGTGTACCCATCCTGCCGGGTAATGAATGTGGTGGAGGATTATGAAGAGGACAATGACGGAGTCCTCTATGCGGAAAGACGCCCCATGGAAGAACAAGAATGCTTTAAGTGTGGACAGAAAGGACACTTTGCAAGGAACTGCCCACACCGCCAACTAGACGTGAAAGAAGAGCCTGCTGACTCAAAACCCAGTGTGCACGCCTTGCCCAACACATTGCAAGAGGACAGTGCCTTGGAAGGGCCAAAAAACTACTAAGCAGAGCACACAGGACCAGTGTGTCTCCGCCTAGTAAAAAGGTCCCTCCTGATCCCCCTAGCCCCAACTCATTAATAATGGCTGTGGCCAATCACACATGCACAAAAGCCTCAGCCCACAAGGAAGTACCCCCCCACAAAATAAACTCCTTGAAGGTCAATCCCGCCTTGCCATACATCCTTCAGGCTCAGAACCTCCAGAAAACTCACCCTACCATCAGCAATATAACCAAAGCCCTTTCAAAAACTGTGATCACTACTCCGTTGAGTGATATTGTCCACATCCTTCCCACCCTACAGAAAGCCATCAACAAGCTAGAAAAAGGACCCCTCTGGTCTGCTGGGTAGAAGGCAGAAATGGCCTCTTGGTTGGTTCAAGCACATGGGTACAAACTGAGGTATTTGGCATCCCAATTTGTGCCGTCCTGGATAGCAGGTGCACTGACCTTAATCCTATCCTCCCAATTCACCTGTAGGCTTTGCTTCCCCCCAGACGTTGAGTGCAGTAGAACCTTTGGTACAGCAGGCAACAATCCTGCCAGATCCAAAGGCGCGTACTCATTGGTCCCTTTGAAGTTCGGGGATACTGTGGTCACCTGCCTGGCCATAGTCCTGGAAGCCAAGAACTACAACGTATTGATTGGTTCCTCCTTTATGGACCAATTTGGGACCACCATAAATCATAAGACTGGTACGTTTCACCTCCTAGGCCAGGAATTCCCCCTCCTGACACCAGATGGCTGGCCTAGAGTCCCTCCCAAAGGCATGAACCCTAGAGGATGCATCCTGCTGACCTGTCCATCTGGGATGATAGGGATCCCCTATGAAACCACCTTGACTTGAATAAGCAAGCTGCCAAACACTGTTTGCTACAATGACCCTATACTGATTCAATCAAAGGACAGTGTAAGTATCCCTCCTAAATCCCAAGCCATCATAGGAACAGGTATCAAGCTACGCATACCTAAAGGGTTGCATGGGGAAATATTGGCACTAGGTTTCCCACGTCCTGGGCTGCCCACAGTTGCGACCCATCTTATCCCAGGGGAGACCACTGATGAGCTCACTATCCTGGTGGCCAACCCTCACTCCTCTACTCTAGAAATTGGTTGCAACTCTGGGGTAGCCTTCTTAAAAATTGCCTCAAATAAATCTATTTCCTCTGCCTATTCCATTGGATTTCTGTATGAGCTAGGATTACCAGACCCTGGTCATGACCTAATAGCACCCATCCTACAAGACAAACAAATTGGGGGCATAGACTTGCAACAGAAGGAACAGTTTCTGGAGCTCATCAAGAAGTACAAGCACCTTTTTGCCAACTCTGACGCCGAGCTGGGCTGTGCCAATAACTGCTTCCATAAAGTCAACACAGGGGAAGCACAGCCCCTATTCCAGACTGTGTACCGATGATCCCCCGTGGCTAATTGGATAATCCAACAGGAAGTTGAAAAATTATTGGAAGGAGGTCTCTTAGTACCATCCAATAGTCCCTGGGCCAGTCTTTTGCTCCTGGTAAAAAAGAAAGATGGAACCAATTGAGTGGTAATTGACTACAGGAAGTTGAACACCATCTCCAAGAAAGATAGATATCCCTTACCTCAGATCAATGACACCCTGGACAAGCTGGGAGGCGCACAGTTCTTCTCAGCCATGGATCTTGTAGCAGGCTACTGGCAGATACCTATGGAAGTTGAAGACCAGGAGGAATGTGCCATTGTGACTGTGGATGGTTTGTACCAATCAACCTGGATGCCACAAGGGCTAGCCAACGCCCCAGCCACCTTTCAAAGGCTTATGGACACCACCTTCCCCAACCTAAAGTCCATCTGTGTCCTTGTATATTTGGATGACATTAACGTGTACTCTAAAAGATTTGAGGATCATCTTAGAGACTTAGAGCAGGTCTTCATCAGGCTAGACAAGATAGGGATGAAACTCAAGCCAAAGAAGTGTCAATTCTTTAAGGAAAACCTTGAGTTCCTAGGCCATGTCATCAATAAGAAAGGTATCACCCCTATCCCAGTCAAGGTAACAGCTATCTCCAAACTTGCTGCCCCCACCACTGTCAAGGACCTACAATGCTTCCTCAGCATGGTTAGTTACTATTGCCGTTTTATAGAAGCATTTGTCAATCTGGCCCAACCCCTTTTTTGCCTCCTAAAAAAGGATGTAGAATTTGTATGGGACCATGATTGCCAAATTGGGTTCAAGGCGCTCAAGCAAGCTTTGGTAGAATCCCCAGTCCTGGTATATCCTAACTTCTCTAAGGAGTTCATTATGCACACAGATGTCAGCTTAGTAGCAGTAGGAGTGGTCCTTGCGCAACTTGATGAAGGCCACAATCACCCTGTTGAATATTTCTCTAGAACCCTAAATGTCCACAAACAAAACTACTCAGTAACTGAAAAAAAGTGCCTAGCAGTCTTATATGGTATTGAAGAGTGCTGCCCCTACCTGTATGGGTCCCACTTCAAAGTTGTGACTGATCATTCCTCCCTGAAGTGGCTAGCTAAATTAAAGGACCCCAAAGGATGATTGGATTGTTGGGTGTAAGATTGCAGGCCTACAACTACAAACTTGTACACCGCCCTGGAGCCAAGCACGCCAATGCTGATGGATTATCTAGACTTCCACTAGTAGCAGCCCTTGCCCCCAAAGGAGATGCCCTGTTTGATCTCATTCCTTTTCCCTCCAAATGGGACAATATCCCTCCTGAGGCTCAGAAAACCTTAGCCAAGCTTGTTTATAACACCACAATTAGAGATGGCTGTCTATATAAGGAAGTCAAGGGACATCAACTGCCATACATTTGCCCCTCTTGGTGGCTAGCCATATTACGGCAATTTCATAACCTAGCCACTAGGCATGCAGGCAAAAAACGCATGATGGCTACACTTGCATCACATTGCTATTGGGAAGGTATGTACACTGACGTATTAGAATATTGTTGAAGCTGCATGACTTTCTCCAAGTATTTCCCCCTACCCAAGACCACTAGCTATAGACTGCATCCCCCTACCCACGCGTTTCACACAGTTAGCATTGATGTGGTAGGGCCAGTAGGCCCAAATAAGACTAGTCATGGGAATAGATATCTTATTGTAGCCATTGATCATTTCAGCAAATGGGTCAAAGCCAAGGCTATTCCTGCCCCTATGGCCAAGCACACTGCCCAATTTATTCTATCACATATCATTGCCAATCATGGCTGTCCACACACTATTTTGACGGATAATGGAACCAACTTCACTAGCAAACTTCTATCTGAATTAAACAAGGTCATGGGAATTAAGGACACAAAATCTACTCCATATCACCCAGAGACAAATGGCTCTGTTGAACAAGTCAACAGCACCCTTAAGACTATCCTCAAAAAGCTCATGTTAGATTCAGGCTTGTCTTGGGATACTTTAGTCCCTTTGGCACTTATGGCGTACCAAGTAACTAATCATACCGCTACTGGTTGTTCCCCTTTCCAGATGGTTTATGGGCAAAAACTCTCCCTACCAGGTCTCCTGGAAACTTATCAGTTAGATCCAGGTAGATCACTTGATGACCACCTGAGGGCCCTCACCAAAGGATTAATAACTCTGCATCATGAAGCATATAACACTATGGGGACAAATTGGCGTGCTGTGTTTGCCCGCAACATAAAGCATTGTCCCAAGCTAGCATCTTTTGAGATTGGCCAACACGTACTTGTCTCCAGGGCTCATACTTCTGGACGTCCCCACAAACTTATTCCAATATTATCAGGCCCATTTGTGGTAATTGAGAAAAGTAGCTTTGATGCATACACTATTCAACATATTGGCTCTGGTCAAACTTATCAGAGAGTGCACACCAAGTTTATGAAAGCAGCCCCTGTAGTTGATAAGGAGTCTCCTTGCCACTTGCCAACTTCTGCCTACATGGGCACCCCTCAGTAAGACCATGCGGTCTTAAACAACCTCTGCTGGCCTCACTATTATCTCTTTTATATAGGGCAGCAGAGGAAACATTACGTAGGAATATAGAAAAATGGATGAGGCAAGGTATCCTACTACCCCTTCATAGGATCAGGCTGAAGAGACCAATTGTTGATATAGCCTGCATAAATAAAAAAGGGATTTATCCCAGAAAGAAAGAAAAAAATAACAATAATGATATATATATAAAATAAATACGGAAGAACCAAAAGGGTTTATTCTTGCAGTGGATGAGGGGTCATGAACCCCATATAGTGGTTAGTGACCTTGGCAGCCACAAAGAAAGGGAACATGCATATGTTGTCATAGGCTGCCACACAGTTGCTGATTGGAGCCTGTAGCATCCAATTATACATGTAGCATTTCAGGAGGATGGTGGCTGGTGTAGATGGCTGCCAGGATAAGCGCATCCTGAATCATATACTTGTAAGATTTGAACCCCTTTGCCGGGCAACCTGTGGACAGCTGGGCGTGCATGCCATCAATGGCCAAGGCCACCTTCTCACGCAACATGTTTGCGCAATTTGACAGGTTGCAGGATAGGCTCAGAGTAATGAGCGCTTGTACCCGCTGGTGATACAAGTTAGGGTCCAACTCCTCAACCCAGTTGGCAAACAGGCGGTACCGCCGGCTCTGAGAAGCCCCATCAAGCCCATGATATGAAAGAATGGGACAAACGTCCTGCTTGACACCCCAAGTCTCCACTGCCAATATCAGGGCATTTTGGGAAAAGGTGATGTCTGCCATTTTGCAAGGACAAGTTGCAATCAGTTGGGTGAATTTGGTCAAGGTGAACAAAAGGGCATAACGGGTGTCAACGGCCATGACGTTCTCCACCAAGTGACCTACCCAGGCGGTAACAGGCCTAGTCACCTGACATCCCAGCCTAAGCTGTGCAATGTTGATAAGGTTTGACAAGGGAGGAAGGCGTCCCACCGGAGGCACGCATGTGTAGGCGTTCACTGAGGAGATCTGAAACCACACTGAATCCTCATTTCAGACTAGCTCCAGGATCTGCGCCATGGGCTTGACCTGAAGGGCGGCCCTAACCTCCCTGTAGTTGTTTTCAGACTGTTTGTCCAGCCGGACCGCGTTGATAGCCATCTGGCTGTAGGGAACAAGTGCTCGCTCAGAGCAATCAGGTGCATGGTGGGCAATAGTCACATTATCCAGCCCCATATCAGCAAAGGTTTCTTTGATGGCCACCTGAGGGACCAGGGTGTCCTCAACGGGGTTATCTGCACCCAAACAATTAGCCGCCTCCAGAGCTACACGCCGCTGCTCATCAACAAGAGCCTTGGAAGCTGCCTGCACAGCAGCTGCGTCACAAGCAGCCTGGTCCATTACATCTTGCAAAGCTTGCTCATTGTTGGTTGGCAGGGAAGCCTCTTCCCCGCAGGCCAGGTTGTGAAGACGTCAACGCTGAGTAGCCAGGGAAGCAGGGCAACTTGGGGGGCTGCAATCCTTAGGGTCAAGCTGTGAACTTGATCCCTCCTGAGCCTCAGGCCCTGAAGACTTGGGCGTGTTGGTCTTGGTAGCTTTGAACTGTTCATCCTCCTCATCCAGTTGGAGGTAGCAACACCCCTTGGCAGCGTGCACCCAACTGGGTGCAATGGCAAAGGCAACAGACATCAATGGGGCTTGTAAAATTTTGCGGTCCACCTCTGGGAGGTCCTCCAAGATGTGTTCTTCCCGTTCTATTGAGGAGCCCACCCCCTGTTCAAGGGCCTCAGGCTTGGCTTGAAAAAGAGCAGATAAAGCGGCCTGTAGTGATGCGTATAATTCACAGACGCGGCAGGCAGCAGAAGATAATGACATTTTTAACTAAGGAAAACCATTCAGGACGCCTCTATTTATACCTGATTTTACCCAATTAATTTGGCTTGATGATCATTGGGTGATTCATCATGATTCATCCCTCTAAGTCTATTCACCAAATATCATTAGGTCACTTGACATTTGATTGGCTGTTTTAAATTGGTTTCAGGTGTGCATCCACTTACCATTATGAGGGCCTCAAATTTTCTTTTTTGGATGGAGCCCCATCCTGATCCGGGGGTATGTGGTTCTGGGTGCCACTCCCTAGTAGTTCCTTATTTGAAATTCTTTATTCTTTGGAAAAATATAAGGGGAACTGCTGCCCTTTTTTGTTATTATCATCAGAAGGTAACCCTCCAAATTACATAGTGCTGTCTCCAATTATAGACCAATTGACGCACCTGCGGCTAGCTGCAGATGTGTCAGAGAGTGACCCATTGGAATGGGTTTTCATATGGCAATTAGTGACAAATTGGAGCATTTGCGGCTAGCCGCAGATGCATTAATTGGTGACCCATTGAAAGAGGTTTATATATGACAATTAATGACCCATTGACCCATTGCTCATTCCCACTATGTAAATTGGTATAGTGATCTTCTGCCCCTCTTTTGCCAAAGTGGGAACCCTGAAAGAGAGTAGTCTGAAACCTTATTTTACACTCAATTCCCCAGAGACAGCACTACTATGTGCTGAAACCACCTGACTTCAGATTACATGCCCAAATGTTCACTTCTTGCCCAATCCAACCCATTATCTTCTGAATATTCCCCAGTATGTTTCAGTCCTCCAAGAATAAGCTCATTGCCTGAAAGTCTAGACCCTAGTCAGCATTACTCACCCTTTCTTTTCTCTCCTCTTCACCAAGTATAAAAAGACCCCCAGGGGTCCCCAATAAACAGGAATTATACACATACACAACAATTGACTTACAAATCTTAGACTACTTGCAGAGCCCAAAAATAGAGGTTCTGTTGAGTAAGAAGATAATAGTCCTGTTGTGTTTCCAGTTGCTCAGCTACTCTCAAACCATCCCACCAACCCTTGAACACCACAAGCTGGTTCCCAGTTGGAAAAATGATAGCTGAATTTTGGAATGTGTATATTCCACAGGGTTTTGGTGCCAGGAGCTAAGGAAGCTCCATGCCAAATTGATACATTGAGATGAATGGCGTCAGGTGATTCCTTCTCATTGTAGGTTGATTTTCATAGGCTGAGAATTATAGGAGATCTTTTAGGTAAAGATCTAGGTTTGGATGACTTAAATATCATAGACCATGTGATATGAATCATAGGTTGATTCAAGAACCAGAGGGGGTTTCAGCCAAATATGCCCTAAATGGTATTTAAGCAAACACAGCTAAATTTTAATAAAGTTATATTGTCAATTTTGACGCTTTTCCCTCAAACTACATTTTAATTATTATGTCTTCTTTACTATCATTTGAAAGAGAAAAATTTGGGGTGCTTTGTGTAGAAACTGCTGCTTCTAGGAAGAAAGTTCCTACCAGTTCACTTGAGGAGGCTTGGGCAAGTTTGGAGGTCTCTGATATAGCACCTGAGGAATCTTTGGTAGAAGTGAAAGTGGCTTTTGAAGAACTATATTCCAACTATTTTTCTAAAGAGGGAGCCCCTGCACAAGGAAATCAGGTTTATGCATGGGACTCCTGGAACTTTCTGTTAGGGTTCAATGAAATTTTATAACAGGTGAAGGACAGAATCAATTGTTAAATTGAGGCATTAAGAAATAGGGAGGAAAAGAGTGTCAAAATTATAGCTTGTTGGCAAGATGACAATAAAGTGTTATATCACAAAATTACCTCCCTGGAGGCAAAGCTCCTCAAAGCTTTGTCACAGGAAGGTAATGGTAATAAGAGTCAAGGGCAAGATAACGGCAAGTTTGACTGGCTGGACCTGGATCTGTCACAAATGGATTCTCTATTTAAGGGTAGTTTTCTATATGAATTTAACTGTTGTAGCTGGAATACATTTTTTAGTGATTTTTATCATGAATAAATTTATTTTTGTTGCAACATCTACAATTAATCCCTATCAGGAAATTAATTCTCAGAGTGACTCACCAAATCATTCTCTGGCTAATCATTAAGTTGGTGGCACTAATATCATTTAGCCATCTATTATAGGGATCAAACATTTTGAATCCTAAGCAGAACACAGCTTGGACAAGCCTCATGACTTAAGAGAAACAATCACTTGGATAAGCCCCATGACTACCATGACGTACATAGATAGTATATGGCTTCTCATGATACTATATAATATCATATATTCATATCCAATATAGTATCATTCTCTTCTTAATTTTTCCCTTTATCTTGTTTATTATACTTCTAAGAAGACATACTAAACATTTGAATATATTAACTTATAGCATTTTAATTGTAACAAATATTCAAGTTTTCAGCAATACATTGCCCTTTTTGTCTTATATTTTATAAATTTAAAATTATGAAAAAACTTCTTACTGTAGCATGTATAAACCTGCTTAAAGTTAACTTAATGTATCTAAAGATAAACTATCTTCCTGAAAATTCTAGAACCAAGATACATGCAAAGTAGTTTTCATAGCTTGAGGACCAATAAAGTGCTTCAGCTCAAATCAAAATGAACTCAGCTGAGAAAAAGATTAGTGAATTCTTATTAATAAACTATATATTTGGGTTCCCTTCTATTTTATTCTGAGATAAGTTGAGTTGATTTCTTTCCCAACTGAGTTGATTTTGCTTTAGGAGATATGATCCCTATTATCTTTATAGTTGTGAAAACCAAAATATCTGATGTTTAGCAATCCCTACCTTATATCCCTTATAATAATGTTTCCTTCTGACTTCTCAAACAAAAATATAATTTATACACACTTGATATTTGCTTAGCTAAACTTGGTTTTTACCTCTATAGGTTAGATAATGGCTTAAGGATCCTGGAGCAGTAGTATTAATTGTGAATTAGATCTTAATTTAACTCTACCTAATCAATTAGTCTACAAAAAAGGTAAGAAATTCAATAAGACCAGTTGCATGACAAGTATTTTAATATGATGTTATTTGCTAGGAAATATACCATTCTTTCTTTTTGTCTCTATTTTTCTCATGTAACAGTTGACAGCGCAGTCATAAGACTAATAAAACTTTAATATGTTTTACAGATTTTCATCAATGCAACATATATTATACTTTTTTAAAATACCAAATTTTTTACAGAGTAAGCTACAAATAAAATGTACACTTTACCGGTTTACAACCCCTGCTGTAGGATTTACAAGCCTAATATCGTATGATGAAATCAATTGCCAAAAAATGAACAGCAATGTCAAAGTGTGTAAATCCTGTGAGATCAACTCGATTGTTAACTTAAAATCCTTTTGAGTTGGTAGAGGTGCTTCATTCACATTTGATTGGTTATGGCAGCCTAAACGAAATTCTTTATTTGAAAAATATTTATAATTTGGCATGTATTTGTTACCATGTTTTGTGCATAGAAATTGAGACTCCGGCTTGCGACGGCGTGCTTGGAATGTTCCTGGACTAAACCCTTTAGTTACGGCGAGAATGATGTAATTCTTTAAGAGTAATTAAAACTATCTATTAAGAGAAAATTGAATTACATGTGACCTTTTGATCTACTACCTAATAAGGAGTAGGACAGAATTAATAGAAAGGGGGTGATTTGTCGCCAGATTAGATTCATTTGGTGATCAAGTTTACCTAAGTCATTATAGATAAAGTAAACACCTGGGCTTGATTGGTCATTGGTTCTCGATACAACCTATGAGATCGTTGCATTCGAACTTGTAGGGATTTATTAAACATAATTATATCGGTATTGGGTTTGTAGTACAAGTTTCATCTGAGATGCTAAGTTTTGGGTTGCATTTCCTTAAATTGTTTGCTCGAGTGGATGGAAAAGTCGGCATTGTCTTGTAAGTCTACACCGTATTTCCAAGTGCTTTTAATTTACTCGCTTTCCATAGATTGTAGACACGTGTTAAGCTTCGCGATGAATCAATTCCCGCTTTACTTTTTATATTTAAAAGTAGAAATATAAATAAATTTATTAGTGGTTTTATATTGGATTGAAGTCATCACCTTTTAATAGATTCCAAAATTTAAAACATAAAGAGGGCTATAAAAGCTTGAAAACAAAGTTTTGAAGGTTAAAAATGTTGACATCTAAGCCCATCGTATCTATCCTCGTGTCTGCCGCTACCAGCGTGGAGACTGAAGCCAGAGCTTCCCTGTTGAGTGTGTATGGCGGAAATTTGAATACTAACATGATTATCCCTGCCAACCATATCTGGACCGGAGCTCCATCCAACTTTGCTGCCGCTCACAACATGCAGAAGCACATTGCCCGAACCCCTGGCTCATTTGCGATCGGCAATGTCGTTTACTTCCCCGAGGAACCCAAGTACAAACTTACTGTTGAGCAGGAGGAGGTGGAGATGGAGAAGATCTGCCTTACCAACAGCGCAGTGTGCCAAGTCACCGTGAAGGTGCCCAGATCCGAATTGGCATCCATCGACATCGCTAAAATCCCCGACTTTACCCTTGAGAGTTACTTCAAGGAGCTTGATGCTGGTTCTGCGGAGAGCAAGTGCGTTTCCGGTGGCGAGTTCAGCTTCTAAACCTATGCGGCCCCCGGAGCCAAGGCTTACTTCCATCGCATCTACTTCCGCGTAGAGTTGGAGTATACTAAGCTTGAGCCTGGCTTCCCAATCGATCATTACAAGCGTAAGATGTTGCGCATTCCCATCCGACTTGAAAATGGCAACTGTGATGGCTTCTTTGGCTTGAGAATTTAAAGCCATGGATAAGAAAATAAACGTTCGTTTACCCATCTTGAATTCAATTGTAAGATAGCATTTAAATACTTACATCAAACCTGCATCTCAGTTGATAGATCTCCATTAACCAACATCTAATAGATTGTTGTTTTCGGTCCAAGGGCAGGTGTGACGATGCAAACTTTATGGAGGAAAATAGAAAAATAAAATAGCAGAGAGAAAATTAAAAGGAATGATGTATATTTTTTAAGCTAACTTTATTTAGATTCATTCTGTTAAGAAATTGGTATCAAGCATGTACGGGATAATTTGGGTGTAGGTTTTTGGTTTAAACTACCATCCCACCAACAAATTTCTACACCAAATGAATCGGCAACTGTGGTAAGTTCGACTCCCTGGTGCTCGATACTATAGTAAAGTGAGAATTCAGCTTTTTCCTTGGTCGACAACTGGAAATCGACGCTTTTTTAATTAACGGATCTTGATGTACTGAAAACTTTTAATATAAAAAATTAAGCTATACAGCTATGGTATACTAAAGTGACCCCGGAAAGCTCAAAAATGCAATAAAAAGTGTATCTCAACTAATTAGAATAAGGAGAAATAAGCAACTATTTCTCATTTTACTATGTAATTTACACTCTTCACTATAAAAATATTTTTGATTACCATAAAAAAAGTTCCAATGGACCAAGAATAAACATAGGCACAACAATAGAAGTTATGCAAAATATGAAGAAATATTAATATTTATTTGATATAGTTCATCTAAGTACAAATGTGAATATTTTATGTTTTACTAGTAAATTAACAAAAATTAAGATATTTCAATCACTTTCAACTACAACTATTCATCTCAAACTTGCCATGTATAAATAAAATAATCAGTGCTATTTAATTAAATCAAAAAATCAAAAATTACAACTAAAAACTGAATGATCAAACTAAAAAGTAAAAAATAAAGCGAAAAAGTTAAAAGTTAAAAGTAAAAATCATATAACCAAGCAAACAAGCAATTTTACTCTTCATCCTTCCTTCTTCTTTTCATTTTAGCCCCTTCCAGGAGGGCAGTGGCAATAAGCTCAAGCTGCTGCTTAGGCTCAGAGGCCTTATACTTGTTCTTGGCCACACCCTGGATGGCCTTGGTGAAGGGGGTGGAGTGGGTTGTAGGCTTGGTGGGGGGGACGTGGTTAGCCAAGTCACGCAGCTTGGAGATGGTTTTCTCCTGCTTGTGCTGCAGAAGGGAGAAGAACTTGTTAAACTTTGGGTGAATCCCAAAGTTGGCCTTAAGATGCTTGTGATAAGCCTCTAGCGCTAAAGTGGTATTGGGCTCACCATTCACCACCGCCCTGTACACATTCCAACTGGCCTTGGCGCAGGCCTTGCCTTGCCTCTGCATGACAACCTTCCCAATCCACTGGGGCTTGCAGTATATGAGGAAAGGCTTAAAATCTGAGTACTTAACTACGTAAGAATCCTTTGGGAGAAAATTGAACCCCGGCACAGGGTGCTCTGGCTTTAAAAAGCCAAGGCACTAAATTGTGCAATCACAAGTTTGCAGGTGTATGAAGTGTCTCTCCAGCTCAACCTATTTAGCTTGGCATGGGCCTGCACATTCCAAGCAACTGCTTGACAGAGTGAAAGTGGCACTCCTGCACCTTCCCGCTGAACAGCTGCTCAAATGCATTGAACTGAGCAGGCTCAAGGTCCATGATGCAAATGTGAGGCCCCAGAGCTTTCACCCTTACCTTTTCCTCCAAGTCCAGGGTGGCCTGGCCCTTGTCAGCAGCAGGAGGGTTGGCGCAGGTGTAGGGGGGTCTTCTTGACATTGTTGTTGTCAGAAAGGAGGGAAAGTGTTTGACAAAGGATGGATAAAGCACAGCTGTAGATGGCCTCGGTGGCCCCAGGGAGAAGAAAGAAAGCAAGTGGAATCACCTGGATGTCAATCTGGGCATGGATCATCCAGAGCTGTTTGAAAATCTGGGAGCAAGTGGCAAAGGTACCATCAACTAACCAGGTTGAAGCCTTTTTTAACTCCAGCAGGTTCTGCTGAGTGGCATAGCAGATTATGTGGTCATTGCTGCCAGGCCCATTGATGTGAAGGAGGAAGCGCTCCCCACTTGGAAGCTGCTTACGCTTGTGGGTGAGCGTAAGCTCTGAGAGGACGTCCAAGGCCTTAGGGGAGGGGGATTGGCGGCAATGCGCTTATTGCTTATGAACTTAACAAGTTGCTCTTGGGTTGGTACCAACTTAAAATTGTTGGGTTTTAAATGCTGCAGGGCCTTTATAGCCAGATCAGATGCCTGGAGGTGAGAGGATGTTAGGATCACCTGGACAAGGTACCATTTTAGCATCTAGGTTATAAGATGATTGGGGGCTTACAAGAGTGCTCCCCCTTCTCAGCAGTTTCTCGCTCCCAGCCCTTGGTGTTCAGCCGGGCCCCATAAGTCTTATCCTCATATATAAAGTGCTTGCTCTTGGTGGCGCGCTTTTGATTATTACAGTTAAAAATGTAATTGTCAGTAACATAGCCAGGGCCACCCTTTACTGACATGATGGGGGAAAACGGGGGAAGCGCTTGGGGACTTTGAACTCTCTGTCCACATTGCAGATATTTCGGATGGCCAGTGGATCCCAAGCCACATGACCAGAAGCTTTGAACTTCTTGGAATATTCCTCAGGCTCATCCTGGGGGTCAGATGAGGGAGGGAAAAGAGCTATCAGGAGGAGGAGGGGAAGGGTTCTTCAAGGCCTGCTTGGATGCCTCCTTTTTCTTACCAGAAGAAGAGGTGGGCTCCTTGGCAGCCTTTGACTTCTTGGTATGGCGCTCCTTGGTGGGTTTGAAGTCAGCCTCTGACTTATAAAAAGAGTGGTCAGTGAGGGAGTCATCACTTTTATTTGAGGAATTGGGGGAGGAAGTTGAAGATGAGGGTGGAGGGGGAGGAGATGGGGTGGGAGGATATGGAGTTAGAGACTTTGCCTTTGCAGGCTTCTTGACACGCTTGGGGGTGGTGGCTGGTTCCTTGGAGCCCTTGGAGGCTTGGCGCTTGGTAGGCTTGTTGGATTTGGATGATCTTGGATAAAGAAAAGTTTAGTTTTATAAATAAAACAGTATGAAAGATATAAACACAGAGGTAAAGAAAAGTAAAAGTTAAATAAAAGTATGCAAAGAAATTTTTATTTATCAAGAAAAAAACATAACAAAGTAAATAGAAGCAAAATAGGAACTCAAAGTATAGATATAAAGGTTAAAACATAGAAAATAAGTGAATTTATGATGAAGCATCAAAGATGTTAGGTTCAGCATAACATCTTAGTGCTAAATCAATGTAAAAGTATAATTAAAAATCAAAAAAATTTATAAAAATTATATGGAGAGTAGCAGTAAAAGTAGTAGATTATAATTGCAAAAAAATTATTATGTGGAATTTTTTATTAGGAGTTGAAAATTCAAAACATAGTAAAGTGTCAAGTTTGGCACTGTCAATCAGCTGAGAAAAGCTGAATTCTCACTGTCGAGTATGCCAGAGTCAAGCATAAAAATCAAATTTACTATGTTTTTTACATATAAAACTTGCTTAAATTTAAAACGGGTTCAAAAGTTAACCCAAAAGCAAAGCAGTTTCATATGCTCAAAAATAAAAAAATACATCATAAGTTAAAAAAGTAAATGAGTAGAAAAGTGTTTATTAGTATTTAATTTATGCTGTGAGGAGCTGGGAGTGACTTATTTACCATAGTGATGATTAAAACGTTAAGAAGCTCTCTGTACTAATCCCCAAGTTAAAGTGTCAAGTGGACAAGTGTTGAGTGGCGCTCATAGTGCGTCACATATTAATTTAGCCTTAATTCTGAGCCTTTGATTAGTTAAATCCAAAACCAATTGGGTGGCAAGTGGATAGAGTCAAACAAAAAAGATGTCAAGTTTTCATTTTTTATAAATTACATATGAAATCTCTTAATAAATTGGGCTTAATTTATGTGGCACCACTTAATCCACAAACCTGGGAATGAAATAATGTAAAACAAGTGGTATATTTGATTAATGTCTATACCACTAAATCCAGTATAGTGGTGCTTGGGAGCCTAATTGACAACTATGGACACTAATAATAAAAATTTAATAGTAAATAACAAATTTTATATAAGTGCATATGTATTTTATTAATAAAATTAAAATTTGGCTTAAAAAGTGTCAAACTGGTCACTTTTTGTTTTAGAGTGTCAAACACAGGTTTTTTATTTCTGTTAGTAAATTTACTTATAAATTGCCCCTTAAATTGGTATTTTAGCTAACCAAACTATTAAACAGAGTTGAGTTCAAGCAAATTTAACCTTGGTTTTTGGTTTTGAACCCCTAAATTACTAGTAAAAACTAGCTTAAAATCAGTTCAGCCAAAAATACTAATAGATTCACATATGCGGCACTCAACTTGCTGGTACTTGACAAAGTGTCAAATATCAGGGAGTCAATCACAAGGGAGTCAAACTTACCTCAGTTGCTAATGAATCACTTTGATTTACTATTCAAGTTGGCAGAATCCATTTAGCAAAGAAAGTAGTGTGCCAGTCTGTGAAGCAAGTGTGGTATTGCTTGGGCAGTTCAAAGCTACATAAAGTATATTAGCCTTGCCAATATACTCTACCTGTCCTATGTTAAAGGAAACTACAGGAAAAACATAGAACATAACTTGTAGATAATTATACTTGTTAAAATTTGAGTAAAATCAGGCCAACAGCTGCAATCTATCCAGGAGTAGATAAGAGCTTGTTCTTCTTGCTTCAATGTAGCTCCATTTATATATAATTTAAAAACCCTTGCTCTTGACCTTTCAGACAGTTCCCAGTAGCTACACCTATCCTGATTGTCTGTCCTTGACATAGGTATAATTACTGGCATTCCCAAGGCATGTATAGTGCTACAACCTACACTCCTCTTTAGCTAGAATACTGGTGATTATCAATTTTCTGCACCTTTTGGCGCCTCTGATGATGCTAAGACACTAGGCTGTATTTGATTTATGCTTAGAAATAGTCCCAACCTTATCTTCCTGCTCATGAAAATATAATGTAAATATCCCTATTCCTTTTAGGGTCTCATAAGTGATCTAAATTTGGATGTCACACCTTCTGCTTACTAATAGAACAAGTCAAGTTGAGAATTACATGCTGTATAATAGCTGACTCACATTTTTATCAACTCAACTACTACACAATGTGTAATGTTGATGTAAACTCAGTATTCTGAGCTCTTTTGAACCATATTATTTGGTGTGTGCCTGTGCACTTGCTAGAATGAGAGATGGAACCAAGGTAATCTACTGTTCATCAGGGTAATTTGGGCACACTACAGTTGATTACCTATTGATCATGCATGTGCAATAAACGGCAAGTATTATGGATTAACAATTATATACTGTATGGTAATATATCAACTATGATAAACTATTGGTTGCCCAGCGTATAACTAATACACTTAGTAGATAATCAAGTGATAATATGGTCTGTAACAGATAAGATCAGTGTACAATGATTAGACCAATCTTTTATGGTCAATCAGCCCAACTTCACACAGCCTGAACCAGTTGCAACTCTATCTCTGGTTGAACTGAGGCAAAAGGGATGTGGAGCACATCAAAATTGAAGTTGAGATGGATCAAATCTTCTCATTAAATAAGATTTCCACTTGTAGAGTATTAAAATGGAGATATATCAGATTTTTTTTTCAAATATGCTCTGATGATCCTAGAATTATTGGGTGATTAATTCTCAGGTACTAAAGTTTTATTTTTATATACCCAAGGCATGATCATTATATGGGTCATTATTTGTTAGATTAAGCCAAGGCACCAGCTTAAGCATTTCAAAGACTTTTAACTTCTTTGGTATCATTTAAGTCATAAATTTATGTTTTTTGAACATTAGTATAATGCTTATTTTACTGAAGAAAAGTTTAAGAGTGTAAAATATACAAATAATAGAAATAAAACTTATTTCTATTAACTGTATTTTTTGCTAAAACACTTTTTTCTATTTTAATAAGCCAAGAACCAAATATATGAGTTGTATGGGAGAGCAATAGCAGCCCCAATGCTATAATTGCTATTACCCTATCTTTGGCTCACATAATTAATTTCTTAGTTATTTTTAGAAAAAAAAGTTGTTGTATTTAAAAGACTATTTACCCTATGTGAAATATAAGTTTTTGTTATGCGTCCAACTTCATGAAAATGTCCTACTAATCCTTTAGTAGTATCAGCTCTCTTTGTTTCTCTGTCATCTGTGCAGAACTTTGCACAATAATTTATTTTGGAGTACTCCTTAACATCCTCAAATGTCAAAGGTGAAACATACAGCTCACCATCTTTCATTAAATATGAAAGATTAACATAAAATGCTTTGACTTCAAGCCAGCTTTTTTTAGGCCTAGATTTTCTATCATAGATGTGAAAAAAGGCTTTTTGGGAAACATCTGAATTATTTACAAGTGTCTCATATAGACCCTTTCTTTCTTCCTCTCTCTCAAAAACCATTTTGAGATCATTTATATTTTTTATATATATCTCATTTTCCTTTTGTTTAAATATTTTAGATAATACACCAAAATGACCATCAACAATACTTTTGCCATAACACTCAACAAATCTATTAAACTTAATTGTTCCTTTTATAATTTTAGGTACCTCTTTAAAAATATAATATAAGAATTCATAAGATCTGAAATGATTACCATTATCAGTCCAAACTTTAATATTTTTAATATTCTTAAATTTATTATTTTTAAGCAGACTTATCAAACACTGACCTGAAAACAAAGAGTCATGAGATAAAATTTCAGATAAAAATTCATGATACTCATATTTAATTTTCTCATTTTCTTTAAAAGCAATTGCAAATCCTAATAAAGAAATAGGTATTTTCTCATAAAAACATTATTTGTCTCTATAGGACCCCCACCTATTTTAAAGTTTTCTTTATAGTTTATTACTATAACACATGAATTATTATCAAGATTATTTATATCACTAATATATTCTTTATTTTGATGCCTATAAAACTTTTCATATAGGTGAATAGATTCCAAATTTTCCTTAATAGATTTAGGCAATGGCAACTTATTTATACTCAAATCCTTTTTCTTCATTCCTAATGATTTTTTTAAGTTGCAAATGTTACACATATCAGTTTGCTTTTTGCTTTTAATTATATTATTAGGAATAAGCTTATAAAAAGTGGAAAGTGAAATAGAAATATTGTTTTTTATTTTCATATCTTCATAAATTTCTTTTTTTGTTTTCAATAATGAGTATTTTATTTTAGTTGAGTATTCACTCAACTCTTTTTGTAATTCTTCATAAATCAATCCAGGGGATTTTTTAGTGAATTGGCTAGTTGGAAATGAATTTTTTAATTTATGTTTTAAAATATTTTTTATGTTTTCTTTTTTTACTGAATCATTTTTTCCTTTTTTATTTTTTGAATTTATTGATGCTTTTTTAGCATTTTTTATTTTTTTAGAATATGAATACTCATTTTTTGTCATTTTAAATCCACAATCCCAAAGCTCTTTCAGACTGTAGCTTGATGTAACCAATGCTCTTAGGGAAGGAAGGTGCTTGGCAGGGGACTCTGACATCAATTCCTTTAGGTTGTTAAGGAAATCATCTGTCTTAGAATTTTGTATGACAGGTAAGAAGGTATTTTTTCCAAACTCTGTTTTTAATAAGAAATGCTCAACAAAGCTGTTAAGATCACTGCCAGCAGTAAAAAGGAATGCTTGTTTAAGCATAGAGATTCTTTCTCTCTTAGTAGAAGCCCCCAGTGAGAAGAAGGGTGTCATATGAGGTGCAAACTTGATAGATTACATAATGATAGTGGTTGGGTTCCTTGGCTTGGTTCAGGCAGTTCTTGCTTGGAAATAGATGTGCAGTTATCAGAGAGGAGTAAAGGTGCGGATTGTAAAGTAAATTTCTGTAAAGTTGAGCTGTTTAAATACCATGTTAGCTGAGCTTTTGCACTACAAGCATAAATCCCCAACTGACCCCCAACTGATCTCCTTAATTTATCAATATCACCCCTGAAGTCTGATATCATTGTTTATTTACCCCTTTTTCTATTCTGGTTAACTGTTGATATTTCAGCGAATGGTACTTCAATCTCGCTCAAACTAGTATCATTAGAAAGCCCTTAATCTCAGCTTTTGGAATTGTGCTGCAACTTTATATTTCAATGCCAATTTAGTATCTTGAAGTGGCTTTGAATGTAAGCTTATAAAATTATTATTTGAAATAAAATATGCTAATTAACTCTTAAAGTATGATATTTTAATCAGTAAACTAAATTTAAAGTATAAATCATTATTTAGCTTACTTTTGGTAACCAACTCAACAACCTTTTTAAATAAACTTAAGTTTATTATAACTTTTAACAGTTCTTAAAAAATGAACTTTATTTATCTTAACTCTATCAAAACAAAAAAATTATTTTTAATCACATATAAATATTTGCTTGTATAATTAAATTTTTATCTTATTTTTATAGATACAATGACTAAGATCATTTTCCATTTAGTTTAAATAAATTTTAACCTTTATAAAATTTAATTAAATAAAGCAAGATTTTGATACATTCTTTTTTATGTTTGAATTTTTTATACATATTATCTCTAGCATACAGTATAAAAATATAATTTTATTAAATAGTTGTATAAAGCTATTTTATTAATATTAAATACTTAAAATTTTGAAAAGAAAAACTTTTACTCTCTTATAAGTTCTTATTATATATTTTCTATAAAATCTAACTTAAGAATAAATTACTTATGCTAAATGAGATCACTGAAATTTCAATAAAAGCTCAGTTTTAATTTTAGTTTTAGTTTTTTTAACTTTTTACTAGATTTTTTTATAAAAAAATCCAAAATTATTTATTATTTATTTATTAAATATGCAAAAGGCTATCTGCCCTCTTTTTAAAAAAAGGGATTCAAAAATTATTATATTTTAAATTAAATATTTTAAAAAGCCAAGATTTTAGGCAACAATTTAATTTTCAACAAAAAGCATCATATCAGTTTTTATTGTATTTTTATGTTGCTCTTTTTATAATGATGTCATTTTGTACTAATCAGCTTTCAAGAAATAATGGTATATGAAATAAGATTGTTACTAGCTTTTAATACAGTTTAATTTAGCTGTAAGTAGAAAATGATTAATTTAATATAGGGTTTTATATTATAAGGATTAAATAAGATTTATTTTGATAAAATTGTTGTAATTATTTAAGTTTATTGATAAGAAAATTAAAATAAAATTTTAAAGTGTTAAGTAGCACAGTTAATAGGAAACAGATTAATCTAACAAATAATGACCCAAGGATAGGACTTGGGGCTTGTCTTCAGGTAAGCTAAAGTCCTGGAACGTACCAAAGAGATGTAGTGATAGGACTTCATGGGCATTCAACAACTTGTCATAGCCAACAAACTGCCCTCTAGACACATATATGGGGAGAGCAGTTAAGTTAGCAACCAGCAATTGAACAGGGTCTTTATTAGAGACATCCAAGATTCCCAGGCAGAGGTAGGGCTTGTTGCGGCCTAGCAAAGGAGGAGAGTATAACTCTAGGAACAACGCTCAGGTAACTCATATGATATTTGAGAGTCTAAGATAGCTTGAGATCCAGGGGGAATGGTTACATCAGAAGTGGCCAGGAGAGGAATCCTCTCAGACGCAGGACAAGCCATAGGAGGGCACTTCATGTTGGATGAGTGGGTATGGTATTTTAGAGTGAAAACACTAGTGGGATATTTTAAGGCACATGTCTTGAGGTGCTTCCCGGGAACTTTAACAGGCTCTTCAAAGATCAAGGGGACTTTTTACCCTAGGATGGAGAGGTAAACATCCTTCAAGATGATTATCCCATTGTATTCCCTAAGGAATCAAGTACCCACTAGGAGGTCATAACTCTCATTCTCTAAAACAACAACAGGTGCAGCCAAGAGTAGCTTTCCAAACTGCATGGGAAGAGAAAAATAAGCCCCTATAGCGCAAATCATGGCTAGCCCAGCTATGCCATACAACTGGTAATTAAGGTTGGGGGCAAGTTTGAGCTTCTTGGCAAGCTTTGAGGAGACAACATTAACAGGAGACCCTGTGTCTATGACGGCCTTGATTTTCACCTTTTGTATGGATATCTCCACACAAGTGGTAGTACAACCAAAGGGTGGGAGGACAGCTAGGATGTCCTGGGCTTCTGCTAGCTCTTTGTCCCATTTATCAATCATGTACCTTAAGCCTGGAAACTTCTTATAGACAGTCTGTAGAAGAAGCAAGACTTTAACATTACTGAATACAGCGTCAGCAACCTCAGCAGCTTCTTCAGACAACTCTACAAGCATGGGGGACCTCTTAGCTTGAGTGAGGTATGGACAAGAGACAACTTCCTTGGCTTAAGGCAGAGGCTTAGCATTTGTTGTAGTTTTCCCAGAGCGTAACTTATAAGGGACCACAATAGTTTCAGGGACGGCAATAACTGAATACCCATAGGCGTCAGGATCATCAACATCTGAATCATCTATGTCAGAGTCATCAGAGATATTTTTGTGAATCCTGCTATTCACTGTATTTCAATTTTGCCTTCAGTGGGCCATTTCAAAGACGAATCTCTTGCTTTTGCTTTTTGCCTCTCAAAAAAAGTCAATGGCTGGATTGGGAAATACATTTGTTCAGGTTCTTGACTCTGTGCAACTCACTTGCCCCACTCATGCTTGTGGCAAGTGATCCTACCGTCCTGGTAGTGTTTTGTGATACCACCAACCACTATATATTCCATTTTCCTAATCACCAATAAAATTAAGTTCTATTTACATTTTTGTCTTTATGTCTTCTTTACTTTTGCGCCTCTCTCTAGCCACAACTAGTAGAGATTATCCTTCCAGGGCCTCAAGGTAAACGCATAGCCTTCCCTTTCATCTAACCAATACTTACTACAAATCTAATCCTAAGGTTAGGATTTCCTGTTGTGTGTCTGTGCCGCGCCTCAGAACACAACAGATATTGTGGAACAGCAGCAGAATGGGGGTTACTCAGTGTCAGCAGGCTCAGAGTCAGCTATGGAGGGGGGAATTGAAAGAGACTGGGAAGAATTGTCAACTGAGAGCATCTCCACTTCTAGGTTGACTGTTCTTTTCCCGCCTTCTCCTTGGGATAAGCTCCTTCAACTCACTGATTGGTGCAGACTCAAGAATGGTGGCCTATCTGGCCACAGTTATGGCAACCTTGGCATCTAGGAGGATTCTGGGAGTTCATGGTGAGGATGCAAGGAGCACAGGAAGACAAACCAGAATTAGAGAAATCTCAATTCTCCTGCACAACCGCTCCAGAATGGGTAAGGTGAATATCTTGTAGCAGTGTAATTATGCTCTTCATAGAGGAAAGCATGGCTTTGTGAGCCTTAAAATGGAGATACAGAAGTTTATTAACCTTGAGGTCTTGAGTGCAGGCCATGTAAGCCTCATGCGCCATCAGATGTCTGCTAGTTATCATTTGCTGTCCTTTTTTATATAATCAATCTGAAAATTCAGTCAGAGTTTCATTGGGTTTGAAAGCAATGTGCATGAATGTGTCCTTCTTCACTTCCAGACTAAAGTCACCACCAAATTTGTCAATCAGAAGCTGCTTCATTTCTTCCCAAGTCTCAATGGTGGGCAACTTAGGCACTACCACTTCTTGACAGGTCAGGTGCAGGCAGGTTAGGATGTTTTCCTTCTTAAACTCATCAGAAGCTCTTCTCATGGCAGTTTTGTAGATAGTTAGGAAAACTCCAATGGTAGATGCTTTGGGGTCAAAGACCTGTCTACAGGTAGGTTTGAAATGCGCTTTGGGAGTGGGACTACCATTGTTGCTATTGAGTACATTTATGCGCAAGGAATACTCTGCTTCAGATTCAGAGGGGGGCTGTCTGGCCCACAGCTGATAAACACTCTCTTCAAGAGTAGTCAGGGTCTCAGCAGTGCAGACACCTGTATTATTAGCTAAGGTGATCTGTTGCTCAGTAACGTCTAGGCATTGACCCTGTGTGGTTACTACTGTGGAAAGCTCAGCTAGTTGGGAGGTCAGGGAAGGACCCACTGAAAGACAAGGAGCGTACCTGTCATTTCCCAAATCAATTAATTCACTCATTTCTTGCACATCTTTTTCAAGGTCAGAGTGATCTTATTTCAAGTGGTCCACCTCATTGGATAGAGTAATCAACTCTCTAGCACAGTGAATTTGGGGGGCTCTTGACAGGCCAGGGACAGCAACCATTTTTTGTCAATGACTCCAGTAGGACTAGCAGTAGCTGTCATTATTTTGTGTAGGACAGCAATCTCCTGCTGTAGCTCAGCAACTTTAGTTCTCAAAACAAGCACCTGAGGATCCAGCTAAGGTGCATCAGTAGGGCAATCTTGACTGCGGGTAGACGCTTGCAGCTCTCAAATGGCATCCCATAATTTCTGTTCTCTATCCATCAAATTATCTGATGAGGAGAAGTAGGAACATCTGGCTTGTGTGTAGCCAACTCATTCACTTGATTCTGGAGCTTGGTAATGGCAGCGGCAATGACAACCCTTTCTTGATCAAACTCTTCACTGATCTTGTAAAGGCCCTTAGCAGCAAGGGCTGTCACTTGTTGTATTTGATAAAAGGAGTAAGAACTGAACTTGTTGAGTTGCTGCACAAGTTGTTCAAAGTTGGTGAGATAGGCGTTTAGAGTGGAATCTACTTGGGTTTTCCAGGGCTGTTCCAACTGATGGAACTCATGTAGACTCTCCCTGACATATTTGGAGATGTCCTGGTGCATTTTCTTGATGGAATTAACCAAGAAGGTTTGAGAAGTGACAGAGTTGCGCTGATTGTCTAATACTAAGGAAAAAAGAGAGTGAATCCACTGTTGATACGCAGCAAACTGACCCCAGTGATTAGTGACAGATGCTTGTAGGAAAGAATCTCCTTCACATGAAGCCCTAACACCATCTGATGGTGGGCTAAGGAGGGTTGTACAAAGGATGACAATAGGTGCTCAGCAGAGCCAGCTGCTGAGAGGAGATGCTGTAAAAATTGCAGAGACACAATCAATTTGTAGTATTTCACTCAGCTGAACTGTAATTGGAGGCAAGAGATGGCTCCTTCACGGCTATCCCAAGGGCTACTGCTGCGACTTGTTTTAAGTCAGGGGTACCCAAGGGGAAGGCCACTAGACAGGGACCAATACCAAGGTTCAGTATAATAGGGACAATAGGTGGGTCTGTGATGTCTTCCTCAATAGGAGGACTGGTGATTTCAGGTGAAGTCATCTCTTGTATAGGAGGAGGCAAAAACCCTGAAAACGTGGTTGCAAAAGGGATAATCATGGGGCTTACAGTCCCTGTAGTGAGCACCATTTTTGTTGTGTTCTGAGGCGCGGCACAAATGCACAACAAGGAATCCTAACCTTAGGATTGGATTTGTACTAAGTCTTGGTTAGATGGCAGGGAAGGCTATGCAATTAACTTGTAGCCCTTAATGAATCATCTCTACTAGGTGTGGTTAGAGAGAGGCGCCAAAGTATGTGGAGACACAAAGACAAAAATGCAAATATAACTTAATTTTTATTGGTGAAAGTGAAATGGAATATATACTGTGTAGCTTTACCACAAAACAGTACATAGACGGTAGGATCACTTGCCACCAGTATTAGTGGGGCAAGCAAGCTGCAAGGAATCAGGAAACTAAGCAATTGTATTTCCCAGTTTGGATATAACCTCTTTTTGAGGGGCAAAAGCAAAAGCAAGAGATTTGTCCTTGAAATAACCCATCAAAGGCAAAATTGAAACATGGTGAATGGCAGCATTCACAACAAGGAGTCCAAGATAAAGGAGCAGGAGTCCAAGACCAAATACAAGGAGTCCAAGAGATTGTTGGAGGACTCCAAGTATTGGCACATAAAATTTGTTTCCCAGACCCCCAGTCCATATACCATAAGGTTTCTAAGGGAATCTCTCTTCTTTAAAGCAAATAAAACCCCATTTCAACCTCTGCCCAAATTTTCAAGTAGTACAGATAGACCCTACAAGTGAGTTACCCAATATATTCTACCCTAGCCAAGGGAAGTAGGACATATACTGCCAAAGCTGTTGAAGGTTTGCCACTAGTAAAACTTCCCAGGAGGAGTGGAAAATGTCAACTAGACACCTTGAGATGACAGATAAGGGAAGGGAATTCATTATGAATGAGTTCACTAGGTTGTTGAAGAATTTATACAGGCCCACAGAGGAACTAGCACCAGCTAAAGTACAAGTGTATAATGGGGATGCTTGCCTAGTTATAGGGAAATTATTGGAAGAGTTTGCAGTACTACAAGACAAGTATAAACTTCAAGATAGTCACCTACCACTACCAGGGAATGTCAAATCCCACCAGTTGGTCCCTGGCTATGACCCAGGACACACTATGGGGGCTGGTGAACAGGAACCCCACAATCTCCCTGCCGTACTAACAGTTATACTTAGTGCTCTAGGCCTAATCAAAGTGCACCATACTGTCTCCTGCTTCTGCAGCCCAGTAATAGTAGATTCTCCACTTCTCAGGTAGAAGCTTCTCAAGAGGTTTCTCCTCTTACTCCTCTCAGTTTTCTGTGATCATTGCAATAGCCTTGATAGGGCATCTGCAGTAAGTAGCTCCTTGCCTGGTTTATACTGAATTATCTTTTACCTTTGTATAAGGGGCATCTATTAAGCTTGTTGTCTAGATAAATGTTGTGCGTTTTAAAGAATACCAGTGACTTGTGGTTGGTTAGCACTTTGAATATTTGTGCATCTTCCAGGTAACATTGTCACTTAATTAAAAAGTGGACAATAGCTACCAATTCTTTGTCATGTATTGGGTATCTTTGCTCACCTTTAGACATCTTTCTTGATTAATAAGCTACAGGGAGGAAGTCCTTTTTGGAAGTTTGAATTTAAAGTACTCCTACTATTGCGTAATTGGAGGCAACAGTTTCCAATTTGTAGATCTCTTTGTGGTTAGGGTATTGTCAGATAGGAGGGGCAACCATATGTTCTTTTAATTGGCAGAAGTGTTGTTCTCTCAATTGTGTCCATAAGAATTGTATTGTTTTGCCAGTGATTGCATACAGGGGCAGTTGGGGCTCCCCAATCAGGGATGAAACTCCTGACATATGCAGATATTCCCAACAATGTCTGAAGTTCACTCTTGTTATGATATGTCTGTGATGGCTCTTACCTTATCTGGGTCCAGTTTGAATCCTCTCTGCTGATGATTTGTCCTAGGAGCGTGAGTTTTTTTGAGAAAAATTCACACTTGGAAGGCTTAGCTACTAGTTGGTTGACTTTGAGTGTGTTGATTACCATGCAAACCTCTCTGCAGTGTTGTTTTTTGCTGGGGCTATAGATTATCATATTATCTAGGTAGAATTTAGCTCTTTTTCTGATGTGGTTCTTGAATAATTTGTTCATGAATGTCACAAAGGTACTGGGGGTGTTTTCATACCAAAATTAATGACTATACATTCAAAGGATCTGTGTTTAGTTCTAAATGCAGTCTTTGGAATGTCTTCAAGCTTCACGCAAATTTGATGGCAACTTGATGTCAAATCAATTTTTGTGAAGATTTGGGACCCCCAGGGCATCAAAAAGATTGTCAATTAGGGGCAGGGAATACCTGTTCTTAATTGTGACCTTGTTGAGCGCTCTGTAGTTGGTGACCAGGTGTAGTCCTCCATCTTTCATTGCCACAAAGAAGACAGCAGCACCAAAAGGCAATTTTGATGGTTGTATGAGCCTTTTTTCAAGGAATTTGTTAAGATAAGCCTTTAGGGCGTTGTCTTCTTGTGGTGTGAGGCAGTATATAGATTGTTCTTTAGGTACCCTCCCTTTGAGGTCAATTTTTTGTTGTATGCCGTGGTCAGGAGGTAGTCCTGACAGTGTTTCTTGGGAAACATTGGGGAACTTGTTAACTAGCTGGTTTTGGATGGGGTTCTTTTCATGTTGAGTCTCCGTATTTTTAAAGTGGATGACCTTGTATGTACAGGTACTCCAATCAATTTTACTAGGATTGACTTCCTTATCTGTCTCCATGATTTTCACAAATACATGATCCCTTATAAGAATATCAAGCTGAGTTGGATAAACATGGTGGTGTACTTCTCCTTGTTGTATGATGAGGATAGCACTGTCCCTTCAATGTGAGGTTTGGTCTTTCTCATCCAATTCAGGCCAAGTATAACGTCATACTTGGGAATTGGTATGATTGGATCATTGAGAGTGGTTTGTATATCCCCCATTTGGGCACAAAATAGTTTTGCTTCCCTGGTGACTGGTGTGCTCCTTCTGTCTGCCATGAAAACTCTCTTTACACTGCTTCAGATTGTTGATAGTTTCATAAGGTTGGCAAATTTTTCATCAACAAGGGATTGGTCTGCTCCAGTGTCAAATAGTGCTGTGCCCTGATATCTGCAAAAGCAGAAGGGATAAGTGAGAAGTTTATTTTTAGTTTAGGCAGCAAACAGTATGGGATTGAAGGGGGTACTTGGATCATGATGATTGAGTTCATGTCTTGGTACCTGTACAAGTCTTGTAAATTAGGGGAGGGCGGCTTGCCTAGGCACTCCTATGAGCTTTTCTCTCCTTAAGTGCACTGTTAGTGCTCATCTGTTTTACCTGAGTTTTACTATTTCCATCTCAAGAATGAGTTATTGGCTTTGTTGGGTTTTATTGGGTTGAGTATTCTTTTTTGCTGAGGGGCTCTCTTTTTACTTGCTAGTTGCATACAGATTGTTATATTTCTGAGCAGCTTGCTTTTCTTTCAAGAACACATCTTGAAGGTTCTTGCAGCGGCTGATATCAAACTTTTGTCTGATGTGTGCAGGGAGACCAGTGTAGAAGTCTAGGCATTGTCCAGCCTCATCAAAGTCGATGGTGTTGGGAGCTTGATCATGTATATCTTTGTATGCTACAATATACTTTTCAATGAATTTTATCATTTTGAAGGTTCTGAGTTCTGTCATGATCATCAAATCAGAATTCTTAATGGAAATTTTTTCCAAGAGGGCTTTATTGAACATGCCCCAGTCTTCATTATGGTTAGAGTGTTGTTTAAACCAGTTGCTCACAAGCAGGAGGCAGCCCTGGCAACTTGCAAGGCAATTTCACTTGTGTAGAGTCTTTGGGGGGTAGCCAACATGTGTAAACTTGTTTTGGGTGCTTGGAATCCAGAGGTTGGCATTTTCTTGATGTAGTCCTGAGAATGTCCCATTTTTGCTGAGCAGAGGTGCTCAAGTACAATGTCAGGTATTTTGGACATGTCCTGGATTGACAGAAGATTCAGGGCTCCTTGTGTGCTGAGAAAGTTGTAATTTTTGGTTAGTATGAGGATTTTGTTGAAGACAATATGTCTAGTAGGGGCATCCTGACCTTCTTCATATCTTTCTCAGCCAGGGACATGTGTCATCTGCTGGGTTATTTTTTAGAGAAATTTTCCCTTTAAGTTGTGTAGGTGTGGATAACCTACTTGTGCTACCACTGTTGAGTATATACTTCTGGAAAGTATAATAAGTGAGATAAAGGGGAAAATTAAGAAGAGAATGATCCTTTATTTGATATGAATTTTAGGATTATACTGTAATTTGGGAAGCCACATGCTTTCCATGTATATCATGGTAGTAAAGGGGTTTGTCCAGATAATGTTCTATTTAGAACCCAAAAGGTTTAATCCTTGTATAAGATGGGTAGCTGATAAGAGTGCCACTGACTTAATGATTAATCAGGGAATCACTCAGGGAATTACTTCCCAGAGAGGGAGTAAGTGTAGATGTGACAATAACATAAAGATATGATAGGGTTTGCTAGTAATTAAGAGATAAATTTATGGGTAAATATATGGTGGTTTTAGGTGTTGGTGCATAGAGTGCATTAGATGACCTTCTTTATTTAGAAATTATTGGTACTATTTATAAGGCATAAGTAGTTTCTTTTGCCGTTATTGGTTTCAACTTGAACTGAGGTATGAAATATTCTTTAGCAATAGATATTGAATTTTAAAAAGAAACCTGTATGATTAAATCTGTTTATTCTCAATAGGTGAAGTATTTTTTTAATTTAAGCTATTTGGGTTTAAATTTTATACACTGTAAGCTTAAGAGCTAAATTATTATAGTTATTCAGAATATAGTTTACTGTTAGTTTAAAAGGTGTGGATGTGAAAGTGTCACATTTCTAAAAAAATAAACCTCTTACTTTACTTAATACTCAGCTAGCTGGATGTTAACTTCTGGATAGTTGACTTGACCGTAGTTGTTGTCCTAGCTGGTGGCAACATGAAAAATCCATGTTACCACGTCACATGCTTGAGTTTCAATTTAAGAACTGGATGGCCGAACCATAAATATAATTTTAAATTGCGTAAAAAGAGAAGATGAGTAGAGGTTATATTTGGATTGTTGTTAATTTGATATACCATATATATGAAAGTAAGTATTTTGCATTTGGGTAAACCTAGCAAGAGTTATGTTGTAAGCTTAGTAGAATTATGATGTATGTATATGGAGATGGTGCCAAAGGGATAGTTTGGCTCGTCGAGGAAGTCTATCTGCTGGTAGGTGTAGACATGGCCTTTGGCGCACTTGGGTTGGCTTGCTTCGATGTAGGATATCTCGAGAGATTCCAGTGCAGAGTTAGCAATGAGTGATTGAGTTGATGGACCATAGAAGGAGTAGTCAAATTGGGAGTAAGTATCTGTTTCGGTAAAGACAATTCGATTTGGTTTTGAGTTATCTGATCCATTAGACATCTTCCATTCATTGTTCTCCCACCGGGCTCCAAGGTGGCATGTGGTATTCGAAGGACACTCCACTTTATCCAAGACTTGTGGACCGCTCCAAACAAACCCCTGCTTTGTCAGCAGGAGTTCGCCAACACGCTCCTTGCGGGTGGAGAGGTAATCTTCGACCATCAAAAATTCTTGTACCCCAGGCTTCCTCGTATAGTGCGTGTATTCCTCGTCGGCGTATGTCTTGACGGTACCCATGGCCAGCGGAATATCAACTGAGCTATCAACCCATCCCCGCGTTTTCCAATCCAGCATTGGTGGATTCTCGGTCTTTTGCCACGCCAGTGTGGCGGCTTCAAACTCTTCACGCCACTGACAGCGCCAGCTTGTGCTCGCCGCATCGCTGTAGCAAGCGATCACAGTAATGAGAAGGGGTTCGACTTTCATCTTGTAAAGGGCAAGTGGGATTGAACAAGCATTAAATATGCCAATCAGTACATTTTAGAAAGCCGTGGATCATCAAATATTCTATGCCAATCACTTTTTAACATCGCCTTGCAAGCACCTGGCCATTGCCCAAGCATCGGAAATGATGTGCACACTTTATGCCTGCTGCCCGTTCCGAATCCAGTTATCCCCAACCCCCTAATAAAATCAATTAAAAGTAAAAAATATTTTATCGGTTCAACTAATCAAGGATCAATCTAGATAAAGTAAATTACAGAAAGGGCTCCAAACATAAATTCTATCCAATTCTTTTTCATTTACGTTTCCCTTCCGCCACATTCATCTAAAAACCCCAGCTACCAGCCACAGCGGTAAATCATACACTTAAAGCCAGCTTCGATTCACAAGCAACCTCACCTTCATAAGCCAACTTGCCAAAAAAAGTTACGGCGTGCCAAACACTTTGTTCATGGGCAGAGGTTTATTGTTCCAGCCCACATGAAAATCTACAGATTCCAATAAAGCGAACTCTACAATCGAAGTACAGGAATTGGAACTCATAAACTTAACCTTATAATCTCTGCACCCTTTTTGGAATCAACTTTTGGCCATACAAAAAAGCTCTGGCTTGGCCCTTCTAACCCTTCTCAGAAGCTAAAGTTAACCCGGGTTTATGGTAGATCTGCAACTTTCCCCACCCCACGTATAAGTGCTACACCAAATTCACTATTTGAGCAGGTCAGTTAAACCATGGTGCCCTAAATGAAGATCAACTGTGGTGAAATCTTCTCCCTGGTAGTCGACTATTAAGTAAAGTGAGAATTCAGCCTTTTCCCTGTTTGACTACTAGACGTTGACACTTTTTTAATTAACAGCACTTGATGTACCGAATACTCTTAATAATAAAAATTAATCTATTAAGCTACAGTAAACTAAAGTGACCCCAGAGAACCCAAAAAATCAATAAAAATATACTTTAAAAATAAGAATAAGGAGAACCGAGCCACTCTTTTTTTAATTTACTATGTAATTTACACTCTTCACTATAAAAATATTTTTTATTGCCATAAAAACTTAAATTCCAATGAGACAAAAATAAAGATAAACACAATAATATAATTTATGCAAGATGTATTGAAAAATTGCTACTTATTTGATATTCTCCATATAAGCACAACTGTGAATATCTTATGTTTTATTAGGGAATTAACATAAATTAAGATATTTCATTCACTTTCAACAATAATTATTCATATCAAACTTCAATGTATACATAAAATAATCAGTGCTATCTAATTAAATCAAAAAATAGAAAAAATAAACTAAAAACTATTTGATCAAAACTAAAAAGTAAAAATTAAAGCCAAAAAGTTAAAAGTTAAAACCATAGAAGCAAGCAAGTTTATTCTTCCCCTGTTTACCTTTCTTCATCTTGGCCCCTTCCAGGAGGGCAGTGGCAATAATCTCAAGCTGCTGCTTAATCTCATAGGCTGTGTACTTGTGCTTGGTTGCAGTCTGGACTGCCTTTGTGAAGTAGGTTAACTTCATGGTTGGCTTGGTTGGGGGACGTAGTTGGAAAGATCTCAGAGCTTGGAGATAGTCTTCTCTTGCTCATACTTAAGGAGGAAAAAAAACTTGTTAAACTTTGGGTGAAGCCCAAAGTTGGCCTTGAGATGCTTGTGATAAGCCTCTAGCACCAAAGTTGTCTTAAGATCACCATTAATTCCAGCCCAGTACATACTTCACAAGGCCTTGGCTCTGGCCTTATCTTGTCTCTGAGTGACAACCTTCCCAATCCACTGGGGCTCAAAGTACTTCAGGAAAGGCCTGAATCTGTATGGTTTACCATGTAAGGATCCTTTGAGAGGACCTTGAATCCCTGTGCAGTGTGCACTGGCTTTAAAAAAGCCAAGGCACTGAATTTTGCAAGCACAAATTTGCAGGTATCCAAAGTGTTCTTCTGCTCAACCTACTAAGCTTGTCATGGGCAGGCAAATTACAAGCAACTACTTGACGGTGGTGGAAGTGGCACCCCAGCACCTCCTCATCAAACAGCTTTTCATATGCATTGAACTGAGCAGGATCAAAGTCTATGATGCACACGCAAGGCCTAAGAGCTCTCAGACTTACCTTTTTCTCCACATTCTGGGTGGTCTGGTCCTTGCCAACATCAGAAGGGTTAGCATGAGTGTGTGGGGGGGACTTCTTGGCATTGTTGGCAGGGAAAAGAAGAAAAGCTCTCAGTGGAGGATGGAAAAGATATGGGTATAGATGGCCTCAGTGGCCCAGGGAAGAAGGAAGAAGGCAGGTGGATTCACCTGGATGTCAATCTGGGCATGGGCCATCCAGAGCTGATAAAACATCTGGGGGCAAGTGACAAAGGTACCATCAACTAGCTAGGTTGACGCCCTCTTCAACTTCATCAGATTCTGATGAGTTGAGTAGCAGATGATACAGTCCTTGACTCCTGGTCCATTATTGTGGAATAGAAGAGCTCCCTGTTTAGGTGCTGCTTGAGCTCATGAGTGAGTGTGAGCTCCAATATGACGTCAGAGGCCTTGGGGAGGGGAGGATTGGTAGCAGTCTGCTTATAGCTGATAAGCTTGACCAACTGTTACTGTGGTGGCACCAACTTAAGATTGTTGGGTTTGGGATGTTTTAAAGCCTTTATGGCAAGATCAGAAGCCTGGGGGTGAGAGGAGGTGGGGATCATATGAACCAGACACTAATTAAGCATTCAAGTGATTAAATGATTAGGGGGCTCACATGTGTACTCCCCTAACTCAGCAGTTACTCAATCACAGCCCTTGGTGTTCAGGAAGGCCACGCAAGTCTTATCCTCACTGACAAAGTGCTTGCTCTTGGTTTGGCGCTTTTGATTATTGCAGTTGAAAATGTAATTTTTGGCAATGTAGCCTGGGCCACCTTTTACTGACATGATGTGGGAAAACAGGAAAAGCACTTGGGGACTTTGAACTCTCTGTCCACATTGTAGATGTTATGGATGGCCAGTGGATCCCAAGCCACATGACCAGAATCTTTTAACTTCTTGGAGTACTTCTCAGTGTCATGAATGACATTTCAATACTTGTATTAAAATCCTGGAAATTGAAACCCGGGTCTCAGGTAAAGCCTTATGTTGAGCAGAGGGGACAGGGAACTGCCCAACTTCTAGTTGGGTCAAGCCCTGGACCACCAGAGATAGATGAACCCAAACAGGGGTAACAGAAACCTGCCAACCTGCCAAGTGTCAATACTGGAGGTTTGAAATCAACATTGGAGACCCTGGAATCAAACCCTGACTCTCCAAAGACTACTTGAGTCACACAAAGTGGACAGGAACTTAACAACTTGTTAAATTGCAAACCCAAGTTGAAGAGTTACTCTGAGACCATCCAGTCTTCTGAGGACAATTCCCCAAATGGTCACCAGATTGCTGCCAACCTTGCGCCATCAAAGATCTGGACCTATGTAGAGGTTGTAGGTTGCCTTAAGGAGGTTAAAACAAAACCTACTGTTAACTCTGCCAATGACCACCAGCAGCTGCCAGTCTCTCATCCAGAAGGGGTAGTACAATTGAACTACTCAGGTGACGTAGTAAACAGTGGTGGCAGGATGAAGCATTGCCACTTCTATTCATCAGAGCAGGAACAACCTGGATCTGCCACCCTCAAGACTCTAAGCCAAGATCCATGCCCCGCCAGTGCCCTGTCTGCAAACCTGAACTATGAAAAAATTGAAGAAGCAAAAACCCATGGTATAAAAGCCCCAGTGGTATGGTGATGACCATATTGTCATTTTTGATAATAAAGTTTTATGAACCTTTGGTTCAAACAAATCTTACCTTATCTAGTCTTAGTGATCTTCCATCTTAACTCCGGCCAAGTAGACCATCAGGCAACTGCTTTCTCTGGAGACCAACCTGCTGATCCTTCCCAGGCACTATACCGTCCCCCAGAAGCCCCCTTTGGACCTGTGTATTTTACCAAATACCTGCCCAATCCTGCCTACGTGGAGTACAACTTGGAGACCATCCTCATTGCTGATTCTTTGGTAAGGACTAGAGAAACTGAATAAATAGGACGTGAAGTAAAGAGGATCAAGGTGCTGCTTAATTGTTCAAAGACAAGTAAAATTATCTGCCTGCCTACTTTGTTCCCATGACTCCACCCTTAACCCTGCAGCCCAACCGCCCAATGGAGACCCCCACTGCGGCCAAGACTACGTCCACCCAACTATTTGGAGTACTCTACATTACTTTGACGGGAATGATGGACACTATGGTGCCCAATTCAGGGCCCTGGTCTTTGTTTGGGCAATTTGTTTCCTATATTATCAAGTTAGTACCCATCCTATGGTGGGAATTACCCTCTGGCCCAGCCGTATTCTGACCTGAGCCAACTTATGCCTCTATCTATGCCTGGCTTCCTGACACTCAGGCTCATCTTGGGGGTCAGATGAGAGAGGGGGAAGAGCTATCAGGAGGGGGAGTGAAAGGGGTTTTCAAGGCCTGTTTGGATTCCTCCTTTTTCTTACCAGAAGAAGAGATGGGCTCCTTGACTGCTTTTGCCTTATTAGTACAGCGCTCCTTAGTGGGATTGGAGTTGGCCTCTGAGTGGTAAAATGAGTGGTTGGTAAGATCATCATCATATTTATTGGAGGAGGATTTTTTGGGGGGAAGGTGAAGGGGAAGTGGAAGATGAGGGTGGAGGGGGAGGAGATGAAGTGGGGGAGGTGGAGTAGGAGCTTTTGCCTTTGCAGGCTTCTTAACACGCTTGGGTGTGGTGGCTGGTTTTTTAGAGCCCTTGGAGGCTTGGCACTTGGTAGGCTTATTGAATTTGGATGATCTTGGCTAAAGAAAAGTTTAGTTTTGTAAAAAATATAACTGAGAAGATATATCAAACACAAAGAGATAAAGCAAAGAAAAAGTTAAATGAAAAGTATGCAAATGAAGTTTTATTTATCAAAAAAAAGTAAAGAGAAGCAAAATAAAAACTCAAAGCATAGATATAAAGGGTAAAATATAGAAAATAAGTGATTTTATGATGAAGCATCAAAGATGTTAGGTTCAGCATAACATCTTAGTGCTAAATCAATACAAAAGTATGATTAAAAATAAAATAAAGTGTATAAAAGTTATACGGGGAGAAGCAGGGAGAGTAGAAGATTATAATTGCAAGAAATTATCATGTGGAATTTTTTATTGGGTGTTGAATAGTCAAAACATAGTAAAGCGTCAAGTTTGGCACTGTTGACCGGCTGAAAAAAGCTAAGTTCTCACTGTTAATTTTCCTGGAGTTGACCAAAAATATTAAAATTACTATAATTTTTACTTATAAAACTTGATTAATTTAAAAACGGGTATGAAAGTTTACCCAAACACAAGGCAGTTTCATATGTCCAAAAAAATAAAAAAATAAAGCATAAGTTAAAAAAGTAAATGAGTGGGAATATTTTTATTAGTTTTAATAGTATATAGGGGCAACAGCGCTCATGTCAACACTTTGTTGACATGACCACTGTTGACTCAAAACTCTAAATCTCCTATGTTTTTTGCTAGTTGCGCTAGCTTAATTTTTTTTAAAGCGTTCAGGGGTGCAAACCCAGAAAACACAACAAAATTGTGGCCATCTCAACACAATTTAATATTAAGCTTAATAAAAAACTTGATTTAACCAGATTTTTCCTTTACTTTTACTAATAAAAATTAGTTTATTTTTTATTTGTTTTCACAATGTAAAAATGTCAATGTTGACACTTTTTAAGCCAAACTTATTTTTAATAACAAAACTGAAGCATCTAAGTAAAAAAATAAGTATGCATTTAAAAATATTTTTTATTGAATTATTATATTGAAAAAGACCGTGCACATATATTTAATTGTTGGAATGTTCATGTTATAAATATATATGTGGCACTTATTCTGGCTTTAATATATTAAGTGGATTGGTGGCTAAAGGCAATCCATTAATTTAAGTGTGAGTTACTATGTAAGTTACTATAGAATTTATTATTAAAAATAATGTTGACACTTAGAAATGATGTTTATTTGCTCGTGATTATCCCCCAGGGTGGAGTTAAGCAAATTAGAGTGGCGCAATTAAGCCTAGATTAATGTCACCTCATATAAAGAATGTTGTAAGTGACGTTGTTGACACTTTACCCTTTTCAATACTGAATACAACTTTCTTCACAACTTCACATATACGCAATGGTAAAATATCATATTAACACCCCCAAAATATAATTTTTAATAAAGAAATAAAGAACCTTGATACTTTTTTTACTTAATTTCATATGTTTTTTTAATTTTTATATGTAAACAAAAATAAACAGAAAACGGTTAATATTTGCTAGCCTGCATAAATTTAATTAAGCATACTATAAAAAACATAGTAAATTTTTAAAAAAATGTTGACAGTGACAATGCTGTCAAAAATAATGTCTACAATTCTTGTAATTGACAGTGAGAATTCAGCTTTTTTTACTAATTGTCACTCATAATGTCAACGCTTTTCATTTCTAACATATAAAACTTTATGTTTTACATAATAAAACCTCTCATTTTTTGATATGTTGTTTTTTAACTTTTCTATTCTATATTTTTTAATTTTTAAAATAGAATCTATATATAAATATAATACTTTTGCATATTTCTCTTAACTTTTAATTTTTTATTTATAACTTTAATAAAATAAAAACTATACAAGTATTTTTTAACTTTTAAATGCCAATAAAAACCATCTGAGATTTACTTTTTATATATTATGCTTTTTAAGTTGTTTTTTTACATACATTGCTTTATTTTAAGCCCTTTTACTTATTATTTTAGGACAAGAACACTTCCAAACAGCCTAAAGGAACCAAGCGTCCTTCAAAGCCAACCAAACCCACCAAAAAAAGCCTGTCTCATCAAAGAAGGCCACCCCCAAACCATCCCCAAAGCCCTCTCCTGAGCCCTCTCCTGAGAAGAGCCCTACTCACTCCACTGGGGGAGAGGAGACTGATGGCTCTCTTACAGAGCACAGTTTTTACAACTCAGCTTCTGACAAGGAGCCAACCAAGAAGAAGCGGCAAGGCAAAAAGACCCCTCCCAAAGATAAGTCTCCTGCACATGAGGAGCACCACAATAAGCCCCCTTCTGCTTCCCTACCCCCGCCAAACTCCCCCCTTCAAGCTCATCTGGGGATGATTCAAAGCCCCGCCCTGATTACTTCCCTGGCTTCTGCCATGCTCCTGCTGGCCCTTGGGACCCTTTGTTGGCCCACAACATCTGCAATGTTGATGGCAAATTCAAGATTCCCTCTTCCTTGCCCAAATACTTCCCAATCATGAGCGTAAAGGGTGGGCCAGTCATGGTGGCCAATGGGTATATTTTCTCTTGCAACAATGCCAACCAGGGCTTCAAGAGCCAGCACTACACCTGCAAGGACCGCTCCTGCCCAGTGCGGCTCAACACTGAGCCCTGGGACCTGGTCCAAACCATCAAGGGCAAGCATACCTGCATCATCCCAACACCACTGTAGCCCGCCTTCTCAAGCAGTATCTGGTGCAGGTGATGCCCACCTCCAAAGATCTTTCTGCCACCCAGCTGGCTGTGCTTTCTTGCAAGTACCTGTCCCCTACCAACCTCAAGAGGGTCCCTACCCACACCCAGTTGGTCAAGTTTGTGAGTGATAGGCGTCAAGCCTCCAATCCCCTGGCCAAGAGTGCTACCAGTATCAAAGACCTTATCCTCACAGATGCCCTTAAGAAGACAGAGGATGGTGAGATGTTCCTGCTCCATGACAATGGGCAGGAAGTGGAGGATAGGATTGTAGCCTATGCCACAACCCAAAACCTAGAGCAGCTGAACACTGCTACCACCTGGCTGTGTGATGGCACATTTGCTACTTGCCCCTCTCTCTTCAAGCAGCTTTGGGTCCTGCATGGGCAGTTTAATGACCAGGTGATCCCCCTTGTGTTCTTTCTCTTTCCTGGTGCCAAGACTGAAGTCTACACCAGAGCCTTCAAGATTGTCCAGGATGCTTTGAGCTCCCTTCCCACCAACCAGCTCCCCCCTCCCACCCACACCACAAGGGCAAATCCCTCCTCCACTGAGAAGGATGAGGCAACCATAGCCGCTGAGCAGCTAGCTCATGCGCGCTCACTTGGGCCAAAGGTTATTATAATGGACTTTGAGCAGGCTCAGTTCAGAGCCTTTGAGTCCATCTTTAATGGAGAAGTCCAGGGCTGCTTCTTCCATTTTAGGCAGGCCCTTGTCAAGAATCTCAAGAATGAGAAGGACCTTTTTGACAAGTATCTTAACAATGGTAAGGGAAAGTGCCGCTTTGCCTTGACTCAGTTTGCTGCCTTAGCTTTTATGCTCCCAGAGCATACTGGGCTTGGCTTTGAGGTTCTCCTGGAGGATGCTTATATCAAGAAGCACTCCACCATCTTCAAGGGTTACCTAGATTACTTTGAGCGGCAATGGGTGGGCAAGAAGATGACTGCCCAGAGAGGAAAGAGCAGGGCCACTGCCCCTTGGAACTGTCAAGGCGCCTGCCTCAAGGGGGAGATGAAGACCACCTCTAGCCTTGAGGTTTGGCATAAGCACCTGAAGGTAAAGTTTGGGACTAACCCCAAATATAACAAGTTCTTCTCCAAGCTACAAGAGGAGCAGGCCCGGACTGTCTCCAAGTTCTGCAACCTGGCCAAGCAGGTGGCCCTCAAGAAGAGAAAGTCCAAGGAGAAAGACTACCAGGAGTACATGCAGAAGTTGGTAAGAAAAAGTATAAGGTGGCAGAAATCAAAAAATACCTTGAATATGTTGCCACTGCTCTTGCTGGTGACTTTAATTAGCCAAATAAACTTTGCTTTGCCTATATATTTTTTACTTTTAAACTTTTATTTTTTTAATTTTTTTAGATATTACTAATTTTTTTAGGTATAAATGGTAAGCTTTATGTTTATTTTCAGTATGGTTTAGTAAGAAATATCTTATATTTTGTTATTTTATCTTTAAGGTATGCAATTTTTTCAGTTATGCTTATATAAAGTATAAAAATTTAAATTATAATTTTCTTATATTTTGTAGTTATTATGATATATAAAATATCTTTATTTTTGATTCATTGGAATTTTAATTTTTGTGGGAATAAAAAATAATTTTATAATAAAGAGTGTAATTTACATAGTAAACTGAAAAATAGTTGATTATATCTCCTTATTCTTATTGCTTATGGTAATTTTTATTGCATTTTTGAACTCTCTGGAGTCATGTTAGTATAATAAAGTATTTTAAAATAATTTTTATATTAAAAATGTTCAGGGTAAAGTGTTTTGTTAATTAAAAAAGTGTAGACATCCAGGAAACAACATTAAGTAAAGCCAGGTTGTCACTTTACTATAGTGTCAACATTAAAAGTGTTGACATGGCCACTGTCAACATTTTTTTGTCAAGATGGGCGCTGTTGTCTATAGGGAAGCTGGGAGTGAGTTTTTTTACCATATTGATGTTAAAATGTTAAGAAGCTCTCTGCACTAGTCACCCTGATAAGGTGTCAACTTGATGGGTGTCAACCAGCACCCATAGTGCACACTTATTAATTTAGCCTTAAGTCCAAGCCTTTGGTTTATTGAATGCCAAACCAATTATGTGGTAAGTAGATAGTGTCCAACAGGAGGGGCTTCAAATTTCTGTTTTTTATGAATTTCATATGAAGTCTATTAATAAATCAGGCTTAATTAATGTGGCACCAATTTATCTAGCAACCTGAATAGACATAATGTAAAATAAGTGGGGTATTTGATTAAAATGTAGAGCACTATATCTGTATGGTGATACTTGAGTGCCTAATTGACAACTATGAACACTAATAATAAATATATAATATCAAACAGTGAAATTTATATAAGTGCAGATGTGTTTTATTATTAAAATTAAGGTTTGGCTTAAAAAGTGTCAAACTGGCCACTTTTACTTTTAGAGTGCCAATCACAGGTGGTTTTGATTTTCATTGGTAAATTTACATATAAATTACCCCTAAATTGGTCTTTGAACTAGCAGAACTAGAAGAACTATTAAACAGAGTCAGCTTCCCATGTTTTCAATTGCAAATTTTGGTTTAGCACCCCTGATTTACTGATAAATTTAGCTTAAATTGTTTAAGCCAAAATTACTGATAGATTCACATACTGGGTAGTTGATTTCACCACGGTTTCCCGCTGGGACACATGTGTGAGTGTAATCTGTTTAAAATTATTGAGTGTAAGGTCTGGTGGTTGTGCATGTGTCAAGACATATTGGAACTCCTTGAAGTGTATGTTTTGTGTAAAAATAATACAACCAAGCCTGCTCCACTAAAGCCAGTGTTACCCATCAAGGCTATGGAACCCTTTGAGCAATGGGTTTCAACATTTTTGAGACTGAATCTGAAGATAAGCTGGAAAAGCAATATATTATCACTGCTATTAACAAGTTCACCTGTTGGCCCATAGCTTGGCCAGCTGATAACCATATTATCACTTCCATCCCCTGCTTTATTGTCAATGAGATTGTGGCGCACTTTGGTTGCATTAAATGCATTGTCACAGATGAAAGGTCAGAGCTCATAGGCAATGTCATGAGATTTTACCATGTAGAGAACACCCTTGGGCATGTGGTTAAAGCTTCATATCACCTAAAAGCCAATAGACAAATAAAAAAGTTGAATAGTTCATTATTTCAAATAATTGCTAAGTTGTCTCAGGAGCATCCTAACACTGATTGGACAGAAGACCTATCAATCACACTACCCATCATGTGTGCCATAATTAACTGTGGTACAGGGTTAGTCATAGCACATTGGACTTTGGTGCTCCTAACAGTGTGACATGGTTGGACCAGGGAAAGTTGAAATCTGCAGTCCTGGATAAACCCCCTTCACTAGTACAACAGTAGGCTAAAGCCTGCAATATTGAGCAAGAGCAAATCTAGGTGGAAACCAAGATATTAGAAGCTGGCAACACTGTGAGTGATCTGGTTTATGCCTGTAACCCATGTACTGAAAAACTTGAGCCTAATCATCTGGGACCCTTATAGATCATGGGTATCTATGGTAGCTGCACCTACCAAATTGAAGATACTTAGGGTAATATCAAGAAGCTTCATCATAACTGATTGTTCATCTGATGGGCTCTGCCTGCCCAGAAAAGTTTTAAATGATGCTTCATGGATCTGCCACAGGCCCTGATCCTGGTCAAGGACAACAAGCAGGGGGCAAGGTAGTTACAACCAAGATCAGCACCTTGTCTGCTAAAATATCTCACAACACATAAAGGGCCCTTGCAGAGCCTACCCATGATGTATCTGACAAAATGAACAGTTCCACCTCTAATTTTGATATGCAAGCAATATCTCCAAATTAGGAGTAACATCAATTCCATAAAATAGTCCTTTGATAATTTATTTGCAGTTTGAGCCATACTTGGATCATGCCACTATGCCACCATGTGTGGTTTAGTGGCTTCTCTTCATGGTATAAAAGCATTTAGTTCTAAATAAAGCTATTGTGTCATCCTTATCATATGTCATTTTCTCCTGGGCTGTTGTCTTCCAAAATTCAAATTCTGAACTATAATTGGTTCAGCTGTGACAATACTTCACAGATGATATGTGTTGAGAGTATTATTAGAGCATTATACACCCTAAGCAACTACTCTGAATTTGCGCAGAAACCCCTTCCAGGGATGTAGCTAGATATTATGAGAGACATTGGTGAAAGTAATAATAAAAGTATCTCATCACCACCATAGATTTTTTTGTTTTTTAACTTGTAGTCCAGAAGCTAAACACAATATAAATATGATGCCATTTAGTTTATTGGTAAAAAATTTACCATCAAGAGAGGAATTTTTTAACTCCTTGTAACAGATAGAGGAAAGAAACTAACTGATGATGAGACCAAATGTATACCTTGCCAAACATGGCATCAATAACATTTCATAACTCCATACTGTCCATACGCAAATGGAATTTCTGTCAGGCTTGATGGGGAACTAACCCAAACTTTCACCAAAGTCACTGATGAAGCCTCATAAAAATGCTCAGGCAGAACTCAGCTGGCCTTCTAGTATGCTACATATAAGCTAACAGAGATGCTAAGAAAAGTCCTTTTGAGATGGTGTTTGATATGCAGCCTGACTTTGTGAATTCCATTTCTGGACCCTGTTTTGAAATTCTAATTAAAGTGCCTTCTTAAAATATACTGAAACTCTAAGGATTGTTTTAGGATAAAAAGTTCCAAGAGGCTAAAATAAGTAAAGAAAACATAATACTTCTGCTCAAACTCCATGATATTGAGTGAAGAATATGGGTTTAGATCCAGGTAGAATTAAATTTAAGCCTGAAAAAGTAGGTCCTGAAATATTATAAGGGTTGATGATGGCAACACCTAATTATTCCAAGGTTTAGAAAGATGTCAACAAGACAAAATATGCACCATAACTGACTTTACCCTTGAAAAGCCAGAAAGAAATAGCAGAGGGCTCTTCTACCAACCTCAGTGCACTAACTGGTCAAGTATGGTGCCTGAGCTGCTGAAAAATTCCCAACAGATGTTCCACCTAAATATGAAGCCATCTTGCAACCAAGTGAGTATCAGAAATTCAGGGGGGACCCACTGGAAAGTTTATGAGTAAGAAACGGAAATGCATAACTTGAATTAACCTGCTCAAGACCCTTAGCCAGGACATATTGAGTGGATCCTGCCAATTTAGACATCAGCTAGATAGCTCTATATGTGGAGTGCAGCTTGTTTTCCCTGGAATAGCTCCTCTCATATTAGGACATATATTCACCCTGAAATTCATAGAAAGCACTGTGTAATTGATTATCCTAAAATTAGTTTATTTTCCAGTTCCGTGTTATTTCCCCCTTTTCTGTAACTATGGAGGAGAAGCACAGTTGCAAATTTTCAATTAAATGTAGTGATTCCTTCTATGCTCAAAAAAGAAAATATATATTTAAGCGACATTTGGATTTAGTCATTGAATCATAAAGCAACTTTATCAAGGTTCAAAATAGGAAGCATAGAAAAAAAATTCCAAAGAGAAAATTAAAAGTTAAGATCTGGATTGAAAGAAAAACTAACAATTATTATGGACTTTAAAATTTTATTAAATTTAACAGAGGCTTTCAAATTTTGCCTTATTTTTATATCAATAACTAACCTCGTATTTCATTTGACCCAAAACTTTATTCATTGCAGTAGAATGATTGAATAATACCGATTTCCTTGTACATTTCTCTGATATGTTCTTTTGCACAGAAGTTGATTTTCCCGTAGATGACATTGGTATATCCTGAAGGGAGGATGGATGGAATTATGGCGCTTAGAGGGATCACCTTATTGCTGGAACGTGTTTTTCTGATAGTCCTCTTGTTGGATTGTCCTTTAACCTTGAAAGCAAGCACGCGAATCCAAGAATATTCTTCAGTAAAGCTAATACCTTTAAAGAAATCATTCGGTAACTGAACCTTTGGCGTTGAGAAAGAATTTGGTATGATTTTTCTCGCCTTCTCAGTGAGCTCTCTATGTTCATTATATAGAAAGCCTGTCGCTGAAGTAATTTTTAAACCATTGGGTTCATCTCTTCCTGGTTCCAAATACCTCAACGAGAATACCAGCTCAGGCTCGAGCCATACGGGTTCAATACTAATTATCATTACCGACGATCCTGAAGCGTGTGCAATGTTGTTCATTTTGTAATTATAAAACGTTCCATCGACCTTTGCTGAAAGATTTCTATGGAATTCATCAAACTTTTTAATATCTGGGCCTGACCAAGAGACACCAGCCTCAAGTATAATGTGACTATTATACGCGAGATGGCACTGTGAGAAAGCTCCTAGTATGCAAGGCTGTGGTAGGTCGATGCCCGTTAAATGAATCATTCAGTACTGTATATCTTAATGATTGATTTCGGTTAGATATTAATGTGTCTTTATACCAGTGTTACCAGCCAAGCATTCATCTTTGAATAAGAAATGTGAGCATAATAATGTGTCATATCCGCCGAAAGCTGCGATTTACAGTGCTAATTTATTGAGTGAAAAGGTTTTATTTGTTTTTAATTGGATTTCAGCCTGAATTGGAAGTGGGCATGACGTTAATAAATTGTTTTTATGTTTCATAGCAGGCCAAGACAACCAAGCCACCAATACTCAGATTCAAAATAAACTATATATGAAGAAGTTCTTTGAAGCAAAAGAATTTCCGATACCGATCTGTGGCGATCATATGAACTACAGATTTGTCAGACGAGCCAATAGAAATTTCTCAACCTCCACAATACTTTAAACCCCATGGGAAATAAACTAGGGTAGAGCGGAATACAAGCTATGATAAATATACACATGTTTTTTCGCTGCGTGGCCTGGTATCCTGACAGGCCAATCCTCCATCAAGAGGAAAGATGTATGGGGCTGAAATATCAAAACGAAATAGAGAAAGAACACTACATAACTAACAGCAGTAGCCCAAGGATATACGGCTCACACAGCTAGATAAACTGCTTGATACCTCCAAAATTCTGACCACATTAGGCCATATCTATTATATTCAGCATTTTAAACCTTTAGAGGAAGTGGTGGATTACTATTGGTTACTTTCAGTCAAACCCAACCAAGAGCTTTGATATCAAGAATTCAAAGGGGGTTAAATGATATCTGTTTATGGGAGGTAGGGAAGAGGAAGAGAAAAGATACAATAGCAAAATTTGAGTTAGAGTTGTTAATAATACCAAACTCTATAGAAAGTAGTGAGATTTTAATCAAGCCTGTAAAGATGATATATAACAAACTTCTTGAAATTTATATTGTAGCTAGGAAAATAAAGGATAAAATAATGAATAGAAATGTAAACCAGAAGTATATAATGGACATATACACACTTTCTGGAGGCATCAGTGAAATTTAGTTACTATACCTGTGTAATTTTAGTATATTTACAGAAAAGTGAAAATAATATTAAACTATAGAATGGCTTTATTTTTAAATAAGTAATTTCTTATTATTTTATTGTAACTGTGCTGTCTTAACAGATTTAGTAAAAGTGAGATAATGTTGGAAATAAAATATCATAATTTGAAAAGAAGGCATTATACTTTCTGTGGAATCAGGGTACAGCTGGACATTCTTACTATGTTTGCACAATTCTTGGTAAATGTCCTGTGTTTGTATATGAATGTCCTCATCTTGATATGTCCTGGATAAGGGTCTTGAGCAGTCAAATTCAAGCTGTGAGTTGTCCTTTTTGACTCTGAATTTTTCCTGGGGGTTTTCCTACAGTTTTTACTCTCCCTAATTAAAGAGTGGGCCTGTCTTAAGTTTATACGCCTACTGGGTATCTTTTCATCATCTCAGGAAGTATAATTACTTAGTCTATGGTCTGAGGCTGTCAGGAGAGTTCTGCTATATTTCTTTATATTTTTGCAAGTTCAGAGTTAGTTAAGGTATTGAATTAAGAGTTGTTGTCTTTTTCCTAATCCTTGAACTAGGTAGTTTCTGTTGTCATTAACCTTGATTTCAAAGCAATGACTACCTTCACAGGTTGGAATTTAGTTTTATCTTGATTCAAAAGACGTACTTTATCCTCAATGAAATAGCATTGTTGAGGAGTATAATAATTTCACTGCTTATTTTAACATTTTGAGTGTTTTGTTTCTGGCTTACTTCCTATATTTTTAACTTATCTCAAGGGGTAACTTGGGTGAGATTTTCAGTTAAGTGCCAATAACACCTTAACAATGTTAGAATGTGACATGTGTATAAGTTCAAATGGATGCCCCTGCTACCCTGCTGACCCAAATAAATTATTTCCAAAGCTTTGAAGATGAATAAAATCAAGTTAACCCAAGCAGAAACCAGCTCAGTTTAAGCAAGGTTAAAAACCAGGATAGCTTATACCAAATTGCAATCAACTTCAATTAATTTATATTCTTTAAGCTGGACCAATTTTTTCACAGTCAAATTAATCTTGCTTTAGGTTGAATTTATTTTCATCCCCATTACTCATTAAACTACTATAAAACTAAACTGAAAGGTAAGTATTTGAAAAGAGCAGGCTCTATTGATAAATAGAAGATTTTATGCTTTTGCTCCAGGAGCCTTGGCATTTCTCTTAAGGATTTTACGGTGGGCCTTTTTTTTGTGGTAGGCCATAAACTCTTTGATAACACCAAAAAGCTTGAATTTATAATCAGCATGATTGAAAGAAACTACCTGCTTCTTGAGAGAATAAGCGTGAATCTTGTTCTCCAATGTGTGCCAGGCTTTCTTTTTTTATATTGAAATTGAGTGTCTTAACCTTAAACAGATGGGATATTTGGTTATACCACACTTCAGTGAAGAGGTGGTATTAGTGACCTCCTCTTCAACCTGTTTGAATAAGCTCTAATTGATGCACTCCCCTCCCTCACCAATATAGTGCTGACCCTAGAAAACATCCACCCACTAGCTTTCAAAGCACTGGATGAAGAAGCAAGATTTTCTTGGTGATCTAAAATAAACATGGTTTTAAGAAATACCAGGAAAGCAATCACCTCCTCTTTTTTAGCCATACTCAAGGAAGAAAGCAGTTGAATTCTCTCTTAGCCTCCTTAGTACCATCTTTAAATAGCAGATCATTGATATCTTGGGGTTTCATTCAGTTCTTTTACAGAGACTACCAGTATTAAAGGAAGGACCCTTAAGGCTGCATTTGAATATTATGATAAATATCTTTGCTGTTTTACCCTTAAAGTCAACCATAAGAGGTGGATGCTAGGGGCATGATTGTGCTGCCCTTTTGGTTGATCTTTTGCTCCTGGGTGACCATTGGAGTGGCTTACTTCTTCTTTTACCCATTCTCTCTGTGAGGTTAGGCTGATTGACCACAAACAGCCAGGCTAATCATTGCACGCAGATCATTACAGTTACATGCCATAGAATCACTAGACTGATACTCTATTAAGTCTGGTAATTATACGCCATATAATCACTAATGTATTATGAATGATATGGCAGTTATACACTATATAATAACTAATATGTTATAATGAATACAGCAGTTACACGCCGTATAATTGTTAGTCTATTAAGATAGATACAACAATTTTACGCTGTATTATCTATGATTATCATTATGATGTGTCATTAAACACCATATAATTACTAGTTGATATGGCTATTATACGCTGTATAAGTGTTAGCCAATATAGTGATTATCATTGATTACACAGCGTGTAATCACTAAATCATCAACTGTATATTGCCCATACCATCCTGCTGGATGTTGTATCAACTCAGCCTTACCCAGCCTGATGATGTTTATGAGCATATAAAACAATTGATGCACAAAGGTCACAGAAATACCAAGTTTGGGTTAGCATTACACAGCGTATAATTGAGCTTCCTATTGGTTTGGGTCAGCATTACACAGCAGATAATTCATGGGTCAATACTGGATTGAGTCTGCTATTATATGGTGTATAATCCTCAATTTGACCCGTCACATTAATAAGAAGAAGGCTTGCCAGCCAGAAAAAGGATCACTGATTGAGCCCTACAAACAGAATACTGGAATTCCACCTTCCAATGTGAGAGGGCTGAACAGGGACCATTTCTAAGCATCAACTAAATTTGGCAAAGTTTCATAGCGCAATCATAGGTGTGTAGGATACAGCCAACCAACAAACAACAGTAGGCTAGCTCAAGAAGAGTGTAGGCTGTAGCTGAAGTGCCATGTACGCCTGTAAAGGCCAGTAGCAACACACATGTCAAGGACAGCCAATCAGGGTAGGCGCAGCCAGCAAAAATGAACATATTGCAAAGATAGCCACTGAGAACTGTCTGAAAGGACAAGAACAAGGGTTGGTGCAGTATATATTGATATAGATGCCTGAAAGGACAAAAACAAGTTATTAGTTACACCTGGATAGATTGAAGCTGCTGGCTAGATTGTACTCCAGTTTTAATAAACGTAATTATCTTAAAGTTCTATTATATTGTAGTCTGTAGTGCTCTTGCATAAGATTAGGTAGAGTACATTGACAAGGCTAACATCTATCTGTAGCTTTGAAAATACCAGCAATAACAAAAGTTGTTCAACACTCTCCTCTAGCTCCTCATCACATGAGGCAAAAAGGCATCAAGCTTTTCCTCAAGTAAATTCCAGGCTTGGATGCAGCTCCTCTATTTTATTTATGATGGGTAATAGGAAAAGAAACAGTGTGAAACCCTTCTTGGACATATCTTGCCCAAATCTGGTAAATTTGCCTTGGGCAAGCTGAAAAGCTCCCACCAGCAAACCAGGTGTAACAATTTATATAGCTCTTAAGGTCCTCTTGGTTAGTGAAGCCTGGGATGCGGTTTTGTGCCCTTAGCCATCATCATGTGATGGTGAGAATTTACAAGCTTGCCATCCTCTGGTCATCAGTGATAACAAGCTCGCCAAAGCTCTTAAAACTGATACAGCATCAGCATTGGCTGAGTTTTGGTTATCAAAATACCACTGAAGCGTATCCTTTCCCATCTTTATTGATCTAATTCTCATCTGCACAGAGAGAAGCTTGATTAAACAGCTCCTAGGAAGTCTGATCTGTGATTAAAGGGAAAATTCCCAGAAAAAGAAACCAAGGCGTGTGATAGTAAAGGATCTTATCATAGCCCAAGCAGCCATGCTCAACAGTTACCTCCTCAGCCCTGGTGAATACATGGGCATTTAGTCTTTTAGGGCTTTTAGGGCCATCAAGGTGGTAGTAGTGCTGACTCTTCTTTTTCTTGCCACTGCAACCAAAGAGACCACCATCTTTCTTCTTAGCCATTATGGGGAATGGGGTTAGGGAGAACTTCTGGGACTTTGAACTACCTAATTTATTAAAGATATTGGTTACTCTATTTAGACCCCATGTTAGGAGGGGTATCAGAAACCAGGTCTTAGGAGCTGGGCCACCGGTAAAATGGGTAGGGAAGGCGTGTGGACTGATAGGTAGGTCCCGCCAAAGGATTGGCGCCAGCTTGATAATATGCAAGATCAACTTACCCAGCATAGATAACAGATCCCCAAATGGTAACATAAAGTCTAATATATCCATAAGGACAATTCAGACAGTTCTAATTGGTTGAATAGAAGGGGTATCTATGGTAGGTTTCATGAGGGTCAGACAGGCTTTCTTAGGGTGATGAGATTCCATGGGTACCAAGTGTGTGGATAGGCATTTGTACTTATTATTAAATACCTGAGTTTATATGGTATAAAAACACCTTCTCTATCTAATAGCTCAAGTTTCATTTTTTGGGTTAGGGGTTCAGCCATAATTAGTGTCTCCAGGATGAAGCCTCTTAATCAGATTTGGTCAGATACTCTACAAAGTGTATTTGTCTGTAAGGCAAGCTTAGTGACCAGAAATTGTGGGGCCTGGGGTCTGCAGGTGGGCTGACTGGACTATTTAGATGGGCGGCAGGGCCAAAAGAGACATGGTGCAGATGTTAGAAGACAAGAAAAAATAGGGTAGAGACTTTTTGAACTAATTGTTCATTTACAGATTATTTTAAAAAGCAATAATCTTGATATGAATCAAAGGGGTTCTATACCCTTCCTATCATACATTGGTTCATCAGTGCTTGGTCCTCTGGAAGTCTGGGTGAGTGTTCTAGGGGCTTGGTTCATAAAGATGGTACTGGGACTTGAGAGCTACTTTATGGGTTGATTTATCACAAGCTTACTTGAGGTTATTCTGTTCTGCTACACTATCTGAGGGGCAGACTATCTAGAAGAATCAAAGCTGGTGGTCAAAGCTGGTCTTCTTCCTTAGAAAGAGACAGATTCTCATTTGATAATTTTTTCTGTTATTGGCTTAGGAGCCAATTGCAATGGTAGATGTTGCAGTGTTAGAATAGGTCCTTCAGCCACAGGCTGTTCCTGGGCATGTATGATCCTTAATTAGGTTAACCTAAATTGCCTAGTCTGGGATGATTTTTTTAGAGTTCAAGAGTGGTTTTAAAGCCATTGATTTCAGTTAATACCCAAAAATCTAGCAGGCTGAAGAGCGTCAAGTCATTTGGACTATGGATTTTTGGATTTGTTGATCTGCAGTGCATCAAAACACTTGGACCATTAGAAAGATCATTTCAGGAAGCTATGTCAATATTTACCAAACTTGTATTATAAATCCTGGCAATTGGCCCTCACTTGGGGTATATGGTTTACTCTCTTCATGGTTGGTTTCTTTTTAATCATCCTAGTCTCAGTTGGAATTAGATAGAATTTCTAGGTTATCTGATGATGAGTGAACAAAGAAAGAGTGAGTTGGGATAGGGTTGTCCCCTTCAGGATCAGAGGGTGGTGTGGGTGCCTTAGAAGGCCTCTTTGCCTTAGACTGATTATTAAATGGTGCTTCTTGTTCTTTCTGGTCTTGTTGATAGTGGTCTTGGATTTGATGGCCTTGGGTCTAGCTTGCTTGGCTAAAGTAACACCAAAGTATTGAGGGTAAACCTTTAGTGATATAAGAGGGCAGGTTAGGCAGCTGGAAGCTGTTCAAGGCGTAGACAACTATATAGAGATTCATTACCCAACAGAAGATTTTGGCAAAGGTATTGTATTGTCAAAGGCTGCCGGCAAGGCACAGTAGCGTAACCAAGGGGAGCATGTAATTAACCAGGTTGGTGGTTGGGAAAGATGACAACAGAGGTGTTCACAGGTGCAAATACATTGATTTGACTTGTGTTGGCTCATGGTATGATATCCCTTTGGTTCCTTGTGGTTCAAGTCTGAACTGAGCATAGGTTAGCTGGTTGCCCTCTATCCCAAGGTAAGATGTCAAGGCAGCTGTGAAGATGATATAATTCATCTTATGACTTGGGGGAGGGGTAATGGATCTAGTAAGGTCACTTGATTAGCCTAGGTAGGGGATTGATATATGTGATAATATTGAGGAGGATATCCACTCATGATAGCACAAACTATTGCTGAGGGGTTTGTCTTTATTTATACTAGTGGACCTGTAAGGCATGATTGTTGGAAGGCATGGCATTGGGTTCCAATACTCTGAGTTGCATATGTCATTCCTTTATCTGGATTGACTTGGGTGACTGGCAATTGGGAGGTTTGGCTGGATCCCAGTTTATATTGGTATAATGCAACTTGGGCCTTCTTCATACATACAAATTCATTTGCTGAACTTGGTGCATGAGCTTCATTGTTGAAGAGCCTGTTGGTTCATTCCCCATTTGGTAGGCTCCCAACTTGGGCAGCAGTTCCTCCCAAGTTTGGCTTTGAGGAAATTTCCTTTTTTCTTTTCCCAATTTGGCAATTTCCCAAAGGAGTGGAGAGGGACTGGCCTGCTGACATGGGAGGGCAAGGGGTGACTGGGTGGGTGGCTAGCAGCAGGTGCGCAAGCTAGCTTGCAAGTGGAGCTGGCAAGCGTGGCAGGCATCTGCTTGGTGGCGGTGTATATCTGCTTGGTGGTGGTGGGTGTCTGTGCATTAGCGGTGTACAAAAGCTTGGTGGTGGCAACATGCCTCTGCTTGATGGCAGCAGGCGCCTGCATAGTGGTGGCAGACATCTGCTCAATGGCAGCAGGTGTCTGTACATTAGTGGCAGGCAACAGCTTAGTGGTGGCAGGCTTCTGAATGGTGGTGATGTGGATCTGCTTGGTGGCAGTGGATGTCTGCGAGTGACGTCAGACATCTGCTTGGATGATAAATTTTTAATGTGTATTTTAAGTTCTGTTGGGACTTTTATTTCAAAGTTTCTTCCATATTTTTGGTTTGAGACGTTTGTTGAACCTCCTGTGGCCTAGATAGTGGGATATTTACCTGTTTTGCCATATTGGACTCAAGTTGGTTACATGACTACTAGTGTCAGGAATATTCCTGACACTGACATTGAGAGGCATCTAAAGTATAACTGTTATTAAAGTTCATGTGGTTTTAGATCATCTTTCAGACAAAAAAGTCTAGGGGCTTGATGCAAAATTATATGATATTCTTATATGGAATTTAGAGATTAAACATAAGCTTTATGCATCAAAAATTAAAATCTTAAGGGTGAAAAATACTCTTATGTATACAATAGTATACAAAACCAGTGCTTTTGCAGCATTGTACTTCTAGAGGCTTGTGGTGCTGGGTGCCACCAACCAGTATTGCCTTATTTGGAATGCTTCCTTATTTGGAAAAGTATAAGGGGAACTGCTGCCCTTTTTTGCTATTATCATTGGAAGATAACCTTCCAAATTACATAGTGTTGTCTCCAATTATAGACCGATTGACACACCTGCGGCTAGCTGCAGGTGCGTTGGAGAGTGACTCATTGGAATGAAATTTTCATATGACAATTAGTGACCAATCAGAGCATCTGCAGCTAGCTGCAGATGCATCAATTGGTGACCCATCAAAAGAAGTTTATATATGACAATTAATGACCCATTGACGCATCACTTGTGCCCACTATGTAAATCAGTATAGTGATCTTCCGCCCCTCTTTTTGCCAAAGTGGGAACCCTGAAAGAGAGTAGCCTGAAACCTTATTCTACACTTAATTCCCCAGAGACGGCCCTACTATGTGCTGCAACCACCTGACCTCAGATCACATGCCCAAATGTTCATTTCTTGCCCAATCCAACCCATTTCTTTCTGAATATTCCCCAGTATGTTTTAGCCCTCCAAGAATAAGCTCATTGCCTAACAGCCTAGACCCTAGTCAGCATGACTCACCCTTTCTTTCCCCTCCTCCTCTCCAAGTATAAAAAGACCCCCAGGAGTCCCCAATAAATAAGAAATTATACACATACACAACAATTGACTTACAAATCTTAGACTACTTGAAGAGCCCAAAAATAGAGGTTCTGTTGAGTAAGAAGATAATAGTCCTGTTGTGTTTCCAGTTGCTCAGCTACTCTCAAGCCATCCCTCCAACCCTTGAGCACCACATTTTCTGGTGCTCACTACAGGGGTATCTGCCACTGCCTGTTGCACCGCTGCTGGAGACCTCTAGTCCAGGGACTAAACCTGTGACCCCAAAACCATGGACCGCCCACGCCGTTCCACCGCCAACTACGCTCAACGCAACGCTAGCCCACTGTGCCCTGCCTGCCCAACTCTAGCACGCAGAGGCTGGGGTTGGCCCTGCAATGCTGAGCAAGTTTCAACCCCCACCAAAGTCTCCCACCCTGAGGGTCAAGCCGCCCCTAGCACAGGATCTCCCCAACTGCCTATAGAGGTTGAGGAACCTGCTGCCCCAGTCCCTGACCTTCCCCCAAGAGCCCAACCTAGACCTTGCCTGTCTGCCTCTGTTCCCCAAGCTGTTAAGCCCACAAGACGGCACCCTGCCTCAGTCTGTCCACAAAGCCCCTCCCCTGCCTCAGATGAGGACCCTGTAGAGGACTTCTTTGAGGTGGATGAGGAACCTCCTGCCAATCTTCCTTGGACTCCATCTTGGTCATCTACATCAAGTGTAGACCACTGCCATCCTAGGGCTCTGTCCGGAAATCCTGCGCCCCCTCCCCAAAGACGTCAAACCCTCAAGAAAACTAGCTCCTATGCCCCATTTGTCTCACGTATAGAGCCTCTTCCTGTCCCTACTGCTCCTCCATCCTACCAGTCCATCCCTAGTGCTCCCCCTCTACCGATGCACCAAGTTGCTCATCCTGGCCCCTCTGATGACCCCACCATATCTGATATGGAACATGTCCACCAGTTTCTGAGCAAGAACGGGGATGTTCTCACCTCCACTGCCATAGACAACACCTGGAGGATCAAGGCCTATCTGATCCAATTTAACCACCCTATGGTAACTGCACTGGTGAATTGGCTGGAGCAACAACGTATCAGCAGTGAACAAACCATCACTGCCTTAAACCAACTAAGGGACTATACTGAGTCAGAGGTAAACCCTCTTAAAGACTGTCTTCACCAGATCAGACAAAAACATGAGGTTCTGGGAGCCATGCATTCAGAAACTGTGACCATTTCTTGGCAGATAACCAAAGACCACTCTGCCCTCCAACAGCAAGTAGTTCAACCCTTGGTTGAAGAAGTGGCCAACCTTAAAGGTCACTCCAACCAACATGACGTAGACATCAGTGATATACAGGCCCAGCTAACAGATATCCAAGAGGCCTGCAACTAGTGGGCTGGGAACGCCGCGTCTAGAGTCAACCAGGCTCAGGATGACCTAGAGGTCCTAAAAAATGACTTTGACTTACTTCAAAATGATTCTTGTGCAAACCTGGGAAGACCTGGACGTTGTGGGAACTGATGGCAACACAACCTATGCTAGGGTAGAAGCGCTACAGGCGGACCAGGTTGCCTTAAAGACAGAAACTGAGGCCAACCAAACCAAGCACCTTGGCCTCATCCAACAATTCACGACCCAACTTAAGCGCGTCCAACAGGAGCTGACCATCCTGACTCAGAAGCAGGAAACCCACGCCTCCACTTACAACAAGGAACTCTCCACTCTTAAGGAGAAGGACGCTAGCCTACAGTTGCTGATCTCCAACCTGACCAAAAGATTTGACTCAATGAACCTAGGAGGATCAGGTAGCAATCAACCAGGCCCAACATCCGCCTCTGCCTTGCCTCGCCTTGGAAGAAGTAGTGTATTCTGTTCTTGAGTTGGTAGAAACCATGACAGCCTTGTCCAGTACTCACCCAGTTGGAGAGATATATTGAAGTTTTCCCCAGGCTACCCAAGGGGTCTCTGCCCCAATGCTAACCTCCTTCCTGCCCATCCCGGACATCCTGACTCCTGGCCCCACCTCAGTACCAACTGCTGCCAATCAAACTCCCAGGGAACATCTCCCTGACACTCCATCACTGGCCCCTGCTAATGATCCTAGGGCAGACCCTGTAGCCGCATGCTGGGAGACCCCCCCCCCCCAAATCCTGGACACTCACATCCCCAGCAATACCCTTGGTGGCTTCCCCCCTCCAGGTACTCAGGCCCTTACTCAAAACCATATCCACAAGAGGGGTCTTTCTTCCAATTGAGTTACCCCTATGGAGCTTACACCCCCGCTGGGCTGTTGCTTCTAGCTTGAGGCTATCCTAGAACTTTCTCTGGAGGACCCCCAGGGCCCCAGGACCCCCACCAGGTCAACCCTCAGGACCACCAGGGCCGCTGCCTGGCCCTCCAGGACCACCCTAAAGACCTCCAGGATCAGCCCCTTCTGACCCAGGCCTGCCTTCATGGGACTCTTGTGGAAGCTCTGGCCCTAGTCTCAAGCTAAACACCAAGTTCAAACCAGGAGGATCCATCAATATTCATGTCTTTCTCAAAGGGTTTGAGCTTATGACCAGGGACAGCCCAGTGCCAGTTGCCCGCGCTAAACTGTTAAATAGCCTGGACAAAACTGCCTTCTCCACTGTGGTTGCCTCTCTTAGTGGAGGGGAGGGGGTCTTACAAGGAAATTAAAAATATCCTTGAAGATACCTATGGTTCCCCCAAACAACTAGAGGACAAGAAGGCCAATTTCTTGACAATCTCACTGAAGAAAGACGAGTTGCTTCCAGAATTTGGTAGAAGATTTAGGGTTGAGGCTCAAACCCTAATGTCTATCAACTTCCTGACCCCCGAGAAGCAGCAACAGCTCTTCTACATGTAATCCACCCCTTCCCACACTTGTCTGTCTTCCATCCACAGCTGTTGACACCTACTTCAACCCAAGCAGTGCTTTTCATAGCCGCCTCCCTCCAACAACACACCTTATGCCAGGCTCCACGCCCTGTGTACCCATCCTGCCAAGTAATGAATGTGGTGGAGGATTATGAAGAGGATGATGACAGAGTCCTCCATGCGGAAAGACGCCCCATGGAAGAACAAGAATGCTTTAAGTGTGGACGGAAAGGACACTTTGCAAGGAACTTCCCATACCGCTGACTAGACGTGAAAGAAGAGCCTGCTGACTCAAAACCCAGTGTGCACACCTTGCCCAACACATTGCAAGAGGACAGTGCCTTGGAAGGGCCAAAAAACTACTAAGCGGAGCACACAGGACCAGTGTGTCTCCGCCTAGTAAAAAGGTCCCTCTTGATCCCCCTAGCCCTGACTCATTAATAATGGCTGTGGCCAATCACACACGCACAAAAATCTTAGCCCACAGGGAAGTACCCTCCCACAAAATAAACTCCTTGAAGGTCGATCCCGCCTTGCCATACATCCTTCAGGCTCAGAACCTCCAGAAAACTCACCCTACCATCAGCAATATAACCAAAGCCCTTTTAAAAACTGTGATCACTACTCCGTTGAGTGGTATTGTCAACATCTTTCCCACCCTAAAGAAAGCCATCAATGAGCTAGAAAAAGGACCCCCCTTGGTCTTCCAGGTAGAAGGTGGAAACGGCCTCTTGGTTGGTTCAAGCACATGGGTAAAAACTGAGGTATTTGGCATCCCAAATTGGGCTGTCCTGGATAGCGGTGCACCGACCTTAATCCTATCCTCCTGATTCACCTGTAGGCTTTGCTTCCCCCCAGACGTTGAATGCAGTAGAACCTTTGGTACAGCAGGCAACAATCCTGCCAGATCCAAAGGTGCTACTCATTGGTCCCTTTGAAGTTTGGGGATACCGTGGTCACCTGCCTGGCCATAGTCCTGGAAGCCAAGAACTACAATGTATTGATTTGCTCCTCCTTTATGGAACAATTTGGGACCACCATAAATCATAAGACTGGTACGTTTCACCTCCTAGGCCAGGAATTCCCCCTCCTGACACCAGATGGCCGGCCTAGAGTCCCTCCCAAAGTCATGAACCCTAGAGGATGCATCCTGCTGGCCTGTCCATCTGGGATGGTAGGGATCCCCTATGAAACCACCTTGACTCAAATAAGCAAGCTGCACAACACTGTTTGCTACAATGACCCTATACTGATTTGATCAAAGGAAAGTGTAAGTATCCCTCCTAAATCCCAAGTCATCATAGGAACAGGTATCAAGCTACGCATACCTAAAGGGTTGCATGGGGAAATATCAGCACTAGGTTTCCCATGTCCCAGGCTGCCCACAGTTGCGACCCATCTTATCCCAGGAGAGACCACTGATGAGCTCACTATCCTGGTGGCCAATTCTCACTCCTCTACTCTAGAAATCAGTTGCAACTCTGGGGTAGCCTTCCTAAAAATTGCCTCAAATAAATCTATTTCCTCTGCCTATTCCATTGGATCTCTGTATGAGCTAGGATTACCAGACCCTGGTCATGACCTAATAGCACCCATCCTACAAGACAAACAGATTGGGGACATAGACTTGCAACAGAAGGAACAGTTTCTGGAACTCATCAAGAAGTACAAGCACCTTTTTGCCAACTCTGACGCTGAGCTGGGCTGTGCCAATAACTGCTTCCACAAAGTCAACACAGGGGAAGCACATCCCCTATTCTAGACTGCGTACCAACAATCTTCCATGGCTAATTGGATAATCCAACAGGAAGTTGACAAATTATTGGAAGGAGGTCTCTTAGTACCATCCAATAGTCCCTGGGCCAGTCCTTTGCTCCTGGTAAAAAAGAAAGATGGAACCAATTGAGTGGTAATTGACTACAGGAAGTTGAACGCCATCTCCAAGAAAGATAGATATCCCTTACCTCAGATCAATGACACCCTGGACAAGCTGGGAGGCGTGCAGTTCTTCTCAGCCATGGATCTTGTAGCAGGCTACTGGAAGATACCTATGGAAGTTGAAGACCAGGAGAAATGTGCCATTGTGACTGTGGATGGTCTGTACCAACCAACCTGGATGCTGCAAGGGCTAGCCAACGCCCCAGCCACCTTTCAAAGGCTTATAGACACCACCTTTACCAACCTAAAGTCCATCTGTGTCCTTGTATACTTGGATGACATAAATGTGTATTCAAAAAGCTTTGAGGATCATCTTAGAGACCTAGAGCAGGTCTTCATCAGGCTAGGCAAGATAGGGATGAAACTCAAGCCAAAGAAGTGATAATTCTTTAAGAAAAACCTTGAGTTCCTAGGCCATGTCATCAATAAGAAAGGCATCACCCCTATCCCAGCCAAGGTAACAGCTATCTCCAAACTTGCTGCCCCTACCACTGTCAAGGACCTACAATGCTTCCTTGGCATGGTTGGTTACTATTGCCGGTTTATAGAAGCATTTGCCAATCTGGCCCAACCCCTTTTTTGCCTCCTAAAAAAGGATGTAGAATTTGTATGGGACCATGATTGCCAAATTGGGTTTGAGGCGCTCAAGCAGGCTTTGGTAGAATCCCCAGTCCTGGCATATCCCAACTTCTCTAAGGAGTTCATTCTGTACACAGATGCTAGCTTAGTAGCAGTAGGAGTGGTCCTTGCGCAACTTGATGATGAAGGCCACAATCACCCTGTTGGATATTTCTCTAGAACCCTGAATGTCCATAAACAAAACTACTCAGTAACTGAACAAGAGTGCCTAGCAGTCTTATATGGTATTGAAGAGTGCCGCCCCTACCTGTATGGGTCCCACTTCAAAGTTGTGACTGATCATTCCTCCCTAAAGTGGCTAGCTAACTTAAAGGACCCCTAAGGGAGATTGGCTTGTTGGGCAGTAAGATTGCAGGCCTACAACTACAAACTTGTACACCGCCCTGGAGCCAAGCACGCCAATGCTGATGGATTATCTAGACTTCTACTAGTAGCAGCTCTTGCCCCTGAAGGAGACGCCCTGTTTGATCTCATTCCTTTTCCCTCCAAATGGGACAATATCCCTCCTGAGGCTCAGAAAACCCTAGCCAAGCTTGCTCATAACACCACAATTAGAGACAGCTGTCTATATAAGGAAGTCAAAGGTACATCAACTGCCATAAATTTGCCCCTCTTGGCAGATAGCCATATTACAACAATTTCATAACCTAGCCACTGGGCATGCAGGCAAAAAACGCATGATGGCAACACTTGCATCACATTGCTATTGGGAAGGTATGTACACTGATGTATTAGAATATTGTCAAAGTTGCATGACTTGCTCCAAGTATTGCCCCCTATCCAAGGCCACTAGCTATAGACTGCATCCCCTTATCCACGTGTTTCACACAGTTAGCATTGATGTGGTAGGACCAGTAGGCCCAAATAAGACTAGTTGTGGGAATAGATATCTTATTGTAGCCATTGACCATTTCAGCAAATGGGTCAAAGCCAAGGCTATTCCTGCCCCTACGGCCAAGCACACTGCCCAATTTATTCTATCACATATCATTGCCAATCATGGCTGTCCACACACCATTTTGACGGATAATGGAACCAACTTCACTAGCAAACTTCTGTCTGAATTAAATAAGGTCATGGGAATTAAGGATGCAAAATCTACTCCGTATCACCCAGAGACAAATGGCTCTGTTGAACAAGTCAACGGCACCCTTAAGACTATCCTCAAAAAGCTCATGTTAGATTCAGGCTTGTCTTGGGATACTTTAGTCCCTTTGGCACTTATGGCGTACTAAGTAACTAATCGTACCGCTACTGGTTGTTCCCCTTTCCAGATGATTTATGGGCAACAACCCTCTCTACCAGGTCTCCTGGCAACTTATCAGTTAGATCCAGGTAGATCCCCTGATGACCACCTGAGAGCCCTCACCAAAGGATTAATAACTCTGCATCATGAAGCATATAACACTATGGGGACAAATTGGCGTGCTGTTTTTGCCCGCAACATAAAGCATTGTCCCAAGCTAGCATCTTTTGAGATTGGCCAACACGTACTTGTCTCCAGGGCTTGTACTTCTGGACGTCCCCACAAGCTCATTCCAATATTCTCAGGCCCACTTGTGGTAATTGAGAGAAGTAGCTTTGATGCATACACAGTTTGACATATTGGCTCTGGTTGAACTTATCAGAGAGTGCACACCAAGTTTATGAAAGCAGCCCCTGTAGTTGACAAGGAGTCCCCTTGCCCCTTGCCAACTTCTGCCTACATGGGCACCCCTCAGTAAGGCCATGCGGTCTTACAAAACCTCTGCCAGCCTTGCTATTATCTCTTCTATATAGGGCAGCAGAGGAAACATTACGTAGGAAGATAGAAAAATGGATGAGGCAAGGTATCCTACTACCCCTTCATAGGATCAGGCTGAAGAGACCAATTGTTGGTATAGCCTGCATAAATAAAAAGGGGATTTATCCCAGAAAGAAAGGAAAAAAATAACAATAATGATATATATATAAAATAAATACGGAAGAAGCAAAAGGGTTTATTCTTGCAGTGGATGAGGGGTCATGAACCCCATATAGTGGTTAGTGACCTTGGCGGCCACAAAGAAAGGGAACATGCATTTGTCGTCATAGGCTGCCACGCAGTTGCTGATTGGAGCCTGTAGCATCCAATTATACATGCAGCATTTCTCAGGAGGATGGTGGCTGGTGTAGATGGTTGCCAAGATAAGCGCATCCTGAATCATATACTTGTATGATTCAAATCCCTTTGCCGGGCAACCCGTGGACAGCTGGGCGTGCATGCCATTGATGGCAGTGGCCACCTTCTTGCGCAACAGGTTTGCGCAATTTGACAGGTTAAAGGATAGGCCCAGAGTAATGAGCGCTTGTACCCGCTGGTGATACAAGTTAGGGTCCAACTCCCCAACCTTGTTGGCAAACAGGCGGTACCACCGGCTCTGAGAGGCCCCATCAAACCTGTGGTATGAAAGGATGGGGCAAACGTCCTGCTCAACACCCCAAGTCTCCACTGCCGAGATCAGGGTGTTTTGGGCAAAGGTGATGTCCGCCATTTTGCAAGGACAAGTTGCAATCAGTTGGGTAAATTTGGTCAAGGTGAACAAAAGGGCATGACAGGTGTCAACGGCCATGGCGTTCTCCACCAAGTGACCTACCCAGGCAGTAACGGGCCTGGCCACCTGACATCCCAGCCTAAGCTGTGCAATGTTAATAATATTTGACAAGGAAGGAAGGCGCCCCACTGGAGGCACACACGCGTAGGCGTTTACTGAGGAGTTCTGGAACCACACTGAATCCTCATTCTGGACTAGCTCCAGGATCTGCGCCATGGGCTTGACCTGAAGGGCGGCCCTAACTTCCTGGTAGTTGTTTTCAGACTGTTTGTCTAGCTGGACTGCATTAATAGCCATCTGGCTGTAGGGAACAAGTACTTGCTTGGAGCAATTAGGTGCATGGTGGGTAATAGTCACATTATCCAGCCCCATATTGGCAAAGGTCTCTTTGATGGCCACCTAAGGGACCAGGGTGTCCTCAACAGGATTATCTGCACCCAAACAATTGGCCGCCTCCAGAGCTACGCGCCGCTGCTCATCAACAAGAGCCTCAGAAGCTGCTTGCACGGCAGCTGCGTTGCAAGCAGCCTGGGCCATCACCTCCTGTAAGGCCTGTTTGCCGCTGGTTGATGAGGTCACCTCTGCCCCGCGGGCCAGGTTGCAAAGACGTTGGTGGTGAGTAGCCGGGGAAGCAGGGCAACTTGGGGGCTGCAATCTTTAGGGTCAGGCTGTGAACTTGATCCCTCCTGAACCTCAGGCCCTGAAGGCTTGGGCGTGTTGGACTTGGTAGTTTTGAACAGGTCATCCTCCTCGTCCATTTGGAGGTAGCGGCGCCCCTCGGCAGCGTGCACCCAACTGGGCGCAATGGCAAAGGCTACAGACGTTAGTGGGGCCTGCACTATTTTGCGGTCCTCCTCTGGGAGGTCCTCCAAGATGTGTTCTTCCCGTTCTATTGAGGAGCCCACCCCCTGTTCAAGGGCCTCAAGCTTTGCTTGACAAAGAGCAGTTAACACGGCCTGTAGTGAGGCAGATAATTTGCAGGCGCGGCGGGCGGCAGAAGATAATGACATTTTTAACTAAGGAAAACCATTCAGGACGCCTCTATTTATACCTGATTTTACCCAATTAATTTGGCTTGATGATCATTGGGTGATTCATCATGACTCACCCCTCTAAGTCTATTCACCAAATATCATTAGGCCACTTGACAATTGATTGGCTGTTTTAAATTGGTTTCAGGTGTGCCTCCACTTACCATTATGAGGGCCTCAAATTTCCTTTTTTGGATGGAGCCCCATCCTGATCCAGGGGTATGTGGTGCTGGGTGCCACCAACCAGTATTGCCTTATTTGGAATGCTTCCTTATTTGGAAAAGTATAAGGGGGACTGCTGCCCTTTTTTGCTATTATCATTGGAAGATAACCCTCTGAATTACATAGTGTTGTCTCCAATTATAGACCAATTGACGCACCTGCGGCTAGCCGCAGATGCGTCGGAGAGTGACTCATTGGAATGAAATTTTCATATGGCAATTAGTGACCAATTAGAGCATCTGCAGCTAGCGGCAGATGCATCAATTGGTGGCCCATTAAAAGAAGTTTATATATGACAATTAATGACCCATTGACGCATCTGCGGCTAGCCGCAGATGCATCAATTATCAACCCATCGCTGTGCCCACTATGTAAATTGGTATAGTGATCTTCTGCCCCTCTTTTTGCCAAAGTGGGAACCCTGAAAGAGAGTAGCCTGAAACCTTATTCTACACTCAATTCCCCAGAGACGGCCCTACTATGTGCTGCAACCACCTGACCTCAGATCACATGCCCAAATGTTCATTTCTTGCCCAATCCAACCCATTTCTTTCTGAATATTCCCCAGTATGTTTCAGCCCTCCAAGAATAAGCTCATTGCCTAACAGCCTAGACCCTAGTCAGCATGACTCACCCTTTCTTTCCCCACCTCCCCTCCAAGTATAAAAAGACCCCCAGGAGTCCCCAATAAATAAGAAATTATACACATACACAACAATTGACTTACAAATCTTAGACTACTTGCAGAGCCCAAAAATAGAGGTTCTGTTGAGTAAGAAGATAATAGTCCTGTTGTGTTTCCAGTTGCTCAGCTACTCTCAAGCCATCCCTCCAACCCTTGAGCACCACAAGGCTGTTTTAATTTACTGTTTTATAGACAATGTATGCCAAAAGTATAAGGACTTTAATTCTAAGTATATGTATTCATTTTGAATCCATCACAACTGGGCTAAACTATGAACCCTTGATATATAAAAGTAAAGCTAGGGATGGAAATTAATCAGAAGTTTAGAGGCAGGCTTTTTGAATTTCATGCCAATTTTTAGCAAACTTCTTACATTTTCATTATAGCTGAACTTTTTTGTGAGCTTTAAAGATGAAAGGTGAGGAAATTGAATTCAAGCTGGGTATCTAGATGTCATATTATTATGCCTATGTTAAGCAGGTGATTACGTATGCCTATGTTGAGTGCTTAACCTATACTGGCTGCTTAGAAACCTGGTGGGATTTGACATGATGATTTTTAAGTAGTGCAAATACCCCTTTTAACTATATAAAACCATTGATATGATATTTAGTGTAGAACCCCAACTTTTAAGGTGCTGCTATGGATAAGGAGTCAATTAAGCATAGTAAAATTAGTTTTTTGAATGGCTGCATATACAGCGATTATGTTATCAAAGTGGTGTTTATTTGGGTTGATTGATCAGTGGGGTCTGGGATCAATGCTATACTTTACTTCGGAAAATAAGGGAAAGGCTCAGATTTAGCACTTAAAGTTGTATTTTTAACAGATTATAAATGACATATTTATGGATAATATATTTAATGCTATTTTTTCAATGTTTTAAAAGTGAATTAGTTTTAAAAAGCCTCGTAGGGATAATTTGGTTGTTATCTTGTTTTGTTACCCATTTTGTGATAGAGTTCTCTTGAGATGGTTTAATAGAAGCCATTATGGTAAAAATAACCTTTTGATTAAAGTTAAGTCTTTTATTCTGATTATTTGAATTTTAACCCTATTTTAAAGATCAAGATATCATATTTTGATATGGGGTTTCAGGATGGTGTATTGCACCATATTAGATTCCCCTGATATTGAACATCTTGTCGAGGCTATCAAAACTTAATAATCGATCAATGAACCAAAGTGAAGTATTGTATTTAGTTCCGCCGATGCACATCAAGTATTTGTTTTGCAACTGTGTGGATAATTTTTATCAGAGCTGTAGGATCTTTTTTCGGCTCTTATTGATAAGGAAATTAATTTCAATCCTGTTGAAAAGGTTAGAGGTTGTATCAATACTTTTCCATGACGATCTCCTCGTTGATTTAAGATGTGAATTTGCCAATTTTTTAACTCTCTTGAACAGAAGATATGCACTGGAAAAAATATTTATCATTACAACCATTTATTGAGTGTGGTGGTTTCGTTACTTTAGTTTTAACTGAAATCAAAAAACTGTCAAAACCGACATGGTTTGCTTATTTCCATGGATAAAAATAAAAGTTTAAGCTAAAAACTTTCAATGATTCCATTTTATATTTCAGTGAACCGATTTCTCTGATGGGACAGGTTTAAACAAGTTTACACTTGTTATATTAGACAGATCGTTGCTAAATACCTGTTTGAACTGGTAAGTCTTATGCTATGGTAGAATTTGAAGTATAAAAGCATTATATCAATCCGTTGGTATTATTTAAAAGATTAAATCAACCCAAGTTTTATTTATAACGTTATTTGTTATTTTTATCAAGCAGCTTCCTGAAAAATCATAGGAAATTCTCAGCAGAGGGAACTACGTTAAATGCTGATCTGGACCGTTTAATCCAGGTGTGGCGATAAACTGAGAGTAGCTTTAAATGTCGGCTATCTAAAATCAGTTTGTTTCTTGCAGTAGTAGCCCTGGATAGTCTTGATTTCTGTTTGAACCTGTTTGATATGATTTTGGGCGCAGTAACCAATTCTACCGACAACAGCATCGAGGTAGCCCGAGGATAGGTGAGAAGGGATGGTGGTGTCAAATGATTGGATGTGGCTGCTGATGCGAGACTTTCCTAGCTTTGATACTTGGTTGAACTGACCAGTCATTCTCCATGCCAACACTCGTATCCAGGTGTACTGGGGTTTATCACAGCGTATGCTGGTTGTAAAGTTGGCTGGGAGTTGGAAATTGGTGGGGTTGGTGAATATTTTTCTGGTGAGTGACATCAAATCCATAGATTGAGAGGGAGTGAGATGATCACTTTTGAAGACATCAAAAGATATTGCTTCCAGCGGAATTCCAAGCCTGCAGTCTTTGAATTCAGAGGCAAGTTTAGGTTCAAGCCATACTGGAGTAAGCGTGTTTAACATGACGGATGAAGCTTTAAAGGGATGTTTTGAGTTGAATTTAGCGGCGCTGAACTTTTCTTGGACTTCTGAAAAGAGAGCTTGATGATAATTTTTGAACCCTGCAGCATCCTTGCCGGTCCAGAGAACACTTTCGCCAAGAGCCAGAGAAGTATTGAAATCTATTTTACAAGACGAGAAAGCATCAACTTTACAATTTTGCATCTTCATTTTTTACAACTTCCAACCTTGTACTGCTTTATATCCACTCCGTTATTCAGTAAAGCAATGGGATTAGACTTTGTTGCAAAACTTGCTGCTTCTAGATGATTCGGAATTACTGCTTGTTACTTTCGGCCAAACTGGTAAATATCCATCAAACCAATCACGTCCCAACCGACAACCCAATTACAGACTATTCGCTTCTGTTCTCTTTCGATGCTCTGGCTACAAAAACCTCGCCAGCAAACAACTTTAAATCAATCAACATTTACACCTTCCACCTGAGTACATTTGCGGGTATATCATACACCATAGTTTTGATAAACCACCTGCCAATTTGGGTTGTTAACAACAAATTCCTCAAGTGTTAGTTTACCAAATTCTCTACATCGGAAGAATTTACTCAACCCGGTTTAAAAGGCTAAAGATCCAATATTTGTAGCGATATGCGAACCATTTTAAAAAACGTTATCCCTTAAAACTAAGCATCCGAGTTTAGCACTTAACCTGCGCCCGATTTTTAATGCGCCACCCCATAAGGATGAAACCATTCCCGCGCCAAGAACCCTGCATGCCAGCTATCTTCTCGTCAACTGGCGGCATCCACCTCATCTCCAACAACGTTTTTCCAACAACTTTATCCTTATGACCCCTTGATTTATAAACCCCTTATTTCCTGTACACACGATAAAGTACATATTCATAAGCCTTTAATTCCAACACATATAGTAAAGTAAAATTTTACAAACCCATGTTCCCAATACTTTTAAACTTAAAATCAAATATCAAGATTCAGTCTAAAATAATGTCAAGGGGAGGCTTAGAGGAAGCAAGATTTAGAAGAGAAAGATCACTTTGTTGAAATATCATCTTACCATATAGTAGAGGGGTATGGATCCAGGGTATTGGATAGTTATCACCAATATTTTCTGCTTGTATTCTGGGATGGTCACTTGTGGGATCCAGGATCCAGATTTTTCATGCTGATCAAGTGGCAACCACGATGCTGGACATGGCCAATCTCTCCATCTGGTTACACACTTTGACAAATCCTCATCTTAATTAGTTGCTCCTCTTCATGAGCATCTTCAGGGGTAGGCTTCAGGTGGCAGATGATCCTTTATCTGCTTGCCAGTGGGTATGAGTGAGGCACATTTTTCTTCCTTCTGACTCTGAGCCAATCTCTGTAGCACTTCTTTACGCTTTTCCTAGTCTCTTTCTTAAACTTCAATATATAGGTGCTACCGCAGTGAAGTAATTAAATTATTCTCTTTGGGTTGCTGTGAACCAAGTAAAGTTTATTTATTTTGGGATCCAGTACCCATGTGATAGCTCCCTTGATAATAGACGTTTATGTTGATGTAATTAATTATAATTTGACTAGTTTTCTATTGTTATTTTGTCTTTGAGTCCTATTGCTTTCACATTTGAGTTGTGTTCCTCTGAGAATGATTTTCTCTTTGGAATAGTAATGTGATGTGTCTTTTCTCTTTTCTAGATTTCCAGTTTAACTCTGTATCTCTATTCAAAGGTAGAATCACATTTCCCTTGATTAGTTTAAACTCTGAGACTAACCAAGGATTTGAGATATTGGGGCCAGGGTTCTATTGGTTTCACATCCATCTTATTTTCCCATGATCTTGCCCAGGTTCCATCAAGACGTTTCACACAGCCATTCACCTGTGCCCAATATGATGATGTAACAGAGTATCTATGTTCATTTCTTGAAGAGTTTTTCTAGCCCCTCACCTTTCAGCTCAGGTGCATTATCTGTGACAAAGTATTCTGATATCCAAAACTTTGCAACAGTTGTAAAGTCACTGGACCTGTTTAATGGGATGGATTTATGATCTTTGTCTGCCAAGCAGATTTACTGTCCAGTTGCAAAGCTGTTTTGGTGCTATTTTAAGCTTTGGGCCTGTTTCAGCTACTGGTATGAGGTCTACTACATCTGATCACCATGGTCTAAATGGTCCTAGATCTGCTACAGGGTAAAATCTAGTTTCTGGAGCTTCATTGTCTGTGTATTTTCACACACTGTGCTTTTGTTAGTTATGTATTTGATTCTCTGTTCCTGGTTAGAATACCAAGTTATTTCTTTGTATGCTTGGTATAGGTTGTTGGCTATATTTGGTCTAGCAACTTTTGATGTCTTGATACTATATTTACTTGTTGTGGGAGAGCTATATGCTAGATATTTTATCAAATTTATGGTAAACAACCCCATTTGACACATTAAATTTCCCTCATTTCTTATGAGAGTGTCACCTGCTAACTTCATGGTGTTAAGTAGCTCTGGTTTAAATCTGTACCATACATAGCTTTCTGGCCAGGGTCAAGTTGATTTGATGGTCTTCCCTAAGTTGGCAAGGTCTGGAGAGTTTTTCAGCAGTTTCCAGACCTGCACCTACTTTCTATTGTACATCTAAATTGGAATTCTTGATCTTCTCTACCCATTAAACTATTTGTGGGCTACCAAGGTCTGAGTCTTTAACACATATAAGGGGTTTGTAGTCTGAAATAGGGTTTAAATTAGGGTGGCCTTCTAGATGACATCACTGCTTCCTGCAGGTGTGATATATTCCTAGTGGTCATATTTCACTGATAAAATTTTACTTTTTTAGTGGTATCAGTCTACATATTTCATAGTCAACTGATAAGTAATACTCCAACACTTATTTTTTATGCAGATACTGATCTAATGAATATGTTTATAGCATCAGTTTAGAGCTTGTGATGATCAAAATTATTGGGATTTGGAAAATGGGTGCTTTAATCAAGCCTATTATTGATTTCTCAAGTTTGGTATCACGTTCTAGAGTCCAATGAACCTTCTCTTTTCTGCAACCTTTGAGGATATCAGTGATAGGGGCTGATAATTTCCTGAAATCCTTGATAAAATTAAAAAATATGGCCCTGTCCCAAGAAATCCCTTGATTTTCTTTTAGGCGCTGTGATGCACCTGCTCTTTATAGGCCACCAAAGTGTGTTCTGCTTCAAATTGATAGACAGCTAGCCTGGTTTACCACCCTTCAGGTGTGCTAGTTCCATAGGAAGGGTATTATAATGTTTCTACAACCACACAAACTCCTTCAGGATCTTTTCCACTAAAATCCTTATGTCTTCACAATGAACTGTATCACTTTTTGTGATATGTTACTATGGGGTACACAGCTCTTGAAAAAGCTCAGAAATTTACTCTAGAAACCCTTTGCCCGCTTACCAAAAGCCTTGACCCTTTTATTAACCTTAACCATTCCTCATCTGGGGTTTTACTATGGGTTAACTTTATGCATCTTTACCTATTAGTTCTCTTGCTTGGAGCTGTAATAATAGATACTAAGGAATTTTTCATATTTTTAAGGCACTCATAATTAGGGGGTTAGAAATGATTTTATTAGAACATAGAAGGAAGATCCCCTTAGAAACCTTCTATTATTTTCCAACTTTACTATCACATTGCTGTGATATTATTCTATAGTTCCACCAATATAGGATCCTGTTTTTCCCTTGTAGATTGGCATCTGATCTACTAATGTCTTGGCTACTGGTAAGTGCTAAAATCTCTTTGTAGATATCTTAATCAATCTTTTGAATAGTTTATATAGGTATCATATCTATCTAATTTTTAAATACCAATCACTGATATTTATCCTCATCTTCCAAGTGTTACTATTTTAAGATGATTCTCTTGATAACCTTAATCTATTCCAAATAGCCTCTTTCCTGACATAAAATCATATTTCATCATTACTATAATAAAGTCCTAAACCAACCCCAATATTTTTCACATCAATATTTTAAGCTTCAAGGGTTTTCCGCCAATTTTCAGAGCTAGTGGATCAAGCTCCAAAATCATCCAATGGTCTATTGCTGACCATATTGAAACCCTTTCCAACCATCTTTGCAGCCTGACCAGATTTCTAATAGGGATTCAACCTTTCACTGACAAGTGTTAAGGTTTTATGGTTTTAAGTGGCAATATTTCCCTGTCCTGTTGTCAGAAAGCCAGGCATAGATTGAGGTATTGGCTGGCTTGGGAGGAGGAACTGCTTTACCAGAGAGTAATGCACATCATAAACATGGGTGCCAACTTGATAATGTAAGATAGGGACTTCTTGAGTAAAGACCAGGGGCTAGAGCTTGGCACCACAGAGTCCACCAAGCAATTTAGAGTAATGTGCAGTACTTTAAACAGCTGGGTGGATGTGTCGTTGAGGGTGGTGGTGGTAGCAGGTTTCATGTGACAGTTGGTGTCAGAACTTTTGCTTCTGTCCTCAGACCTGGCGGTCTGGTTACAATTTGCTTTATCAAGTAAAGGGGATATATGTGTCATTTATAAGTGAATTTGCTTGTGTGAAGACAAGCATTATCTGTGGCGTCTGTTGGTTCCTTGGCAGTGCAACAACTAGCAATGTCAAGGGAGGCAAATTCCAAGAGGCTCTAAGTCTGGCGGCTTGGTTGAGTCTTCAAGAACTGACTATGGTCTTTGGACTTGGATATCTTCTTCTACTATGAAAAGGTTCTACAGTAGGATCTGTGTATTTTTGTCTGCCTTCCATTAGTCCAATGGAAGGGCTTTCATAGAGCCAGTGCTCTCTTTTCAGGATAAGATCATCTGGCACATCTAACTCTTGCTTGGTAGTCTTTCCATCCCCAGACCGCCAGCATCAACCCCCAGAGTCAGGCATCCATGCAATTGCATGGGATTCAATATATTAGATCTTGCGCAGAGCACTGATTGTAATATATCCATGTATGTCATGCCGGCAGTGGCAGTGCTATTACATAGCTCTAATTTTAGTGCACAGTATGTCATTTCTAAGCGCCTTTCCTAGCAGGGATTTGCAGCGGCACCAGCGGGTTGCCAGTGCAAATTGATTGCAACCCTTTAGGACCTTTGGAGAAACTCATGTTCTTCAACCTGGACGTTTTCCAGAGTATTACAGAATAACTCTAGCCAATAGGGAACCATTAATGATTAGAAGGTCATTTTATTCCTGGTTGTTCTTATAAAGGGTGATACAAATCTATAATACCAGGGCTTCTCAGATCAATTAAGCCTACTGGTAATATATTGGAGGCTTCTTCAATTAATAGCTTGGCAGGCTGTCAAGATTGACAGGGTAGAACAAAGTCAGTATACATTCCTGACAGTTGGGTTGAGGGGTCAAAGGCAGGGTAATAGAAATAAGGTAAGCAGGTAGATAATTGTACTTGTTATGGAACACTCTTGGCAGCTTCATGTACCACTTTCCTTTTTGGCCTATAGTTTTAGTAACTCTAGTTCTTGCCAGGAAGTCAGCAAGTAGTATGTTTTCTAAGTTGAACTCAGACTAGGTAGGGTTTGGAGGATACTTGCTAAAATTTAATGGTTCAAGGGGTGCTCCAGGGGGACAGTGTAGCGCAGGCAAGCAACCGTCAGCATTTAAACTGTCTACATGTAACATCCTCCATGTTGACAATTCCAAAAAATATTTTTGTATTTATATTGTATGTTTATTGATTTTTTTGCCCTAAATAGTTGTTTCTAATGTTAAAAGCTATAATTGATTTTAATTTTCATGTTTTAAGTAAAATTGTAAAAAAATAAAGCCAAAATAAAATCTGGGATTGTTAACATGAAGGATGTTACATGTAGACAGTTTAAATACTAACAGTTTCTGCACTAAATGGGTCAACAGGTTGGTCTCTAGAACAGGTGGGCTCCTTGTTGTCTACTTGACCAGGGTTGAGATGAAATATCACTAAAACTAAATAGGGTGGAATTTTCTAGAACCAAAGGTTCAAAAATCTGTATTATCAAAAATGACATTATGGCCATCCCCATACTGCCAGGGTTTTTATACCATATAGTTTTTCTTCTTAAATTTTTGTAGACCTTGGGTCCACAGAAAATTTGCAGTCAGGGCGTTAGCAGGGCTTTACAGGCAGCAGAGTCTGGCTTGGCCAGCTCAGGAAAAAAGAAGTGACAATGCTTCTTTCTGCCGCTTACGTTCTCTACATTGCCTGAGCTAGTCAATTGTGTTGCCAAATCTGGGCTGAAGACTGGCAGCTGGTGCTCATTGGCAGGGCCAGTATCAGGTCTCATCTTAACCTCTATTAGGCAAGCTACAACCTCTGCATAGGTCTGGGTTATCAGTGACACACAACTGGCATCAATCTGGTGACTGTTCTGAGAATCTTCTTTATTGAGCTGGCGGGTTGCAGAGTAATTCACCAGCTTAAGTCTGTGACCTGGCGGGTTGGAAGGTCCCTGTCCTTCCTAGTAGGTGCAGGGCATCTTTTGCGGCCCAGGGTTTGGTTCCTGAGCTTCCAATAAAAGTCTTGGGATGACATCCATGACACCTGCCAACCCTTCTCTGTGCTTAGCAAACATCTTGACTTCTAGAAAAGCGCTTTTGAAAGTGTTTCCCAAGGATTATTGTGTTGTAACAGAAATAGAAGGGTAGCATCAATTCATGGCTAAGTGATGTGGAATAAACACCCAGATCCACATAGAGTTGATAATTAACCACCAACGCAGCTTCAAATATTGTCTTATAAAATCTACAAAGGGGGCTCTAGGGTGTAATAAAATTATTAAAGCTAGCCAGAGTAAACCTAGGTAGATGTCCTGGGAAAAGATCAACAAGTCTTTAGAATAAAACTCAGGAAATTTATAGTTAACAATAGTCTCAGTTTTGATTTCCACAGAGAAGACTCCAACATTGGAGGGTATGGGTATAACATTGGGCGGGCCAGAAGGAGTCAAACTTGGGGCAGGACCCATCTTACAGTTACAATACAATTTAAAATTGAATTACAAGGGATATATTGGAGCAGACCAGCTACCAGATGCACTGAAATATGCTAAAACCAAGCATATAGGTCTTGGGTTTTATTTGAGAGTTTAGGAGTGCTCAACTCTTAGGAGTTGAACAATAGAAAATTTTCAATATTTACTAAGATTATTGACTCAGCAATACACCTGAATCTATGGCTCCTAACATGTCTCATCATTTCAGCGTGAATCTATTCCAGAAAGAGAAAACCCCTTGAATGATTAATTTCTGATGAACTTTCTGATAGACAAGGTTGTATTGGATGACCCTAATATTATGTCTATTTATCAGTGTTAGTTTGATATAGATAATTAGAGCCTGCTGATTAACTTGGGCTGCTGCAACAATATTTCAATTGGCAGTTCAATTCAAATTCTTTATTTCCAAAAAAAATCCAATGGTACCTGGGATTTTCTAGTCTTATGACTGGGACAGTTTATTCCCAGCCTTATATAAACTACTGTGGTATGTGGTATTTGCTTAGAATTTTTATATTATATCAAAAATAATTTGCAACTGTTTTCCTGATAATTCTCTCTTCTTTTCTCTTGCAGTGAGCTGCCTTAGAGAAACGCTTCAATATGTTTCATAATTGCCCTGGTATGCTGCAAGCTGATCAGCAATGGCCTAGCATACAATTTGATCAAAGATACCCAGGATTAGTGGTGTGCTTCAAATATCCCCCGGCTGGGCCAATATCATGCAGTACTTCTTTTATCTTTCACCCATGTGGTTATCCTGGAATTTATTTGAAAATTAACTAAATTTATCTCCCAAGCACACTGGGCAATTAATTCAAGTAACTGATTCTCTATAAAGCTACCCTAATGATGGTGTTGCAACATCTTTAATTACTCTCTCTTGGGGAATTAACGCCCTGAGTAGATCACCAAATGGTTCACTGGCCAGCCAGTAAACTGGTGGCACCATTATCAGTCAACCATCTATGACAGGGATCACTCAATCCAGATCCTAAATGGAACACAACTTGAATAATCCTTGTGACCCAAGAGGAACATTACTTAAATAAGCCCTGTGACCCCCATGATGTACATGAACAGCATGTGGCTTGTTATGATACTATATATTCTTCTATATTTGTATTCAAATAAGTATCATTCTCTTCTTAAATCTTCCCCTTATCTTGTTTATTATACTTCCCAGAAGTATAAACTTGACAATGGTCTTAGGTTTTTCATCTTGGCATGGTACACTATAGGTGTATTGCTAAAGCTATCCTAAAAACATTGAGTGATAAACTCCTATTCATTATGTTTTTCACCCAGCTTTATTATAGCCCTAGTTGGTCTTGGGATCTCAACATCATGTAATATGTTCACCCCAGGGCACATTTTTACCCTTTAAAGGTACCATGCTTGTCCCTCCTATTAGCACCCAAAAGTCCTAAAGAGAAAAATCAACAACTCCACCTGGGAAAACATCAGCCACTATAGCCGGGCCACAATAGATTACCACCAATCCATGCTGATCAAGCCGCTGACCTATACCCAGCCAACATCTGCCCGCACTTGCCAAACTCCTCCAACTTTGATCATTGAATGTGGTAGGCCCTTGCATATCTTAATGGTTTCAACCCTCTCTAGATCAGCTTTGATACCATACTTGACACTGTATGCCCAGAAAGGGTAGCTTGGTTTTGTAAATATCCCATTTTAAGAGGTTTGTACACTGCTGGTCTATCCAAGGCTGATCAAATGTCTTCTTAAGATGCTCAATATGTCCTTCTTTGGGGTTTTAGAAGACCATGATGCTGTTTAGGTGGCAGGGTGGTTTGAAAGATCATCTAAGGCTTGGTCCATCATTGTGGCAAAGTTTTTCTAGAGCATTCTACATACCAAAGTTGATGAATTTACATTCAAAGAGCTGATGGTTCATTATTAAAGCTGTCTTCAAGGGGTCACCTTCCTCAATCATGGCCGGGATATACCTTATTTAAAGTCAGATCTTTGAGATGATATTCTATCCTGCAAGGCAAACAAAGAGCCTTTGATGAGAGAGAGCAGATACTTGCTTATACGCCTGGCCTTAGGGAGGGCTCTGTGATAGGTTACAGGTGTAAAAAATCCAATATCACAAAGTTGGATTCCAAAAACCCTCTATTAGATAACAGATCTTCTCTTTTATGTTCTTTATCCTATCATCTCTCTCATTCCATATTCATTATGGACTTTTTAAAATTTACCCTAAGCATCTATCACAACAGCTCCCTGAGAGTTATCTTGGTTTGCTAAAAAACTACAATAAAAGAGTAAAAACCGGCAAACCCCCCAGTTTGGCATAAAAATCAACATTTTGGAGTTTGATTTTAAATTCCGAAGAAATTGATTTTTATGCAGAACCATTTTCTCTTGTTGTTTGAAGAAATGCTTCAGCTAAGCTTTTCTCAGATTATTTCACTCCTGTTTGCAACTCTTCTGACCTTATGCAATAGTTACCAGAGTCCCCAGCCATCTCCTGCCTGTAACTGGTTCTTGTTGGCTATGGTCTCTGTGGTTTGGGGCCTGACCTGGTCCACCTTACCAAATGCCTTTGTGGCAAGGTGGAGTAAAGGACCCATTAGTCACAACAGGTTATAGGGCGTCTTTTTTAATAACCACATCAGTTTCCCACAATAGTTATGATAGCCATATGGATCCTGTGGCTAAGTTTCTATCAATATTTTCCTTGGGGCCTTTGGCTTCCATTGGTGATTAACAGTATAGTGGTGCCATTTCAGATATTAATTTTTGTACTGCCCTTGCATTTTTAGCTTCTCTCTGGTAGGAGGCTCACTTAGCTGTTTTTTATGATGTACTTTTGTATGATCTTATAAGGGCATTATGTTCAGACAACTCTGTGACCCTGAAAATTAGATTGTTTGAACCCTTTATCTCTGTAAATTTCCCATGTTTTGGCTCATTGGCAATGGTTGGTTTTCCAGCTGACGTTTGGGTTAGCTTGGGTGAGATGATCTATGCCTGCAACAATATAACAGTTACAGCCTCTTGTTATAAGGACGTTTAGGGAGGTTGTTAGTACTTGTATGTTGATGCTGTAGGGCCTTTATTTTTTAGCAATACCTGACTGGGGTTATCATGGCGAGCATACCTAAATATCAATCTTGGGTGGGAATCTTTTAGGCCTCTTTAACTTTATCATTTTCTCTGGGGTGTTTGGCTTCAGAGTCAATCATTGATTTACAGGTCTGTTATGAGTAAGTGCAGCTGCCAGATAAAAGTCTCCAAGGCTCTTTGACTGAAATTTTTGAGAGAGGTCCAGTTGACATGAGGCATGTAGGGTGCTTCAGAAATCAGGTGAATCCTATCTAGTGCAGGGGAGACAGGGCTAACTTTACCAGCATGAGCATCTTTTAAAGGACTGTTGCTGGAGTAGATGAGCTCTGATCCAGCAGAGCCTGGTTTTCCTGGGTTGGCATCAGATGTTTTAATAGGTCAAATTCTCTTTTTCCAGTCTCCTTGTAATTTATTTAGCTTCTGTTGTCAATCTTGTGTTTTTTAGTGCTTCTCTGCCACTTTCATCAAGCTTGTTGGCGCCACTGCTGTTGGCATTCTTGCGCCGGTTGGTATCAGTACCGCTTTGGCTTTTATGAGCAAAATATTCTGCAAGTAAAGTTACACTCCCGTTAGGCCTCTGCTCCAATCCTCACCAAATGCTTGGGGATCTCTTCCAAAATTTTCCTGAATATCCCTTCAAACATTTACTGAAAAGGCCCAAAAAAGTCCTTGCATTATTGCCTGTGGAATTTTTCTGAAGATGACCCCACCTAACCCATTCTAGGTACACCTCTGGTTAAATATCATGTGCAAGATAAGCTGGGAGCAGTGCTATGTGCATCTAAGGCTGCTTTCTTGATTCTAGTTGAGCCAGACTTCCCTTTTAACTTGGCCTGTTCAAAATATGTCCAGATCTCCCTGCTTTAAGGAATGCATCCAGATCCCCTCATGCTGTTGGCTGATCAGTTTGGAGGCATTCAACCTCCCACCCTAGCCCCTCCCTTAAATGAATGCAATAGTTGTAAAAGAATCTGCTTTGTTATTCTATAGCCTAATGACTTTTGACATCTGTTAGTATCTCTGGCCATCCAGGTTTACCTGTCGCTGTGTAGTGTTCAGCTGATTCCTCCCCCTTGGTCTCCAGGAATAGTTGGTGGCGACCTCTTGGTGGTTGCTGAGGCAGTAGTTTTTATTCTGGTTGGGAGCAAGGTTATATCTCTCAAACTGTGACCCCATCCTTACACAGGGGGGTGTTTTCAAGTCAAGGGTAATTATCTTAATTTTTGGTGGGTGGCTATACCGTTCCTTTGTAAACAGTTCCTTTTTAAAGGGTAGCTGATGCTTTTCTGGGAATATGCGACATTGGCTGTAAGAAAAGCAGGGTCCTTATAGGGGATCATATTGGAACTGGTGTAGAAGTGGTTTTTGAGGCATCAGACAGGGTTAAGGTTTCTCAGGTGCTTATATCATCTTGCTGATGTTTGCCAATGATATACTTGAGGTGATGTGGGTACCTTGTGAGATAAGCAAATTTCAATGTGGTGGGTACCTAAAGGTGGGGAGTGAGGCTGGTTTAAGGGTTGGTATTTTTTGAACCTTTTTGAGGAAAGCATGAAAGATTTATGGGATAATCGGGGATGTAGTGTTAAATCTCTGAGGCAATAGGGAGAATTGGCGGGAACTGGTCTTATCTTTAAGGTAGATCTGGGGGTTTTCAGGCAAGCTTTCATATCAACCCAGCGCCCATGATTGTTGTAAATGGATTGATAGAGGTGCTGAGTTTAGCCTATTGATTTTTTATAGTAAACACTTTTCCTTTTAACCTGAAGTAGGAATAGAAATTGTGTGGATCATGTTTCTATAAACTGATGAATTTGGAACTTTTAAGTAAACATATGGGTGTGGTTTATTTATTGCAGTTGTAGTCCTGGATAGGTTTGATTTCTGGTTGCACCTGCTTGATATGGGTTTGGGCGCAGTAGTCAATTCTGCCGGCAACAGCATCAAGGAAGCCCAAGGGAAGGTGAGAGAGGATGGTGATGTCAAATGGTTGGATCTGGTTGTTGATGTGGAATTTTCCTAGCTTTGTTATTTGGTTGAACTGACCAGTGATCCTCCAAGCCAATGTACGCATCCAAGTGTATTAAAGGGTATAGCAATGGATCTGGGATGTGAAGCTGGTTGGAAACTGTGTTGATGGGCTAGCTTTGTTGGGTAATATGGTATCACAGATCTTTTGCAGGGCTTGGGTTTGGGTTTCCATAAAGATGGCTCTGTCAAGCACCAGTTGGTTTTTTGTAAGCCCAGTGTTGCAGTCAACAAAGTGGGATGCAAGTTGAGGTTCAAGCCATACTGGCTCAATGGTGTTCAGCATGATGGAGGCTGCTGAATAGTGGCCTAGATTGTTGAATTTGGAAGTCTGGAATTTACTAACACTTCTTCAAAGAGGAATCTGTGGTACTCCTGGAAGTTGGTTTTGCCGCCAGTCCATAATGTATCCTTTTCAAGTGACAGGGGAGTGCTGCAGCTCAGTTTATGGTCAGAGAAGGCTCCTACTTGGAAGGTTTGAGACATATTTGATTCTGAAACCTGCAATAAAGCTTATAATGTAGGCTTATTTCCACTATTTGGGTCATTATTTGTTAGATTAAGCCAAGGCGCCAGCTTAAGCATTTCAAAGCCTTTTAACTTCTTTGGTATCATTTAAGTCATAAACTTATGTTTTTTGAACATTAGTATAATGCTTAGTTTACTGAAGAAAAGTTTAATAGTGTAAAATATACAAATAATAGAAATAAATCTTATTTCTATTAGCTGTATTTTTTGCTAAAACCCTTTTTTCTATTTTAATAAGCCAAGAATTAAATATATGAGTTGTATGGGAGAGTAATAGCAGCCCCAAAGCTATAATTGCTATTACCCTATCTTTGGCTCATATAATTAATTTCTTAGTTATTTTTAGAAAAAAAAGTTGTTGTATTTAAAAGACTATTTACCCTATGTGAAATATAAGTTTTTGTTATGCATCCAACTTCATGAACATGTCCTACTAATCCTTTAGTAGTATCAGCTCTCTTTGTTTCTCTGTCATCTGTGCAGAACTTTGCACATTAATTTATTTTGGAGTACTCCTTAACATCCTCAAATGTCAAAGGTGAAACATACAGCTCACCATCTTTCATTAAATATGAAAGATTAACATAAAATGCTTTGACTTCAAGCCAGCTTTTTTTAGGCCTAGATTTTCTATCATAGATGCAAAAAAAGATTTTTTGGGAAACATCTGAATTATTTACAAGTGTCTCATATAGACCCTTTCTTTCTTCCTCTCTCTCAAAAACCATTTTGAGATCATTTATATTTTTTATATACATCTCATTTTCCTTTTGTTTAAATATTTTAGATAATACACCAAAATGACCATCAACAATACTTTTGCCATGACACTCAACAAATCTATTAAACTTAATTGTTTCTTTTATAATTTTAGGTACCTCTTTAAAAAGATAATATAAGAATTCATAAGATCTGAAATGATTACCATTATCAGTCCAAACTTTAATATTTTTAATATTCTTAAATTTATTATTTTTAAGCAGACTTATCAAACACTGACCTGAAAACAAAGAGTCATGAGATAAAATTTCAGATAAAAAGTCATGATACTCATATTTAATTTTCTCATTTTCTTTAAAAGCAATTGCAAATCCTAATAAAGAAATAGGTATTTTCTCATAAAAACAATTATTTGTCTCTATAGGACCCCCACCTATTTTAAAGTTTTCTTTATAGTCTATTACTATAACACATGAATTATTATCAAGATTATTTATATCACTAATATATTCTTTATTTTGATGCTTATAAAACTTTTCATGTAGGTCAATAGATTCCAAATTTTCTTTAATAGATTTAGGCAATGGCAACTTCTTTATACTCAAATCCTTTTTCTTCATTTCTAATGACTTTTTTAAGTTGCAAATGTTACACATATCAGTTTGCTTTTTGCTTTTAATTATATTATTAGGAATAAGCTTATAAAAAGTGGAAAGTGAAATAGAAATATTGTTTTTTATTTTCATATCTTTGTAAATTTCTTTTTTTGTTTTCAATAATGAGTATTTTATTTTAGTTGAGTATTCACTCAACTCTTTTTGTAATTCTTCATAAATCAATCCAGGAGACTTTTTAGTGAATTGGCTAGTTGGAAATGAATTTTTTAATATATGTTTTAAAATATTTTTTATGTTTTCTTTCTTTACTGAATCATTTTTTCCTTTTTTATTTTTTGAATTTAATGATGCTTTTTTAGCATTTTTTATTTTTTTAGAATATGAATACTCATTTTTTGTCATTTTAAATCCACAATTCCAAAGCTCTTTCAGACTGTAGCTTGATGTAACCAATGCTCTTAGGAAAGGAAGGTGCTTGGCAGGGGACTCTGACATCAATTCCTTTAAGTTGTTAAGGAAATCATCTGTCTTAGAATTTTGTATGACAGGTAAGAAGGTACTTTTTCCAAACTCTGTTTTTAATAAGAAATGCTCAACAAAGATGTTAAGATCACTGCCAGTAGTAAAAAGGAATGCTTGTTTAAGCATAGAGATTCTTTCTCTCTTAGTAGAAGCCCCCAGTGAGAAGAAGGGTGTCATCTGAGGTGCAAACTTGATAGGTTTCATAATGATAGTGGCTGGGTTCCTTGGCTTGGTTCAGGCAGTTCTTGCTTGGAAATAGATGTGCAGTTATCAGAGAGGAGTAAAGGTGTAGATTGTAAAGTAAATTTCTGTAAAGTTGAGCTGTTTAAATACCATGTTAGCTGAGCTTTTGCACTACAGGCATAAATCCCCAACTGACCCCCAACTGATCTCCTTAATTTATCAATATCACCCCTGAAGTCTGATATCATTGTTTATTTACCCCTTTTTATATTCTGGTTAACTGTTGATATTTCCGAAAATAGTACTTCAATCTCGCTCAAACTAGTATCATTAGAAAGCCCTTAATCTCAGCTTTCAGAATTGTGCTGCAACTTTATATTTCAATACCGATTTAGTATCTTGAAGTGGCTTTGAATGTAAGCTTATAAAATTATTATTTGAAATAAAATATGCTAATTAACTCTTAGTATGATATTTTAATCAGTAAACTAAATTTAAAGTATAAATCATTATTTAGCTTACTTTTAGTAACCAACTCAAAAACCTTTTTTTAAATAAACTTAAGTTTATTATAACCTTTAACAGTTCTTAAAAAATGAACTTTATATAATTTAAATCTATCAAAACAAAAATGTTTTTCTAATCACATATAAATATTTGCTTATATAATTAAATTTGTATCTTATTTTTATAGATACAATGACTAAGATCATTTTCCATTTAGTTCAAATAAATTTTAACCTTTATAAAATTTAATTAAATAAAGCAAGATTTTGATACATTCTTTTTTATGTTTGAATTTTTTATACATATTATCTCTAGCATACAGTATAAAAATATAATTTTATTAAATAGTTGTAGAAAGCTATTTTATTAATATTAAATACTTAAAATTTTGAAAAGAAAAACTTTTAATCTCTTATAAGTTCTTATTCTATATTTTCTATAAAATCTAACTTAAGAATAAATTACTTATGCTAAATGAGATCACTGAAATTTCAATAAAAGTTCAGTTTTAATTTTAGTTTTAGTTTTAGTTTTTTTTAACTTTTTACTAGATTTTTTTTTAAAAAATCCAAAATTATTTAATATTTATTAAATATGCAAAAAAAGCTATCTGCCCTCTTTTTAAAAAGAGGGATTCAAAAATTATTATATTTTAAATTAAATATTTTAAAAAAGCTAAGATTTTAGGCAACAATTTGATTTCCAACAAAAAGCATCATATCAGTTTTTATTGTATTTTTAGGTTGCTCTTTTTAGAATGATGTCATTTTGTTCTAATCAGCTTTCAAGAAATAATGGTATATGAAATAAGATTGTTACTAGCTTTTAATACAGTTTAATTTAGCTGTAAGTAGAAAATGATTAATTTAATATAGGTTTTTATATTATAAGGATTAAATAAGATTTATTTTGATAAAATTGTTGTAATTATTTAAATTTATTGATAAGAAAATTAAAACAAAATTTTAAAGTTTTAAGTAGCACAGTTAATAGGAAACAGATTAATCTAACAAATAATGACCCATTTAGCCAGATTTCATTTAAAATAAATATGATTAGGCAATACAAATTCAACCGCCATTCTTAATAAATATCCATTTTAATTAGCCATCCCTCATAAATGTTAAATAAGTCATTCTTCTAAATTGGCATGTTGAAGATGCTATCAATCCAGTGCAAGCTACCTGCTTAAACAAATTGTAATTTCCCCTTGATGACTTAAAATCACTGAAATATTCTATCATCAGCAACACATTTGAAGACCTCCGATGTGAGCAAACATCTATATTCGACTTAAGAAAGCACCAAAAGAAAAATAGAAGTATTTGTGTAATTATTTATTGCACAGGAAATCAAGACAGGAATTACATTCTTTAAATACTTTGAGTAATAAAGAGAAATACTCATATCAGTGGAAATAAACAAAACTGTGGAATTGGAAATAGGATCCACTATTGTCAAAACATCGTATCAATAGATACCGTTGATCTACCTAATATAGGGATATCTTATTTTCTATTTTTAATCTATTCCCCTAAACCCCATGTTGGATTTAAGTAGATGCTGATCCATTTAATATGCATAATATTTTAATTTTAATCAATTTTATCCAACCAATCTTATCACCAAATAAACCAATAGTTAAGCATAAATCGATTGGTTATCAGATTTATCAATTTAATCTGTACACTATTTTACTTTTAATCAATTTTGTCCAACTAACCCTATCACAAAATAAACCAAAAGCCAAGCATGAATTGAATGGTTATCAGATTTAAACAAAGTATAAACCAAAGCACCAATATCAAATCCACAGCAGCTTTCTCACCAACCTTGCCTACCCAAACTTCCCTTGAATCCAAGCCAATTTCAAGATTCCGTTTCTTAACCTAGCCATATCACATACGCTGATAAAATTTAGGATACCTTGGGAGACTCTAGGAGTTACATATCAGCTTTAACGCTTCACTCGAGCCGGAAACGTCGCCACTTAAATCCAATTTGCAATTAAAATTTGGGGCAAGGGGATGCTCCCTTAATTTTCCTACGACAGGTTTCCATCCCATTTTAATCCAGCCATGAGTTCCTTTGTATGCAAGCTTTCTAACCTTAAAAAGATAGAAATGGAGCTCCTCCTACAGCCGTTTTTCTCTGAATCTTGGATATCCTTTGCTTTCATTCCCATGCACCCTGATTAGGTTGGCTTTTAAGATGAGATGTTTTAAGCATCGATCCAACTGAATGCAGCAAAATCTTTAAATATGCTGAATACAGTTCCAATTGATAAATACTGGGGGGTTCCAAACTTTTTTCTATCACAAGGCTAAGAAAGGTAAGTGTATACAAGACTGTCAGGACTTTCTGCTCTGCTATTGGAGCTGACCCTCCGATTATTGTTTGCATTGTTGGGGGGATCTGGGTCTTGGCCACTTTTGTAGCTACTTTCTTATACAATGGCAATCTATTACTTGCATTGTCTTTGGGGGTCCCTGGTTTAGTGGCACTGGGGCAACAACCAAGGGAGGCAACAGATGTTTAATCTTCAAGTTGCTACTTAAACTATGAGCAGCAGTGTATACTGGCAGCAGATTACAGGTATCCCAGAGTACCAACAAAGGTCTTCAAACTCAGATAGTAGAACTACTGTTAAAATCTTCTACAGTATATTAAGTCTGATTGGTCTGTCTTCCATTAGTCTCATGAAAGGGCTTTTATAAGGCTGATGTCCTCTTACCAGGATATTCATCTGGAGCTTCTAACTCTTGCTCAGGCCATCTTTCCATTCCCAGACTGTGGCATCAACCTTCATAGTCAGGAATTCATGCAGTTATCTGCATGTGATCCAACTGTGGAGTACCCAGTGCAGGGTGCAATCTAAATAAGCATTATTACAAATCAATCAGCACACTGGTGGTGGCAGTGCTGATCAGTTATCCTATTTTTATCCATTAATTTATTGAAGCAGGGGCATCTTTCACACCTGAGTATCTGCAGCAACACCTGCAGGCTGTTGGTGAAGATTGCTATCAAATATCTGTATCCTGAGTAAATCTTGCAAGTAATCAGGTGCCTTGATATCAACCCTATTTTATTACCAACCTGGTGGGGCGCTAAAGGATTCCAGAACAATTACAGCCAATCAGGTATTGGCCTCAGTCAACAAACATTGTATACTCCCAACAGCTCTGGTGCATGTAGGTCAAGGCCTAATGTATCAAGGGCTTCTGAGATCAATCAAGACCAGCAGAAATATGTTGAAAGCTTACAAGAGTGATCCCTCCAGCATTGCTTGGCAGGCTGGCGGGTCAAAACATGCCCATTCTTACAGGGGGTCTGCTTCCCCTGGATAGAGCAAAGCCAAAGTATGGGGGTGTGATCTCTAACAAAGATCATGTTTGGGCTAGATTAGCTGAGGACCTCTTGTAGAGAAGTGAGCCTATGGGACATCTGCCTTCCCCTAAACCTTTCCACTCCCCTTCATGAATACAGCTTTGTCATATTTATCCTTGGCCCAGCCCTGCCTGATCAGAAGTGGGCGCTTTTCATACTCTATCAATCTCACAAAAATTGGTTTAAACTTGCTGGATCAGGATGAAGCTTTAAATAGATTGTATATCCTGTTTACTGATTTAACTGAATTGGATGAGGAAATCTATTGCATCACTATTTAATGATCCCACCTGTGATTCAACTACTTATATTATTGGACAGGTATGCTCAATTAATCCCGCCTTTATGGGTTTCTTGGGATTGATTCCAGGATACGGGTTTCTGGCAGGGGTTTAGTATTGTCAAACCAGCAGGGCCAGCCCGCCAACAAGTTCCTAGCTAAGCAGGTTTGTAACCCGCAATCTGGCTTTCCAGTGACCTGTAGCCAAATGAGGAAGTCAACCAAAATTTTCAGAAATAGCTAATGAGCAAATGATGATCCCCCAGGATGGATACCTTGATTCAGCGCTTGACTTGATATCTAGATCAAGCCACCTCCTAACCATCCAACCAAGTGATCATCATAATCATGCTCCTACTATCCATGATTTACCCATAATATATCATTACAATGTTGCAATAAAGATAAATATCTAGTTTCTAAATATTTCCCCCTTGTAACTCTGCTAAAACAGCACAATTACAACATTGGTAGCACAGGTAGGTTATCTCTCCTACCTTTTTTTTCAAAATTCTGCCTATTGCCTGTACTTGCTGTGGCCAACAAATCCTTAATAGAATCATATCTGGCCTCCCAGCAGACTGGACACTGTACACACCTGGTGCCAAGATATCTGATGGGTTTGTCCTCTATCAAATTATGGTGATACCCCTTCCCACATTCAACACCCTATCAGCACAAGGGTTCTTTCAAGCGCCCACTGCCATTTCTTAAGCAACAGACAAAAATATTATGCCTGTCTATGTGGCCCAACAACTTTGTAGCACTACCTTAGAATCATTTGCAGGAGCCAAAGACAACAACATCATAGCATGAATTCAACCCACCCAAATCAAGCTGGCCCAAATGAAATGCCCACAGCATTTCTGGACTGCAGAGATATCTGTTTGCCTCATGCATGACACAGGAGCCTGGTGCAACAAGTGGCACAAGGACCACAGAGAAAGACTGAGACACCTTCAATTGGGACTTCCTGGCACAGTTTTTATTGAAAAACACTGCCCTCATGATCATACGTCAAGTAAAGAACCTGACCCAGACTGGCACAGTGAAGGAACTCACCCTCACATACAAGGAGCTTTGCCTACGGGCACCCTTGGACATGGCATTTGACAACCAGCTATTCACCTCATATACTAAAACACACTCAAGTTGCACTTAATGAGAAATGTCAACCTGGACTGAATGACTAACCTGCAGAGCCTTTACTGCAAGGAAGAGAAAGCAGAACAAACATCTAACACCCTCCATAAGGCCCAGACTGGGAAAAGAGAAAGACTTAAGGCTCTCAGCCGCCAAAACACTCCAGTTGCCCTTGGCCTAGCAACAACAACAGTACAGGCAATAAACCCTCAGCTTCAAATGGCCACACTAACAAAATTCAATCAAGCTGCACACACTTTAGAGTCATCACTACCCAGGACAACCAGGGTGAGAAAAGAGCCCAGGAAGAGCAGTGAGCAAGCCAAGCTCTCCCTGTCAAACTTCTGCCTCACCTAACAATGAGTACTTTCCTGAATTTGGATCAATGCCCAATGATCCAGGCCCTCTCAGGAAACCCAGTGCTCTACATTATCACCAGACATCATAATAAACTGATGTTCTATCCTTTCCACTTTTGAAGTTATACAGGCTCTGCGCTTCTAAACTCAGAGGCCGATTGCATGCTTGTCAATAGCAACTTTGTGGACAAGTTCAAGCTAGCCACTAATCTTTTGCAGATTAAGAATGTGGTTCTATCTGATAAACATCACATTGCTGTGACCTAAGATACTGACCCCTTTTTATTGCGCTAGAGAACCTTCATTCCATCATAAAAGAACTAGTCATTGATTCTCCTAGATTTAGTGTTGTACTTGGCTTGGACTGGCTAAGAAAAAATAACCCCCACATAGACTGGTCCACCTCAGTATTGACCATCAAGCATAAAGGGATCAACCACCGGATTTACCCTGACTCTGTGGACCAACTATTATGAGACCATGTCTTTGTACTTATCACAGAGACTCTTGAAGAAAAAGACAACCTCAAGGCAATTAATTGGGACTCATGCCAGTATAAGGTCATACACTTCAAAGAGCACCAGAATACTACCACACCCCAGGATCAGAAATTGTAGCCTAACATCCAGAAGTCTTCAATGAAGCGCTATCATGGCTATCTCCAGAAAAGCACATGCAACATGCTATCCAGTTCAAGGGAGCAGTACCTAAGGCTTGGCCCATATACTGCCTCACCCTAAACAAAGACAACACACTGTGCACATAATTCAAGGAAGCATTAGAAAATAACTTACCTTTCTCTCACAGTCTTCTTTTGGTGCTGCTGTGTTTTTTGTGGAAAAAAAGACGGAACCCTTGGGCTTGTTACCAACTATCAAGCTACAAATGAAGTTATAATCAAAAATTGTTACTACTTTCAATCATTTACAATCTTTTTAACACCTTGAGCAGAGCAAACATCTTTTCTAAGATTGGCCTAACCGCAGGCTACAACCAAATTTTGCATCAAAGAAGAAGACATACACCTGACAGCCTTTCATACCAAGTACAGCTTATATGGGTGTGTCTTTCTCAACCTTGGAATGACAAATGTGATGTCAACCTTTGTTACTTGCATGAATAAGGTCTTTGCACCTCACATTGAAATATATGCACTGGTATACTTAAACAGCATAATTGTGTACTGTAAATTCAGAACCTAAACGCAAAAATCTGGGATTGTCAAATCCTTGGTCCAAATTTCAAATCACTTTTCCAGGATGGCCTTTTTTTAATTAAATTGATTTCTTTAAGTATTTATTTGAATATTTGAAAATGCGGGAACTCATAGACACTTTTCAAAGTTCAAGTCAAACTGCAAATTTCCAATGGACAAAATAAATTAACTGGAATCAATTTTGAAGTGTTCAAATCCATCAACCATTTTCATTAAGTTTACTATGTTTTTTGAAATTGCAGGATTGTCAAATCCATGAACTGAATTTCAAATCACTTTGAATGCCACTAGTAAACTCAGATATTAGTTGCAGGAACTGGAATCCAAATTTAATGTACATTAAGCACACTAGAAAGCACCAACCCAAATCAAGAAGCTCCACCACAACTAAAATCAAATGAAAAATTCAATCTCAACAACCATGTTTAGACAAAAAAAGTGATTAAACTTTAAAATCATCCAAAACTGGAAAGAATACAACATTATACACTTCAAATTATGAATATAGAAATTTGTTACTATTCAAGGCTAACTCAAGAGAAAACAACTACCCACAACTAAACCAATAAATCCAAATAAATACATATTTAATCTAAAATATATTTTTTATTTTATTTTTATGGACCATTAATTGCAAACTCAACCAGCTCCTACACCAGCCTGTGGGGCAGCCTGTCCACAAGGGCGTCCCAGAGGGTCCAAGAACAGACCCAGAACCTAACTCAAGGGGAGTCATGCTGACACACAGGCCTCCCAAGGTGTCAGTGTCAGCCAATCACCTCCTGCATCTCAAGCCAGGAACAGTAGCCTGAATCCAAGACAGAAGCCACTCTCAAGGCCTGCCATAAAAGTCTCCTATACAAAGGTCATCAGGAATAATAAGGTTACATACACCTCCACGGTGTACTCAGTTGTCACCCAGCCCCGCACTCTGAATCCAAGAGTTGTTACTTTGTCAGGGATCCAGCCAGTGGGGGGTTCCTGAGAACTCGCGGGCTGTCTGCCCGCAGGCCTGGCTGGGAGGGCTCACCACAAGATTGGAGCTAACTTTACAATATAAGATAACAATTTTCCCAGGAGAGTCCAAGGTCCTCTAGCGGGTACCATAGAATCTATCAATCCAGTAAGGGTGATGTACATCACCCCAAATATCTGAGTGAAAGTGGATTTATTGGCAGCAACAGATTTTTGCAGGCGGTCAGGCCGCAGGGTGAGAGGCAGAGTCATGGGGACCAAATATGCAGGCAGGTAGTTGTACTTGTTGCAGAATAACAGGGGAGGTCTAGTGATATTGTTACCTTTCCTGTAGATAGTTTTGGTCTCTCTAGTTCTGGCCTTGGGGTTGTAGATTAGGATTTCCTCTAAGGTGAACTCCAGATACGCAGGGTTGGGTGAGTATTTAGTGAAATGTACTGGGCCGTAGGGAGCTCTTGGTGGACAATAAAACTTGGGTGGTTGGTCTTCAGTTTCTTGGAGTTGTACAGTGTGGGATGCAGAACTGTGGGAGGTAGACTATAGATGAAATAGAACTAAAATCAAATATGCAATAACCTGGTTGAACCAAAGGTTCATGTCACTTTATTGCAAGAATGGTGATGGGTATCTTCCTGGCAGTCCAGGGTATAAGTATGCCCATCTGTCATGGGAAAACTTTTACAAAATTCTCTGGCCCAGGTGATACCGTTTACCTGATTTTTCCTGTCTTTGGTGGCATTCATTTTGGGAGTTAAATCATTGGCTGATTTGAACTGGGAATACTCCAATTTCCTTGTTGGGTTGTGGGGTTGGTTATTTCTGGGTGGCACACATTTGTCAGGAAGTTTCTCTATTTCCTTTCCTGTGAAGGCCTGAGTTATTTTGGGTTCTATAGCTGGGCCTGCCTGCTGATTGGTTGTGTTAACAGGAACCTTTAGTGTGGGAGTCATTGATGTAGATGATTTCAATTCATCCAGCTTTAAAAGGATTTCCAAAGTCAAGATTTGCTCTGGCTTGAGCCCAAAAATCTGCGAGCAGCCGGTCCTGCAGGCTGGCGGCCTGCAGGGCCTCAGGGTTTGAATCCCGCAGTTGAGGCCTTTCAGTAATCATGGTCAGTAGGAGTTTGTCACTTGTGACATACTTTCTGCCCCTGCGTCTTTGATACATCATATGAACCATTTACCACCACCAAATAGCCATCTGTGCCTGTTTTTTATGCCACCATTGACAGAGCCAGCACAACCAAGCATGATCCCACCTTCTACACAAAGGCCCCCATCTCCTGTGTTGATCCTGCTAGCCAGAATGGAGCGGTACCTGCCAAGGGCCAGCATTGGTTGACAGATAGTGAGCGTGAAGCTCTCCTCAACTGCTTGAACAGGGGAATAGCGGTTCAGGATATTGCGTCCCATTTTGGTGTCACAGCCAGATACATTAACAACAACAACACCAAGTATGGCAACACTGGGCAAATTGCAAAATCTGCCAAGGCTAAGCGGCAGCCCAGCCTACTTTATCCCACCCATCTCAAGGCAATCAAGCAGTGGGTTACCAAGGATTGCCACCTGAACTCACTTGCTGTCCAATCAATGCTTGTCACAGATTTTGGGCTTTCTGTTTATAAAACCCTTGTATACAGAGCAATAGGTCAAATTGGGTTTCTTGTGGAAGGTGCTTGGAGTTTCTCCATACAACAGAAACAATGAGAAGATCATCAAGGATTGACACATTTATGCCAAGACATATCTGGACCTAAAAGAGACTGGGAATGTCCAGTTATTCTACATCAATAAATTGTTGTTTCCTCCCCACTCAGGTCTAGGCATGGGTGGTTCAAGAAGGGGTCCAAGGACGGCATAGCCCATTGTGCAGCTGTCTGTTCCCAGACATATTTGATGGTTGCTCTTCTGGGTCCTTGCGGTTTAGATCAATACCAGATGGTTAAAGGCTCCCATAACAGCAGGTCATTCCTTGATTTTCTATTAACTGTCAAGGAGTACCTTTGGGTTAATTCCCAGGGCACAAATAACATTGTTGTGTTGGACAATGTTGGGCTCCACAAGGTGGATTTGGTTGTATCAGAGTTCCTGCCAATCAATAAAAATAGCCATTCAGCCAGTCACCACCTGGCTGACTGCCCAATGAGACTCCTCTTCCTCCTGCCATATTCTCCATTCCTGAATCCAATTGAGAGGTCTTTGAGTGGATAAAAAATAAGGTGAAGAAAGGCCTCCCTCAAGACACCAAGGATCTCTTCAACATCCTTGAGGTCAGTCAATTTGCAATGCCATCTGGTGTGGTGGCGGCTTTTTACAAGCACTCAGAATCCTTCCTCCCCAAAGCCCTGGCCTCTGAGTCAATCAGATAAATGGGCACTCTGGGTTTTATTTGTTTTTATTTTTATTTATTTTGTTTTTATTAGGACCCAAAAATTATTATTTATATATAATGACGTGACATTTGATTGTATTATAGACATATAAGGATACATAGAAAAAGGTAAGTAAAATTAATCATACTAGGTAAGAGGACATATTTTTTATTCTAATGCACTGAATATTATATTGACTGTTGCGCTAATAAATAAATAGATTAAAAAAGATAGAAATAGATTAATTTTATTTAAATAATTGTGAATCCTTGTTGGTACTTTGGCTTTTTTAAGCCATAAATTGGACCTTATAAGTCATCATCTGATCCTTATTATTTCAGTGCCACTATAGCCACACAGCACAAAAACCAATGATTTTCATGTATCTCTTACTAATTAGTACTTATGACGTGGGTCAAGCATGTCAAATATATTTATCAAATCATATTACAAGGGAAAGGTAAGTTGAGTTCTAAACAATCACTTGTTTAGAACAATAGTGGAGCGGGCCGCATGATGCGGATAAATTCAATTCTCATTGTTTGTCTATGTAATAAATGAACCTGTACTTGACAAGCTAGTAAATAAAAAAAATTACCTTATTTTTTATTATTTGACGTGGTTGCAACTATAACTAATTTCTTGTAATATATTTAGATATATTACTATTATAATTTACCTATTAAAATTTAAAACAATCTTAAAATATTAATATTAAAATTACAAATCTTAAAATTTATCTATTAAAGTTGAAATATTAAAAATTTAATTATTTTTTTAAATATTAAAATTATACATTAAAGTTTAAATATTTTTATATTAAAGTTTAAGTATTTTTATTTAATTGTGAATTATTTAATATTGAAATATTTAATATTAAAATTTTAATAATTAAAATATGGAATATTAAAATTTAGATATTAAAATATTTAATATTAAAATTTTAATAATTTTTTTTAAAAAAAATAAATTTTAAGTTGCAAGGGAAGATGATTTATTAGGGGGATGCAAATTGCTAAGGGGGATGTGATTATTCTGGGAATTATACCCCAAAATTAAATTTTTGGCTAGAGCGTCTAATTGGATCCACATACACTTCTGTACATGGTGGACAACCCTGGATGTGATTGCTAGAGGGGTGGCGCCCTGTACCCTGGTGGTTGTTGAAGGTTTAATAAAAGGAAAGCAGGTGAGAAAATCAATTGATAGGTTCTTTTCAGGGGGCACGTAGTACTCATACAACAATGCCAATGCAAAGGAGTCGTACAGGACGTGCTTGACTGTCCTATACCCCCGCGGTGTCTTCTGGCGTTTGAGTGCTAAGCGGCATATATCAATTTGAATAGGTACATCCTCCAACTTTAAGACATTGGTTTTTAATATGCAATGTAGGAGGATCCCAAGGTATACTGCAGCGTGAATGCTTTGCAAGGTATATTTTTTGGAGAACATGCACAATTTTTTGAAGACTTGAACTAATCTATTGATATAGGATGTATTGCTGAATTTGAAGATGGTTCCAGGGGGCGCCTGACTTGTATCAGCCCCCCCCATGCCTCAGTGAATGAAATAAATAAAGGTTTAAATGTGTTCACAAGGACTGCATCCCCAACTTTGTTTGACAATGCCTTGAATACTTCATTAAAAATTTCAGTTTTTAAATGTTCAGTTCCTATTTGAAAGTCAGTTTTGATTAGGTTTTTTTATATTCATTGATGTTTGTGAATGGGAATTGTTGAATGCTTTCATATACATATTCATCAAAGTTATGATTGACATCCCAGAAAATTTCATTCATCTCTTTGAAGTTGATATTTGCTCCTATTTGGTATGCTTCCCTAATCCACGGCAAGCACCCCGTGGGTGGTAAATATTCCCTAGCTTTAGCTTTGATATTTGAAAAATTATTCACATTTTGTTGAATTATTTTATTTATTTGGTTTTTATTTATTTGTTTTACAGGGGCTACCAGTGATTGGTAACCCCCATAGAACCAACTTGGCGTAAAAGCCGTCACTTCTGCAACCTTGTCCCCATTCCTAGTAATAACTAAAATAAATATAAGTAAAACATAAAAAGACTTACTAATTGTTTCCCCTGTGGCCCCTCAGCCACAGGCACCACTTCAGCAAACTTCATGAGCGGTTGCTGCTCTTCATTAATTTTTTTAGGATTAATTTTCCTTATCTTTCTTGCAACTTGTGTTTCTTCCTGGTTTTTATCTGATAAACTTTCTGTATTTCTTGAAGCGCTCCTGCTTCTTGACTGAGTTTTGCTTTCATATGTTTCCATTTGTATTTCCCTCTTCATTTGTGTTTATTTCCTTTGAGATTTCAGTTCCTTCAATCAGGTTGATTTTCTTATTGTTTTCTTTGGCCCCCTGCCAGAACTCTCACAAATTGTAGGCTGTCATTGAACTTCAGACTTGATAGGATTGTTCCCTGGAGATTGGGCAATGCTTCTTTGTTCTTTTTGTCTATAATATTTCCTAGTTTATTCAGAGCATCTTCTTTTCCTGGATTAGTGGTTGGCCCTTGTCACCCAGCTTTCCTGTTACTATTTTCCTGATATTTTTTTCTATTTCAACAACTTTTTGCAGGTGTGCTTATAATTTGTTTATTGAGTTATAGATATTTGACATTTTGTTTGAATTACATAAAAAACAGGTTTTTATAGTACTACCTTCAATGCATGAATATTTTTCATCATCATTAATAAATCAAAGACCAAAAATGTAAAGTTGAATTATTATATTACAATTAGACATCAACTCTTGATATTTATATATTGTGTGCATAACTCAATGCAATTTTTTTAATAAAACTCATTGTAAACTTGGCCTTTTTCATTGTAATTTATTGAAATGAACTGTGTTTATATTAGAGAGCCATTAACACTTAGTATAATATTGATACATAGTGCATTTTACAGCCTGTATATTTACCTATTGGTAATAATTCTGTAAAATTTTCAGTCAGATTTTGCAAGGTAATAATAATATAATGGGTTAATAAATTACTGTATGTTGTCATTAATTGGCTGCTTTTCTTTGCTATGGCAATTGTGCATTTTCTAATATTTACGCACTAGTATCCAATTGGTTGGCTTCACAGGCAATAGGAAAACAAGCTGCCACCCTGACCACATCCAGTCTCAGGGTGGCGGCTTGATTTCCTATTGCCTGTGTGATTGGATGTGAAACCAACCAATTGGATACTAGTGCATAAATATTAGAAAATGCACAATTGCCATAGCAAAGAAAAGCAGCCAATTAATGACAACATACAGTAATTTATTAATCCATTATATTATTAGTACCTCACAAAATCTGACTGAAAAGTTTACAGAATTATTACCAATAGGTAAATGTACAGGCTTTAAAATGCACTATGTATCAATATTATACTAAGTGTTAATGACCCTCTAATATAAACACAGTTCATTTCAATAAATTACAATGAAAAAGGCCAAGTTTACAATGAATTTTATTAAAAAAATTGCATTGAGTTATGCACACAATATCTAAATATCAAGAGTTGACGTCTAATTGCAATATACTAATATAACTTTACATTTATGGTCTTTAATTTATTAATAATGATAAAAAATATTCATGCAAATAATTATATGTTACTGTATCAGATGTATCACATTTTATTAATTATATGGAATGACAATAATATAAAAAATATATTATTGATTATGAATTGGAAGAAATAATATCAATTTTAATAAGTTGTCACAAAGAAAAGATTTATTTTACTCATCAAAGGACAAGAAGAGGAGGGACTGGGCAGAATGAACATTGCCTTCATCTGCGCCTGTGAAAGGGACAGCATCAGAGATAGTGGGGGGATGGGCAGTGGTTTGGGAGTCAGGGTTGGAAGGCAGGTGGCTTGATGGGGGGTTGGGGAGGCAGGGTTGGTTGACTGGGAAGGGGCGGCAAGAGCTGATTTCTTCAATTGCTCAAATTATTCCGTCATGTATGCAGGCTTGAAAAAACAGATGGATTGGTGTGGGGGGAGGCAGGAGTCCTTTCTGGACTTATCACTGTCACTTGCATAGAAAATGACAAGATCTGATAGGTCCTGGACAAACACAGAAGTGAAAAGCTCATAACCCTTATTAATTTGGGTGCACAGTTTGTTGTAGGTGGCAGGCTTTAAGTGCCTGAGTGTGGAATCAAAATGATAGAGACATATATCTAAAATATGTATGTTGGCATGGTTGGTGGGGTAGGACCAACAGGTATGACCTGCAGCCACAATTTCCTTGGATGCCCACTCATGCTGCTCCATCTCTGCACTCAGTACAACTGTGTACACTTTTTGCTGTGTGGCCCACTTCTCCAGCATGGCCTTGAGCTCCATCTGGTGGGCATACTCATCTGTGGTGTTCAATATTGCTAAGTAATAATTGGCGCCCAATGGGAAAACTGCCAATAAAACACTAACAAAACAATACAAAATTGGGCCACACTTATAGACATCAAATTGGACACGCTTTTCTCCAAAGTCTTGAATACTTGCCAAAATCTTGGCATATGACAGGAAGATTATGTCATTACGGGCCCTCATTTCCCTTCCTTTGATAAAATTGATGATTCTAGAATCATATGGGTCAGTGTCCACCAAACCAGTGTCACCAAGAACCCTATTGGATAGGATTCTGGCAGCAACCACAACTCTGTGCATCCACAAATTCACTGTTCTGTTATTGATGAATATGCCGTGGAGTCCCAGCTGGAGATGTACCTGGACCAGGGGCATCTGTGGGTCATGTTTCATAATGGCCATCATAAGGGGATGGGCTGTGTCACCTTCAGTCAAAGTACGGGAAACAGTTGGGGTCTTCTTGGTAGGGGGCCACAGTTGGTGTGGGCTTGCAGGGTTGCAGCCACAGTGGACTTTGCAAAACCCATTGCGGCCTCAATTTCCCCAAGGGACATAAGCATCCCTTGCTTTTCAACCATTTCAAGAACAATCTCCAGAGTGATTAATTTTCTTCTGCGTCTTGCAGGCTGATTTGCTGGAGGCAGGGTGTGTCTGCCTTTAGAACCAGAAAGTGCCATCTGATTGTCTGTTTCTGGATTCTGGCTTCCATTGGTGGCCCCATGGCTCACTTGGTTAATTCCAGATGCTAATGTTGCTATATGATTTGGGTTAGCAGCTGCCTGTGCGTGATGGGCAAACAGGGCCATGCTTGAGGACGCAGGAGAAAGAACACACTCTTGGGTGGTGCTTGCAGAGAGGCCTGCAGGTTGGGAGTGGCCATAGAGGGAGGCTTCATTATTAGAAGACCTAGTGTAGCCCTGCATGATTTTGTCAAGGCCAGGGAACAGCTTGTTGACTTGTTTGTTACTGGAAGAAGACATAATAAATTTTTATTAAAAATTTTACTCTCAAAAAGAGGAGTGTATATTTTAGTCAATTTTATTGTTAAATATGTTAATTTTGTGAATATCAGGATCTAAATTTTAGTCACACTAAAATGGAATAGGGTGATTTTTGAGAATGCCTGTGCTTCCTAAAAGAATTAGCACAGATCCACTCTAGATCCTTTGACTTCCTTTTTGAGACACCCATAAATTATATTTATTTTTAATTCACCTCAATTATGATTTGAAATTTGGTTCTTGGATTTGACAATCCCGCAATTTCAGATTTGTTAAGTTTTACATGATGTCTATGATTTGTTTGACATACAGGAAATATTAAATCATACATAAGAATCCTGAATTTCTTATTTATGTATCCTGCATTTGTTTGCTGGGTTTTGTCTTTTGTTATTTGAGTTATCTGCTTGAGGGATTTGAAATTTTCAATTTAAATAAACCAAAAAAAAAGTTGAATTAAATGGTTAATTTTATTAAATATTTTATTTATCACTCAGCTGAGTTGCCTGCAAAAGTGATTCAAAATTTGGACCAAGGATTTGACAATCCCTCATTTTTATGTTCAGGTTCTGAATCTACAGTACAGCCTCTTGGTAGAACATCACTACAAGCACCTAGACGCAGTCTTTGCAACTTTAGCACAGCACAAGCTCCTTGCCAAATTATCCAAGTGCCAGTTCTATTGTGAACAGCTTCCATTCCTTGGCCACATAGTGTCAAAAGACGGTATCAAGACAGATAGTCAAAATATTCAAGCTATATCCAAAATGCCGCCACCCAAAGACAAAGCCAAACTCTGTACCTCCCATGGAATGATTGCCTATTTACAATGATTTATACCAGAATGTGGCATCCTGGCAGCATCCTTGTTAGAAATAACAGGTGTCAAAAAAATTATAGACCCCTCAGCAGGACCTCTGTTTTTGCCACCTGAAGAAAAAACTGACATCTGCTCCTATTTTTAATACCCAAATAGAGACAGGGACTACCAAATGAAAACTGTTGCTTTGGATGCCTTTATTGGAGAATTGTTACAAATTAAAACAGACACTTAGCAACTTCTTACTGGTAGCTTACAAATCACGCAAGCTGGTAGATGATGAATGCCGCTATTTCATCCACAAAAAGGAATTGTTGGCTATTGTCTACTACCTAGTTAAGTGACACTGTTATCTAGAGCAACAGGAAGAATTTACTGCCCTGACTGATCATAAGTCCCTTATCTACTTTAAAACTTAAGCCAACCTATCCAGACAGCAGGTGTGCTTTATGAAGTTTCTTGAGAGGTTCAACTTTAACATTCAGTACAAAACTGGACCTGAACTAGTCATGGCTGATGCTCTTTCCTGCTTATACATTAGGGAAACCAAAGGTAAAAATGGCCTGGACCCTGACTGGCCTCTCCTAGTACCTCAAACCAAGGGCAAGGGCTTTTCCCCAGGCACCATTGACATCACAAGAGACACTGTCATCAATAATAAACATCTCTTTACAGACGTGTATGGAACATTAAATTAAAAAATGACTGACAGGTTTACCATCCCATACATCAAAGGGTTGACACCATCTTGTGTTACCACTGATACTTAGGCCATACAAAGAGTTGAACCCTATATGAGTTTCTGAAACACAAAACTTGGCAGGCAACTCTTACAGGAACGTACAAGAAGTTCTTGAGCAATGTGAAGTATGTGAAAATTTTGCAGAAAGAGATACTCCCTCAAATTCTGTGTTATCAATCCGTTCTCAACTACCCTTCAAGTTATGGGCCCTCAACATTGTTAGCCCAATGCCAGGAAAGCGTAAAAAAAGTTTATCATCACCACCATTTACTTTGCCACTTGCTGGCCAGTAGCTCAGGCAGTGAAAGCATATACTGGCAATGACATTTGGCGTTTTATTGGCAAGGAGATTATCAGTGAGTTTAGAAAGCCAGAACTATTGATCAAAGATGAAGACAATAAATTGATCTCATAAGATACCAACGTTTACTTCACCAAGAATGGGGTCCATCACACAGTGACAACACCTTACCACCCTCAGGACAACAGCCAAGTTGAGCGGCTAAACAGCAGCTTAGTGCAGGCCCTTGCCAAGATTACTTCCAGGAGACCTGAGGACTGGGCCAAGCAGCTACAAACTGCACTCCTTATATGCTGCACCCAGGTGAATAGATCCACTGGAAAGAGTCCCTTTAATCTTGTATATGGCATGCAAGCAAACATCATATAAGCCCTTACAGGAACAAAGTTGGAAATACCTAGCAAGGTTCCCCCTTTTACAGCACCTCAAGTGATGCATGCCAGCAGAAATCAGTTGGAAAAGGAAGAGAAACAATTACAAAATAGGTTTGTCCCTATCAAAGCTAGGCACAAACTCTGGGATGAAGAACAGGTAATGAATAGAGACAAAAGTAAACTTCAGCCAGAAAAAGTAGGCCCTGCCATCATACTAAAGGTAAAAAACAACAGCACTTACCTGGTACAAGGACTCAACAAGCGCAAACAGGATAAGGTCCTACACCACAACCAGTTACGCCCCTGTAAGGCCCATCAGAAAAAGTGTGAGGCTGTCCTATCCGTAATTGAAAGGCAACTGGTCTAATACTGCACCTAAGCTCCTGATAATCTCTCAGAGAAGACCAACTTTCATCCAGGAGGCTTTTGAAACAGCAGGGTTGACCTTCCAAAAAGGTTCTTACTAAGAAGGTTTGTGCCCCCACAATCTGACTTCTCAGTGAATTTTAGCTAAATGAGGAAGTCAACTCAAATTTTCAAAAATAGCAACATGATAAAATGATGATCCCTAAGGATTAATACCTTGATTCAGCACCTGACTTGTTATCTAGATCAAGCCACCCCTTAATCATCCAGCAGAGTGATCATCACAATCATGTTCCTACTATCCATGATTCATCCATACTATATAATTCCAATATTGCAATAAAGATAATTATCTAGTCTTTAAATATTTTCCCCTTGTAACTCTGATAAAACAGCACAGTTTCAACAGCATGTTACACCTAGCGCAGCAGGGTTCCTTAGGAGCTTGACTTTAAAGCTGGTAAATTCAGGCCAAGCTTTGCTGCTCAAGGGGTCAGAATAAAAATTAGCTGAATTGGGTGCCAGAGCTTACCAAACAGTTATGCTGTAGCATCTATGGCTACTCTCTCTCAAAAAAATTTCTCAATAAATGATCCAGCTATCAAACATTCATTGGCACTCCTGCCACATCTTCTCATTCTGTATGGGATCAAAAATTTTGATTCCCATGAGGGACACTACCTGGATGATCCTGGCAACTTTTTTGGTGTAAATGGACAGTATGTGGCTTCCCATGATATTGTATAATACCCTGTTTTCATACCCAATAAAGCATTCTCTTTTCCTAATTTCTCTCTTTTATCTTTTTTGTATACTGTAAGAAGTACATACTTGACAATTAAAAAAGCTGAAATTAATATTTTTAAACATCCTGTACAGTAGTTTTAAAAGCTATGGCAACAACCAAAAATATTTCAGATTTAAAAAAAATGATTTCATATTTGAACAAAATCCTAGTTGCGCAAGATTCAGGATTCAATTAATTTATAAAATTTCAGTTAATAAATGAACTTTCAAACAAAAAACAAAATTTCACTAGCCCATTATACAAAATTATATCAAACATTAAGCGGTGTAGTTCAAGCTACAAACAAAATGAACTGACACAACAGGTGAAATGGATGTATGCTGTTCCAGAGTATATTATAATCCAATCAGGATTCATATGAGGCACCAACAGAAGGACTAAAGTGAAACACAACTTGAGCAATCTAGAAGCAAGATTACACAAGCACAAAACAAAATGAACTCACACAAGATGTATAGTATGAGCAGCCTAAAATAGAAAAATAACAGTAATACAGCTAATCAACAGCTATTCAATTTAGTAAAAAAAGGCATTTTGTTCATTTTTTATGGCTCCTGATTTGTATAAAATGGTTTTGAAAACTTTCCAAATATGGACTCAAGATTACAATAAAAGTAAATCATAAAATTTTAAACTTCTACTTTTTGTCAGGATTGACAATTCTTTTCCCCCTTGAAACCCAGGCCCAAGGGTGGGATTCAAACCCTGACCCTGGATCCACACAGGCTGCCAGCCCTGAGGAACAAGGGGCTGCCTTCCAGTTTTCCTGGGGTCAAGCCCCCAAGCTGAAGCCAAGAATGATGGCCCAAATGGTGAAACAAGCAAAATAAAGGAATCATTGAACTAAATGAGAGAACAATCAAGGCACCTAATTGAGGCAACAAAATTCCAACCATTTAATTCATGAGCTTGAAGTCTACACCAGTGGTCAATCAAGAGTCATCCCTGGAAGAAGCCACAGGCCTGTGACCCAACCCCATGACCACAACCCTAGAGCAAGATAATCAAGTTGCCAATTCTAGATCTTTGATTAATTAAAGAACTATCAGCCCAGGTGCCATTTTGCCGCCTTTGAACACAAGTACCTGGATCCCCTGGGCCCACTTTTCTCAATGCCCTGATGACCCCATGGAAAATATCAAGCTTAGAGGTGGGGTGCTATATAGACCAAAGGACCCTGTGCTCCACACTTATTTCTTTTTTTGAATAAAGGTTATGTTATTTTGGCTCACACAGCTGTTGCCTTATTTTATCTTTGCCATCTATCAATTCAGTACAAGATCTCCTGGCATTCTTCCCTTATGCCCACAGATTTCTTTCCTCTAGGAGTTCCCTTTGGTCCCGTCCACTTCACAGAGTACCCTCTGAAACCTGAATACAAGGACTACACCCCAGAAAAGATACTTAAACTCAATTCTTTAGCCCACATACAATCTGCAGTTAGATACAACTGTCAAGGCCTGTGGATATTTTCAACACCCAAGTTGTTCAGACAGAAATTCAACTATCTCCCTGCTTACAACCTGCCCATGGAACCACATGTGACCCCAAAACCTATGCCTGCTTCCTCAACCAACCTCCCAACCAACTACTCTAGCAAGCTGTTTGGAATTGTTTATCACTCTCACAGGGGTGATCAGCACTATAATCCTGGCCACCAGCCTGTGGTCCTGGGTGAGTAAGTCCTTCTCTTACCTTTTTAAGTTAGCTCCTCTCTTGTGGTGGGCTTTACCCACAAAATGCTGGCCCAAGTGGTCCCCAAAACCAACAGGCCAGCCGGCTGCCCAAGATTGGATCACTGACATTATGGTGATCTATTTTAAACCTGGTACCCTTAGTCCCAAGATGTTAATAATTCTTGTGGAATCTTTTATGCTTTTTGTAATGATAACCACTTAATACACCTTTAATATGACCAAGAACCTTATCTATTTAATGTGAAAGATTGTAAACCTGAATAACTATAAGAAACCTAACACTGCTGCTGCCGCTGATACTTTCAAGGTTCCCTCCTCCCAGGTACAGAACATGATTTTTAACTAGTCCCTCACAAAATTGAAAATGTCTCAGATGGATAAATTCACCCTCAAAGAAGCCCGTTGCACCATGCCAGTCCTCTGCCTATACTTTCAAGACAACATCCCATCTTAATCCAGTGACACCAAGAAGGTACTTGGGGTTACAGTCATGCTCTCTGGAGATTCCTTAGACTGGTTTAGCAAAGCCACAGCGGAAGACATAGAATTCTTCCTGGACTATGCCAAGTTTGAAGAAGAATTGATGGCCATGGGTAAAGACTGCAACACCAGATACTACGCCCTAAACTTCTTGCTAGAAATCTGACAAGGCTCTTGACCCATCCAGGTGTACGTTGATAAATTTCTCAAGCTAAAAACTTGCACCCAGCTCAAGGACAAACTAGCAGCCAATATCTTTCAAAAGGGAGTGAACCTAGCCATGAAGAACCTTCTGAAACACCACCACCCCACTATCAGCTTAGGCATGCTGGTCCCTCTATGCAAAGTCCTCATCATGAACCAAGAGAACACCTGTCCAGCTCAGCCTAGCACTGCCAAACCCAAACCCAAACCCCACAGAGCTGGGATGACACCCAAAGAACTCCAGGGACACTATATAGAGACTCTGTTTCCACTACCATGAAACAGGTCAATTGACCAAAGCCTGTCCTAAGAAAAACGCTACACCCTTTTTTTGGCCCAAATAAACACTTCCTACCAGTCTTACATGTTTATCCTTGTATCATTCAACATTAATGGAACCCTCAAAAAACTAAAGTCCTTCATTGAAACAGGGGCAGATGAGAGCTTCATTGATGCAGACTTAGCTCAAGAACTAGGCCTGTCTTCATCAGGGAACTGCCTACAGATCATCATGGGAAACAGCACCAAGGACAAGGGATACATGTGTGAACAAAAACTACCCCTAATTATAGGGAATAATGCATACCCCTTGTCAGTGACCCACTTGAGAGGGAACAGATTCCCAATTTGATGAGTCAAGGCCCCTAAGTTGAGCCCTACAATAAACAAACTGATAGGAACCATAACCATAGCCAGGTAACCAAAGCGCCCTAGAAATTCAAACTGGCCCATCATTGAACTAAAGCTACCCAGCAAGTAATAGCCCACCAGATGAGATAACAGGTAGAAGGAGGAATTTGGTCTCATCAAGGGAGGTTCACCTGGTGGAGGTGGATTTGTGGACCAGATGTACTGGAACTTTCTTTCCCAGTGACCTGAGGGGTATTTGAACCAACCTTTTGTCAGAAACTCCTTCTGATGGGAGTCATCAGGAGAAGAATTGTGCATTCTGTGATGGGATTTGGATCTTCAAGGGCCAAACCACAGAAAGAAAAGAACTAGAAACCAGAACAGGAATTGACTCCCTTTCATGGTTTCAAAAAGGGGTATAAGAGATAGGAGTAGACAAGCTTAATATAAGAGAAATTTCTAGATTGTTGAAACAAGAATGAAGATAATTAAAAGCTGGCTTAAATAGTGCTTTTTTGGAATAAAATAAGATTAGAGACTTATTTGGTGATAAGAAGGTTAAATTTCATGTTTCTCTAAGAAATAATCTCTGAGAGGACTCACACAAGTATCTCTTTTACCTGATCTGTTATAGGCACCAGAAAACAAAAGAAGCAGAAACAGCAGAGGAAACAGAACAATCTGGAGGCAGGAAAGAGGGAAAGAAAGCAGAGTTGCATGCAGTATGTGGCTTTAGTCTTCTAAAGAGCTGTTGGGTTAATTACCCTGGTGTAATTGGGAATCCGCTGACTAATCAACCATTCAGAACTAGAGCAGTATGTGACGTGGGCTAGTAGTTTACTAATAGATTTGAATCTTAGAGCAGGAGCATAAGCAAAATTTTGTTGAATCAAACTCATATAATTAGGTAAATTAAGTTGGATAATTGCTTCTGTACTAACGCTGGGCCCTTTCTTAGGGTTCCGGGTTTGTTTCCTGTCAGGTTCAAAGCTAGAATTCAACCTGGTTTCAAATTCTTTGTTGTGTGTTGCTTTGCTTTGATATCATTAAAAATACAATCCATAAAATTAATGGAGTCAGGAAAGGAATCCCTGACAACCCTTTATCCTTATCCTGCTAAAGGTCTTGCTGCACTCCCTCATCCTTGGAGATTCTTGGTCAGACAGACATGGCCTCATCCTGAACTACCGGGAGCAGACTGTCACCCTGGGGGATAAAGAAAACCTTGGCACTGTACCCTTTTTACCAATCCAGAAGAATTCACCCAAGACTCATGACCATATAAATGGAATCCAATGTAGGGATTCACCCTTCCCCCCTAGCAAAATGGAATCATGAATTTGATGAGAACACAGCGGGCCAACCCCACAACCACTCCATCTACAATCATGCTATTGACCTGTTTCCCAAAACTCAACCCAGCCATGGCCCTATCTACAGCTATAACCACAAGTTACAGGTGGCCCTCAAGACATATCTTGAGGAGATGGCTGCAAAGGGGTTCATCAGTGTCATGTTTGGCTCCTGGGGACAACATCCAGGAGGACACAGCAGAAATTTTTTATAACAAAAGATTCAAGGTTCAAAGCTATCCTTGGGTTAACCTTCAGGGAAAAATTAAGGGAACATTCTTAATTTCTTGAAATGAAAGAAGAAGAATTCATTTTGGCAGAAAGGAATGGAAAAAGCTTGAAGAATACAAAAGCCAACATAAATGTGGATAAACTTGTCTTTATTAGGAGAAGCAATTCTACTTAAATAGTAGACAAGGGACAATGGTAAATCAATAGGTAGCCATAGTGGCAGAGGGAGTCACATTGGGTTAAATTCATACCAGGATCAGTCAAGGGCAGATACAGTATTACAGAATGGGTGGATATTAGAACAGACCCCTTTACAGAAGGCAAGGAATTCCTAAAATTTAAAGCAAAACCAACCAAATCTTTGCACATATCACTATTCAAAGGCCATATCAAAATAGCATTAATGGCGCAATTTACAACAATAAGCTTTCAAACTTACTCTATCTGATCTTTCACATTTTTGTGATATTTTTCAACATATTTTTAGCTTTGAGCTTTTAAACTAATAAAAATTATTAGTAAAACAAGCCTGAAACTCAACCAATGATGTTAAGGCACATTACTGATAAATATTTGAAGTACTTAGCCTTCTTCACAGCTTTGACACAAGTTTCATCAGAAACAAATTTTTATTATTCAAACTGTTGAAGATTTGTGGTTTAGGTCTCTAAAAATCTCTCTAATTCCTTCACTGTTTCTCTGTGCTCAAACTTGACCACATTATGTGGTAAATCACCAAATAATTTTTTTTCTTATGATTGTTTCACAGTTCCAATTAAATTTTGTCCTCATAGCAAGATTATGGCAAACTGTTTTACCAAATCTTTCAGCATTCTGCTCTAGTACAAAATCCTTTAGAAAAATTTCAGCTTGCCCTTCAACATTTCCTTGACTTTTTTATGTATATACTAATAGCCTAGAACATTTGCTTATATGTTGAGTATATCCTTAAAACTAGTGATGTCCTTTTAATTAAGACTTCTAGATGCAATTAATATGTTTTACCGACTTCTATATCATTCACCCAAGTGATTAGCCTGGGCTTTTAAATGCAAAATAACCAAATTTAATTCTTAGAAATCCAAAAACACTAAGTTTAGAAGCTACTTTTTTAAAAAGTCATTTTAATTTAGTCTTAGGCACACCATTATTGCACATTATCAGTAATTCTCCCTTAAAGCTACCCAATAAAACATGTACAATGTTGTGTGTATACTTCTGGGAAGTATAATAAACAAGATAAAGGGGGGATTAAGAAGAGGATGATACTTTATTGGATATGAATATAGGGTAATATATAGTATCATGGAAAGCCATATACTGTCCATGTACATCATGGTAGTCATGAGGCTTATCCAAGTTATGTTCCATTTAGGATCTGGATTATTTTATCCCTGTAATAGATTGTCAACTGATAGTAATGCCACCAATTTACTGGTTGGTTGGTAAGCCATTTGGTGACTCATTCAATGATCTACTTGGGGTGTTAATTCCCCAAGGAGGATCAATTAAAAATGTTGTGACATCTCCCCCTGGGGTACTGAAAGGCAGAGCCTAGGGAATTTCCCTTAGAGTGTTGGGATGTGGGCTTGGTATTGATCCAATTTGGCATTGGGGACAGGGAGTCTGGAATTTTTATGGTCTGTTCTTGTTTTACACAGGCAGAGTTGGTTGTGGTGCATATACTTTAGTTCATTTTGGGCTCCACTTCCCTTGATAAGGTAGGTATTGTTGGGCTTGACTTCCATGACAATTCCTGGTCCTCACAACCCTGGTTTCAACTTATGCTGATTGTGGTTGGCAATCCAGATTTTGTCCCTGAATTGGAATCTTTCTTGCTGTAAGGGGATTGCTTCTCTCTTGACTCTTTTTTATTCCATATATTCCTGGTATTTCCTAGCACACTGTACGTTGGGATCACTGTCATCTGGCACCTTTTTGGGCAGAGGTAATTGTGGTCCTGTGGTTATACTAACATGAGCGGGCTTTTTTCCATAGACAATTTCATATGGGCTTTTGCCTGTGTTACAGTTGACTTGTTTCTACAGACCATGAGTGCTGTTGGCAGCATGTTGACCCAGGACTTTCAATTGTTAGCAGATAACTTATTGAGGACTTCTTCAAGCAAGCTGTTTACTTGTTCTACTTGTCTGTTTGCTTGAGGGTGATACAGGCTGGTTATGATGTGTTTTATTCTGTTTTGGGCAAGGTAGATGTTGATCTCAATGGCCTTAGGTTTTGTGCCACCATCTGTTATCAGAATGTCAGGTTTCCTGAACTTGGCTATGATTTCTTTCCCAATAAATTGTCTCACATCATTGCCTTTGTGTTCTTTTTTAGCTTGTGCCACAGGCCACCTGGTTTTATAGTCAATAGCTGTTATGATGCACTTCTTGCCCTTTTCTTCACCAGGCATCAGTCCAACAATATCCAACAACCATGCCTTGAAGAGTTGTGTGATGGATACAGGTACTACTGACTTGGATAGTGCCTTGGTTTGGGCGTACTTCTCACAGACTTCACATTGTTCCAGTATCTCTCTGATATAATCTAGCATGTTGGATCACCAGTAGTGTGTCTTGAGATATTTTTGCAAGTTTTTACCACATGTGTGTCCCAGGTCTCTGTGATATCTGAGGATGGTGTCAATCTTTTGAGTTGACAGAACGTAGGGTACAATGTCACCATTCAGAAGTATTTGGTGCAGGGTACCATATAAGTTTTTGAACAAATGTTTGTTCTTAAGGACCTTCTCTTGGATGTCCATTGGGATGCCAGGAGGGAAACCTTCTTGGAGATTCCCCCATGATGAGCATGGGCCAGTCAGGGTCCCCACCAGCACATAGGACATGTTTATTGTATAGCCTTGAAAGGGCATCTGCGGTAAGCATTTCCTTGCCTAGCTTGTATTCAATTTACATGGGGTATCTCTGTATGAGACTCATCCACTTGGCTTGCCTTCTTGACAAGTGCTGTTGGGTCTTAAAGAATATTAATGACTTGTGATTGGTGAGGACTTTAAAAGTTTGGGCTCCTTCTAGATAACATTGCCATTTCATGAGGCAATGTATGATGGCTACTAACTCTTTATTGTGTATAAGGAATCCTTTTTCACTTTCAGATAGCTTCCTTGACTTGTACTCCACAGGGAGGAAGTCCTTTTCTGCCATCTGGATACAGAGTACTTCTCCTATGGCGCAGTAAGATGCATTGGTTTCCAACTTATATATCCCTTCACAGTTTGGGTATTGAAAGATAGGGGCGGTAATCATTTGTTATTTTAGCTTGAAGAAATTTGGTCTCTTAGAGGTGTCTATACAAATTTATTTGTGTTGCCTGTAATGGCTGATAGAGGGGTCATCAGAGTGCCCCAGTCAGGAATGAATCTTCTAACGTAGGCTACCATGCCTAGGAAGGTACAGAGTTTGCTTTTGTTTCTGGGAGCTAGCATTTTGGTTATAGCACATATCTTTTCTGGGTCTAGTTTGATTCCGTTCTTGCTGATAATGTGACCAAGGAATAGAAGTTCAGCCAAGAAAGAAGTCACAATTTTATGGTTTGGCAATGAGTTGGTTTTCTTTGAGGGTGCAGAGGACCAGGCAGACGTCTTCACAGTGTTGTTTTAAGTTTGGGCTGTAAATAATTATATTGTCCAGGTAGATGATTGCTTGCTTCCCAATGTGTTCTTTCAAAATCTTGTTCTTGAAGATCAAAAGGTGCTAGGGGAGTTTTTCATGCCAAAATTGAGGACAACACACTTAAAGGATCCATACTTGGTTCTAAAAGTGGTCTTTGGAATGCCTTCAGGCTTGATGCAAATTTGATGGTAGCCTGCTGTCAAATTGATTTTTGTGAAGATTTGGGACCCCCAGGGAGTTAAAAAGGTTGTCAATCAGTGGCAGGGGATACATGTTGTTAATTGTGACCTTGTTGAGCGCTCTGTAGTCTGTGACTAGGCAGAGTCCTCCATCTTTTTTTACCACAAAGAAGACAGCAGCACCAAGAAACAATTTTGAGGGTCTTATGAGGCCCTTTTCAAGCGCTTTGTCCAAATAGGCTTTCAGAGTGTTGTCTTCTTGGGGTGTAAGGCAGTAGATGAGTTGTGCTTTGGGAGCCACTTCCCTTGAGATTGATTTTATATTGTATGCCATGGTTAGGTGAGAACCCTGGTAGGGCTTCTTGGAAGATGGATGGGAACTCACTGATAAGCTGATCTTGGATGTAGTTTTTTCATGTCTGGCTTCTATATTCTTAAAATGGATAATTTCATACATGCAGGTGTTCTAATTGATTTTACTGGGGTCAGTTTCCTCTTCTGTTTCCATGATTTTCATAAACACATGGTCTCTCATAAGCATTTCAAGGTGATTTGAGTAGCCATGGTGATGTACTTTGCCTTGTTGTATAGTGAGGGTCGTGCTGTCTCATTCAATGTGAGTTATGGTCTTTCTCATTGAATCCAGGCCAAGTATAACATCTTATTTGGGAATTGGTATGATAGAGCTGCTAATGTAAACTTTATGTCTCTAATTTGGGCGTGGAAGGGTTTTTCTTCCTTGTTGACAGGTATACTTCTGTTGTCTGCCATGATAACTCTCTTGATGTTGCCTTGGACTGTTGGTAGTTTCATGAGGTTGGCAAATTTCTTGTCACCAAGGGATTGATCTGCTCCAGTGTCAAATAATGCTGTGCCCAGATATCTGCAAAAGCATAAAAGATAAATGAGGAGTTTATTTCCTGTTTGGGCAGCAAACAGTAGAGGATTTCTGGAGGGTACTTGGATTGTTGTGTTTGGCTCCTGGGGACAACATCTAGGAGGACACAGCAGGAAATCTTTATAACAAAAGATTTGATGTTTGAAGCTAGCCTTGTATTAGCCTTCAGGGCGAAATTAAGGGCACATCCCTTAATTTCCTGGAATACAAGATATGAAAGTCCTTTGGGAAAAAAGGGAAGGAAAAAGCTTGAAGAATATTAAAGTCAAAGCAAATGTGGATAAACTTGTTTTTATTAGGAGAAATGATTCTACTTAAATAGTAGACAAGGTTCAATGATTACTCATTAGGTAGACAGAGTAGTAGGAGGGGCACGTTGGGATGAGTTCATACCAGGATCAGTCAAGGGCAGGTATGATATTCCGGGATGAGTGGATATTGAATCAGACCCATTTGCAGAAAGTGAGGAATTGTCATGAATGACATTTCAATACTTGTATTGAAAACCTGGAAATTAAAACCCAGGTCTCAGGGAAAGCCTTATGTTGACTAGAGTAGACAGGGAACTGCCCAACTGCTATTTGGGTCAAGTCCTGGACCACCAGAGATAAATGACCCCAAACAGGGGGAACAAAAACCTGCCAACCTGCAAGTGTCAATACTGGAGGTTTGAAATCAACATTGGAGACCCTGGAATCAAACCCCAACCCTCTAAAGACTACTCAAGTCACACAAAGTGGACAGGAACCCGCTCACTTGTTAAATTGCAAACCTAAGTTGATGAGTTACTCTGAGACCCTCCAGTCTCCTGAGGACAATTCCCCAAATGATCACCAGATTGATGCCAACCTTGCGCCACCAAAGATCTGGACCTATGCAGAGGTTGTAGATTGCCTTAAGGAGGTTAAAACAAAGCCTACTATTAATTCTGCCAATGACCACCAGCAACTGCCAGTCTTCTGTCCAGAATGGATAGTGCAATTGAACTACTCAGGTGACATAGTGAACAGTGGCGGCGGAACAAAGCATTGCCACTTCTATTCACCAGAGCAGGCACAACCTGGATCTGCTGCCCTCAATACTCTAAGCCAAGATCCATGCCTGCCAGTGCCTTGTCTGCAAACCTGAACCCTGAAAAAATCAAAGAAGCAAAAACCCATGGTATAAAAGCCCTGGCGGTATAGTGATGACCATATTGTCATTTTTGATAATAAAGTTTTATGAACCTTTGGTTTGAACAAATCTTACCTTATCTAGTCTTAGTGATCTTTCATCTTAACTCTGGCCAAGTAGACCATCAGGTAACCGCCCTCTCTGGAGACCAACCTGCTGTCCCTCCCCAGGCACTATACTGTCCCCCAGAAGCCCCTTTGGACCTGTACATTTTACCAAATACCCACCCAACCCTGCCTACGCAGAGTACAACTTGGAGACCATCCTCATTGCTGATCTCTTGACAAGGACTAGAGAAACTGAATACATAGGACGTGAAGGAAATAAGATTGAGGTGCTGCCCTTATTGTTCAAAGACAAGTACAATTATCTGCCTTCCTACTTTGTTCCCATGACTCTGCCCTTAACCCTGTGATCCGACCGCCCAATGAAGACCTCCACCGCGGCCAAGACTAAGTCCACCCAACTGTTTGGAGTACTCTACATTACTTTGATGGGAATAGTAGATACTATGGTGCCCAATTCAGGGCTCTGGTCTTTGCTTGGGCAACCCGTTCCCTATATTATCAAGTTAGCACCCATCCTATGGTGGGCATTACCCTCTGGCCTGGCTGTATTCCAACCCAAGCCAACCAAAGCCTCTACCTATGCCTGGCTTCCTGACATTATGACAATCTTTTACAAACATGGTAACCTGGGCCCCAAGATGTTGTTAACACTTGGGACAACTTGTATGCTTTTTTTGTGATAATCACTTATTACACCCATAAGGCAATTGCCTCCCTGATATTCTCATGGATGAAGAACTGACCTGTCCAAGAATTTAAAGACCCCACACTTGGGGCAGAACCCCAGAACATGACCACGTCACAAGTACAAAACACGATAGTGAACCAGACCACAACCAAGGTGGACATGCCCCAGATGGGCAAACTCACCTTAGAAGAAGCTTGATAAGCCATGCCTGTCCTCTGTCTCCACTTCCAAGCCAATGCCAACACATACCCCAGTGATACTGAGAAAGTCCTGCGGGTGGCTACCATGCTGTTAGGAGATGCACTTGGTTGGTTTGGAAAGACCACTGCTGAAGATGTCAAATTTTGCCTTGATTACACCTAATTAAAAAGTGAATTGATGGCCACTGAAGACAACCAAGACACCAGATACTATGTGCTGAACTCTCTGTTGAAGATCCAATAAGGGAACCAGCCTATCTAAGCCTATGTGGATGAGTTCCTTAAACTGAAGATTTGCACCCAACTTGAGGATGAATTAGCCATCATTATCTTCAGAAAAGGAGTTAATTTAGCCATGAAAGACCTGTTGAAACAACATCTGCCCACACTGAGCCTGGAGGAACTACTGCTCCTATGCAAAGGACTGAGCTTAAAACAGAAAGGTCTGAACCTGTACCTCACCTGTATTGGCAGAACTTTGACGCCAAGTTGACCAGGGATGTCCCCCAAAAAACTACAATGTCACTATTGAGATGGTTTGTGTTTTCACTGCCATGAGGCAGGGCATCTAACCAGATCTTGCCCCAAAAAGAATACCTCTCCTGTATCCCTGGTACAAATAAAAATCTCTGCATAATCTTACAAATTTATCTAAGTGACCAAGGAACTATCAGGAATCAAGCTCCAAATTAAAGCCTTCATTGATACAGGAGCTGAAAAAAGCTTCATTGACGCTATCCTGGCCAAGGAACTAGGCCTGACAGCCTCAGAGCACCACCTACAAGTAATCATGGGAAACTGTTCTGTGGACACAGGATACAGATGCAACCATGAACTTCCTTTGACAATTGGACAGAACGTGTACCCAACCCCCTTGATCCTATTGCCAGGTTTACCCCACCCCCTAATACTGAGCAACTCCTGGTCTGAAAAACATGACTTGATCCTGAACTATTGTGAACAAACTGCTTTGTTGGGACAACCTGATTCTTGTGACACCATTTCCTTCTGTATGAGCCCCAGAAGAACACTGCCCAACAAACTCTTAACCATAAAGATAGAGCCTAGCGTTGGGATACTACCTACCCCCAACAGAAATGGGACCATGTATTTAACAAAGAAGCAGCCACAAAACTACCCAGCCATTCAATCTACAACCACACAATAGACCTGTTACCAGGGACCCAACCACACCACAGACTCATCTACAGCTGTAATCACCGCAAACAGGTAGCCTTGAAGACTTATCTAGAGGACATGACCAAAAAGGGTTTTATCTGAGTATCAAAAGCCCCCTGCCTGTTGCTCATGCTGTTTTTAGGAAAAAAAAGATGGCAGAATATGCCCATGTGTAAACTATCAGAAACTGAACAATATTATGGTGAAGAACCGCTACCCCATCCCCAATGCTGATGACCTCTGTGATGTACTGACCGGAGCCCAGGTGTATTTGAAGATTGACCTAAGAGACACCTTCAACCAGATCTGAATCAAAGATGGAGACAAATACAAGACGGCCTTCAAAACCAGATATGGGTTGTATGAATACTTTGTTATGCTGTTTGGCTTGTGCAACGCCCCCAGTACTTTCCAAAGGATGATCAACTCTGTCCTAGGCAAGTACCTTGACCAATTCTGTGTGGAATATTTGGACAACATCCTCATATACAGCAAGTCACATGAATAACACCTCCAACACCTTGACCAAATACTGGAGAAACTCCCCCAGGCCAACCTACATGCCAAGCTGAAAAAATGTGAATTCTTTCAGTCTGAGGTCAAATTCCTAGGATATGTAGTGAAAACCGGCAGGTTTGCCATGGCACAGGACAAAGTAGAAGAAGTTTTTTCCTGGCCAGTTCCCAAATGCAGAAAAGATGTGAGAAGTTTTTTGGGCCTGGCAAATTACTGCAGGGATTTCATCCAAAAGATTTCTCAAATTACTCTACCCCTGACCTGTCTTTTCTCTGACAAGATCCTGTTTGTCTGGACCCCGGAATGTACCAAGCCTTTTAAGCCTTGAAGTTTGCCTTCACCTCTGCCCCTGTCCTGGCCATGCTGGATCCATCCAAACTATTTGTACTGGAAACTGATGTGTCTGACTTTGCAGTGGGTGGGGTACTTCTTCAGAAAGGAGGGGATAGTATGCTATTTCCTGTAGCATATTACTCCAAGAAAATGCTGCCAGCCAAAGGAAACTACCCAATCTACAATAAGGAGATGCTTGCAATAATGAAGACCCTGAAACATTGACACTGGTACCTATGTGGCGCTGAATTCCCAGTAAAAGTCCTAACTGACCACAAGAACTTGGTTTACTTCTTTAAACCCAGACAGCTGAACCAGAGACAGGCCAGATGGGTCTTAGAACTGGCTGACTACACTCTGAAAATTGACTATAAATCTGGGAAAGTCAACATAGTACCTGACGCACTGAGTAGAAGAGCAGACTTGATTCCCTCCACATCTGAGACCAAAGACCATAACACCCACATACTTCTTAACCCTTCCAGCCTAGGTATCCAGCTGATGTACATGAAGATAATGGCTTGCAAACCTGACATAAATGAGGTGCAGAAATTAGACAAATACTCAACAGAACTCATTGCCAACTTGACCTCTGATCCTGAGAGCCGCCATCATAAGAAAGGATTCTTGTTGAAAGGAACTACCCTGTTACTACATAACCAAATCTATGTAACCAAAGGCAAGACAAGGACCAAAGTTCTCATAGACTATCATGACTTGGAGATAGCTGGTCACCCTGGCAGACTCAATAAACTCTGAGGAATCAAGAAGAATTATGCTTGGCCCCAAATGGACAAAGACATAGCCGCCTACATTGAGGGCTGTGAGACATGTGGGAGGACCAAAACCTGTAGATCTAAACCTGAAGGCCTTCTAAGACCACTAGATATACCAACAGAAGCCTGGCAATTCATTTCAATGGACTATATTGAAGAACTGCCCCCTTCAAATTTGTCCAATGCCATTTTAGTCATAGTAGATAGGTTTACTAAAATGTCCTATTTTGTCCCTACCACCACCCACTGCACCGCCGCTGAGACAGCTAGACACTTCTGCAAAAGCATCCTGACCCAACACAGCACCCCAGCAGAGATCATCACTGACAGAGGCCCCCAATTCACCTCCAACTATTGGACTCAGGTGATGAAAGACTTAGAAGTAAAGCCCTGTGTATCCACTTCCTACCAACCGCAGACCAACAGCCAGACTGAAAAAGTGGATCAAATACTTAAACAACACCTAAGATTCTATGCCAACGCCAACCAAGATAACTGGGCCAAGATGCTACCCATGGTACAGTACACCTACAACAGCAAAGACCATGCATCCACTGGAATGTCCCCCTTTAAAGCTAATTATGGGTTTGACCCATCTTGGGACCCCAGCATTGGCAGTAAAGAGACAAAAATGTCAGGGAAACCTGGATTGAACAGATACACAACACCCAAGAAACCTGTCTTAAGAATCTGATCAGAGCTGACCAGACTTACAAGGCTTTTGCCGACAAAAAAGGATTCCTGGAAAACCATTGAAGATAGGGGATGAAGTATATTTGTATTTTCAAACCGTGCCTCTGACAGTCCCCTGTTGTAAGTTAGCCCACCAAAAGAGCAGACCCTACAAGATCACCAAGCTAGTGAGTGAAGTAGCATTAAAACTAGAACTACCCCCTCATGGAAGATACATAATGTCTTCCACAGTGTGCTACTCTTCAAAAAAGAAGAAAACTCCCTACCTGTCATGGATCCAGTCTTGAGCAGCTGGCCCGTTGTTTTCAGGGTTAACTTGGGCCAGGATTTTTGCAGGCAATGCCCACCACAAGAAGGGAGCTAACTTTAAAAGGTAGGAGGCAGACTTCCCCACCCAGGACCACCTGCTGGCAGCTGGGATTATAGTGTCAATCACTCCTGTGAGGGTGATGTACGCAATCCCAAACAGCTTTCCAGAATGATTGGTTGGGAGGTCAGGCAAGGAAGCAGGCATAGGTTTTGGGGTCACAGGTGGTTCCATGGGCAGGTTGTAAGCAGGGAGATAGGTGAATTTTCCTCTGGACAACTTGGGTGTTGAAAATATCCTCAGGCCTTGTCAGTTGTATCTAATTGCAGATTGTATGGGGGCCAAAGGATTGAGTTTGAGTATATTTTCTGGGGTGTATTCCTTGTATTCATATTTCAGAGGGTAGTTGGTAAAATGGACAGGTCCAAAGGGTACATTAGTAGAACAGAAAACAGCAGGTGGTGGGGCAGGCGGGCCAGGAGATCTTGAACTGAATTGGTAGACAGCAAATATAAAATAAGGCATTAGCTGTGTGAGCCAAAATAACATAACCTTTATTCAAAAATGGTGATAAGTTTGGAGAGCAGGGTCCTTTGGTCTATAAGGTACCCCACCTCCAAACTTAACATTTTTCATGGGGGGTTCATCAGGGCATTGGGAAGGGCAGGGCCGGGGGAACTGAGTGCTTTTGTCCAAAGGCAGCAAAATGGCATTTGGCCCGGAAGTTCTTTCATTGGTCAAGGATCTCAATTTGGATACCTGATTATCTTGCTTTAGTGTTGTGGTTATGGGACTGGGCCACAGGCCTGTGCCTCTTTCCTGGGTCAGCTATTGATTGGTTGCTGGTGTAGACTTCAAGTTCATGAAGCTAATAGTTGCCAAATTAGTACCTCCATTAGGTGCTGTGATTAGTCTTCCATTTGGTGCAATAATTTCCTTGGTTTGACTCATTTCACTGCATGGGCCAAAATTCTTGGTATCAGCTTGTGAGGGCTCAATCCCAGAAAGGCGCGGGCGGGCGGGCAGTCCTGCAGTCCACAGGCCTGGCAGCCTGGGGGGTCCAAGGTTGGGGTTTGATTCCTGCTCCCGGGCCCAGGTTTCCAGAGAGGAAAGTTTGTCAATCCTGACACTACCCCACCAGAAACTCAAGACTGACCCACCTCTCATCCAAGTAGGACACTCTGAGGAATATAAAGTTGAATATATTCATGGAGACCGCACCCACTACAAAACGCCACAGTACTACTCCAAATGGAAGGGATACCTGCCCAAGGAAAGCACCTGTGAACTGTTAAGCAACCTACCCAATGCCCAGCTGGCCATCCAACAATACCTTGAAAAAAAGACTTGGAAGGAAGAGACCCCCAGGAAGGTAGGGGATGATGTCATGAATGACATTTCAATACTTGTATTGAAAACCTGGAAATTGAAATCCAGGTCTCAGGAAAAGCCTTATGTTGACCAGAGTGGACAGGGAAACGCCCAACTGCTAGTTGGGTCAAGTCCTGGACCACCAGAGATAGATGACCCCAAACAGGGGGAACAGAAACCTGCCAAGTGTCAATACTGGAGGTTCAAAATCAACATTGGGGACATTGGAACCAAACCCTGACCCTCTAAAGACTACTCAAGTCACACAAAGTGGACAGGAACCTGCCCACTTGTTAAATTGCAAACCCAAGTTGGCAATTTACTCTGAGAACTGCCAGTCTCCTGAGGACAATTCCCCAAATTGTCACCAGATTGATGCCAACCTTGCGCCATCAAAGATCTGGACCTATGCAGAGGCTGTAGATTGCCTTAAGGAGGTTAAAACAAAGCCTACTATTAATTCTGCCAATGACCACCAGCAACTGCCAGTCTTCTGTCCAGAATGGATAGTGCAATTGAACTACTCAGGTGACATAGTGAACAGTGGCGGCGGAACAAAGCATTGCCACTTCTATTTACCAGAGCAGACACAACCTGGATCTGCCGCCCTCAAGACTCTAATATAAGATCCATGCCTGCCAGTGCCTTGTCTGCAAACCTGAACCCTGCAAAAATTGAAGAAGCAAAAACCCATGGTATAAAAGCCCTGGTGGTATGGTGATGATCATATTGTCACTTTTGATAATAAAATTTTATGAACCTTTGGTTTGAACAAATCTTACCTTATCTAGTCTTAGTGATATTTCATCTTAACTCCAGCCAAGTAGACCATCAAGCAATTGCCCCTCTCTGGAGACCAACCTGCTGATCCTCCCCAGGCACTATACCGTCCCCCAGAAGCCCCTTTGGACCTGTGCATTTTACCAAATACCTGCCCAACCCTGCCTACGTGGAGTACAACTTGGAGACCATCCTCATTGCTGATCTCTTGGCAAGTACTAGAGAAACTGAATACATAGGACGTGAAGGAAATAAGATTGAGGTGCTGCCCTTATTGTTCAAAGACAAGTACAATTATCTAACTGCCTACTCCGTTTCCATGACTCTGCCCTTAACCCCACAACCCAACCACCCAATGGAGACCCACACCGCAGCCAAGACTACGTCCACCCAACTGTTTGGAGTACTCTACATTACTTTGGCGGGAATGGTAGACACTATGGTGCCCAATTCAGGGCCCTGGTCTTTGCTTGGGTGATCTTTTTCATATATTATCAAGTTAGCACCCATCCTATGGTGGGTATTACCCTCTGGCCTGGCCGTATTCTGACCCAAGCCAACAAATGCCTCTACCTATGCCTGGCTTCCTGACAGGAATTCCCAAAATTGAAAGAGAACCCAACCAAATCTTTGCACATATCATTATTTGAAGGCCATATCAAAATAGAATTAATGGCGCAATTTACAACATCTCCCCCCTCAAGAATGGACACAGAGTTGATATTTGCGGAAGAATTTGGAGTGAATTCTAGAAAGGGGCGGCCTTAGGATAGCAAATTCACGGTATAATTGACACCCTTCTTGTAGGTGACTTCACAAGGCCCAACCCAGAGGGATTCTAGCTTTTGGGCATGGCCTCCAGTAGAATTTTGATAATAGAGGACTAGGTCACCTATTTAGTACTCAGGGAGGGGGGCCCTGGAAGCATTGGAGGGCAAGAGTTCTAAAGCTTTGAATTTGTATGCAGTAGAATAATCTGTAGCTTAGATGTCAATGATACAATTAGTCAAGTCTTTGACATGAGCTTCAGGATTGACAGAGGCATCAACTTTGATCAACAGGGGTCCCAAGATTGAGGGGGTAGTGACTTCTTGTCCATACAGCATGGTGAAGGGGGACTGACCAGTCACTTGGTGTCTGCTGAGTCTATATGCAAAGAGAGCAGCAGGGAGGAACATATCCCAGTTGGCGGCATCAGAGAGAGTAAGCTTCCCCATAATGAACACAAGGGTGGAATTTGCTTGTTCCACAGTCCCATTGGTTAACTGGTTATACAGTGCAGAGAAGGATTGATGTGTGCCCATAGTTTCTACAATAGACATTATGAGGCGGGCATTAAAGTTGGTCCCATTGTCAGAAAGCAGGACTTGAGGACAACCATGATGGTAGAAGATATCTTGTAACAAGAAATTAGCAGTGGGCTTGACAGTTATATCCTTGGTTGCTCAGGCTTCAACTTATTTACTAAAATGGTCTAAAGCTACCAAGATGAATCAACACCCAGACCTAGAACAAGGGAGAGGCCCAACAGCATTGATACTCCCAGTGTGGAAGGCATGTGTTGCGCTTTTTGAATTACAGCGCAACAATTATTAAATATTATAGGGCACAGGACATTTGCCAGAATACATTCATATGTGAGGATATGAGTAGTATTGTATCAGAAGAGCCAGGATTGAGCAGGACCATTATTATTGCCCAGTAATGGCTTCTGATCACGCAGAAGCACTTAAGGATCAGGATAAAGGTCAACCAGATTAAGGATAAAGTAAAGATGGTTCCAAAGATTGATTTTATTGTAAATGATTAATTCTTCTTATACCTACTACAAGGGTAATCCCTTGGCTGCTAGCAATATCTTCTAGGACATTCTAACACACCCCTAATTTGGGTAATTATTAATCCAGGTTTGGCGCTTCTTGCAAGTCAACCAATAGAATATCTTCATCTTCACCCAGAACAGGTGATCCTTGCTGGTGTGGAATAATTTAGTTACTTCAGGATCACTTCCTGCTTTCTTAGCATACTGCAGCTTAATGCTTATTAATGTGACAATTAAGGGAATTTGAGATTATGGGGAATCAAACCCAGCGCCTCAGTGCTTGATGTAAAGGTAAAGTGGTGCTGTGGTGCCTGTAATATTTGCCAGGCGGTGCCTGCAGTAATTTTCAGTTGGCGTAGCAGCGCTTGACGTAAAAGTAGTTTGGCGCTTTGGCGCCTAATCCAATTACTAGGCGGCGGTGCGGCACTTTGTGTATTTATTAAGTGCCGCGGCAGCAAATCATGTGTCATTAATTGCCGCGGCGGTGCTTGTCATTGGCTAGTATTAGGCTTAGGTCAGCAGACTACTGCTAATTCAATTTGCATGTGGCTTACACTACCAATTTATGTTATTTGGTAGCTGCAATTCATATCCACAAGCTCTGTCATAATTAGTGTCATTGTATTTTGTACTACTAATTTATGGATTTGGTTGTAGCAATCCCAATCTGTGAGCTCTGTCATAATTGGCATCATTGCTTGGTCAAAATTCCCAACAGCATGCTTAGGGGGGATGAGCTTGAACTGATGTTGTGAAGTTTGGGGTTGTTAGAGCTGACAAGAATGACAAGAGGCAAGGACGTCAGGGATCAGGAGGTGCATGTTTTCCCAATAGAAGTTCTTACATAACCAGTTGTGAGTTTTTGCTATGCCTCCATGTCCAGTGTAAATGTGGGCTTGGAGGATGATGGCCACCCTCATGCTGGGACAGGCGTAGGGTATATAAGTGTTGTTGACTTTCTTGAAGAGTTGTCTATCTCAAATCACAGTATCCTTTGATAGGGCTTGCAGTGCCAAACAAATGTATTCTGGCTCAGTGGCCCAGGATTCAGTATACTCTATCAACTTTTATAGACAATTGGCGTCAGCAGGATAGATAGCTAGTATAGGCATCCTCAACAAACCATCAGCATTCTGATGTTGTGCACCAGTACAATGTACTACAATGAAATCATATCCTTGCAGGTGTAAGGCCCAACAGGCTAGTCAACCTTTGGGTTTCTTTAATTGTTGCAGCCACTTAAGGGATGAGTGGTCTGTAACTACCATGAAGTGAGTCCCATAAATGTAGTGCCAGAATTGTTTTACTGCATGCAGAACAGCTAGGCCTTCTTTTTTAGTGACACTATAGTTTTTCTTGTGTTTGTTGAGGACTTGTGAAGAGTGGGTCACAATTTAATTGACGCCTTCATTGTCAAGCTGAGCTAAGATGGCGCCCACAGCTACTCCACTAGTGTTGGTGTACAAGATGAACTCCTTATCATAATCAGGGTAGACTAGGATGGGAGCCTCCTTGAGTTTGGCTTTCAACCCTTCAAAGGACTGCTGTTGGCTTTCAGCCCACTCAAAGGGTATGTTGCAAAGGAGCTGGACAAGGGGTTCACTTAGTTCAGCAAAATCAGGGATAAGTTGTCAATAATACCCCATCATATCAAGAAAGACTTGGACCTCATGTAGATTTGTAGGAGGCAGCATCCTGTCAATGGCTTCCACCTTATTATTCATGGGGCAGATTCCAGTTTGGGTGAACTCATGACCCAGGAATTCAAGTCACTCTTTAAAGAAGGAGCACTTGGAGGGTTTGAGTTTCAAGCCAGCTTCTTGAATTTTGATGAAGACAGCTTTGAGGTGGTCCAAATGGTTGGTAAAGGTAGAGCTGAATACAGTAATATTGTCAATGTATATGAGGACGCAGGATAGTTTCAGATCTTTTATAATGAAGTCCATAGCCTGTTAGAATGTAGCTGGGACATTGCAGAGTCCTTGGGGCCTTTGAGTGGGTTTACAAAGGCCTTCTGAGGTGATAAGTGCAGCCTTCTCTCTATCTTCAGGAGACAAGTTGACCTGCCAGTATCCTTATTCTAGATTCATAGCAGAGAAAAACTTTGATCCCCCTAATTTTCTGAGATCATCATCAATCCTAGGCAAAGAATAAGAGCCCTTTTTGGTGAGCAAGTTTAGGTGGCAGTAGTCTATCACAATGTAATGTCTTCCATCCTTCTTCTTTAGGATCAACAATGAGGAGGTACAAGGGCTCTGAGAGGGAGCTAGGAGTCCAGCATCTAAGAGCTGTTTAAGCTCCTCAGAGACCTGGGCATCCTCTACCCTGCTGGGGCAGTAAGGTTTGGAGCAAAAAGGTGGGGCATCACCTGTATCTATCTGGTGGATAAACCCCTTAGCTAGACCATAGTCTGTGGGTCCAGAGGCAAAAATATCCTTAAACTGGTCTATTAAATCCAGAACATATTTTTGTTTAATGGTTGACAGTTGTGGGAAGTCTGCGGCAGTGAACAGGGAGAGAACCTGAGAGTCTCCTTCAGGTAAGTTGACTACACTAAACGTTCCAAAAGGGTATAGGGACGCCACTTGCTCTGAACCTAATATGCAACCATGCCCAACAACATGGCCCTTGGTCACCTGCATAAGCAGAGCAGTCAGGTTAGCCAACAACAGCTACACAGGCTCTTTATGAATCCTGTCTATAATCTCATGGCATAACTGAGGCTCTTTACAGCTTAAGGAATCAGGTGAATATAGCTCCAGAAAGGATTTTTTAGGTATTTTGTAGGATATCTGGGAGTCTATAATCACTTGTGAGCCAGGCAGGATGGTAACAGCTGCAGGAGCAAGCAGAGGTACACCTTCCTCTGCAGGACAGGAAGGAGGGGGGAACACATGTTGGAAGAATGAGTCCTGTACTTGAGTGAGAAGATACCTGTGGGGTACTCAAGCACACAAGTCTTAAGGTGTTTACCCGGGAGACACGGGGGTTCTTCAAAGATTAGAGGGATCTTGTACCCTAAGAGCAACAGGTACCCATCTCAAAGGTTCACAATCCCAAAGTACTCTCAAAGGAATTGTGTACCAACCAGGATATTGTAGCCTTTTTTTCTAGGACAACAGCAGGGGACGCAATAAGAAGCCTCCCAAACCTCATTGGCAGGGAGGAATAGACACCAATAGCTCAGGTTTGGGCCATGCTAGCTGTACCATATGACTGATTGTAGTTAAGGTCGGGGGCCAGTTTAAGCTTCTTCATTAGCTTGGACAATACCACATTTACAGGAGATCCTGTGTTCAAGATAGCCTTGATTTTAACCTTTTGGATCAATACTTCCACACAGGTAGTATCTTTCCCAAAGGGGGGCAGGACAGCCAGAAAATCCTGAGGAGCTTCCTATTCTTTCTCCCATTTGGCCAGCATGCATTGTAAGGCAGGAATTTCCTTATACACAGTTTGTAAGGGGAGAGATACGGTCACATTCTGAAAGAGAGCTTCTGCTAGCTCAGCAGCCTCTTCAGAGGAATCTACCAAGACAGGGGGATAATAAGATTGAGCCAAGTAAGGACAAGCCACTATGGCCTTAGCTTCACTTGAAGATGGGGAAGTTGTATCTGTGGTTTTTCCTTAACACAGCTTGTAAGGGACAAAAACTGTTTCTAGGACTGCCAGCACAGAGTAACCATAACCATAAGACTCAGACTCATTGAAGTCAGAATCTTCAGGTTCAGAGTCGCTGGAAAGGTTGTGGAACAGGTGAAGGATAGTTAGGCCAGCCAAGGGGGAAGGTTCCTTTTCAGAAGGGGGATCAGGAAGACAGAGGAGATTGGTCAGCAGAGAGCGTCTCTTCCCCTAAGCTGACCTCTCTTTTCCTGCCTGCTCCTTTGGGTCGCAACCCTCTACCCAAGGGTTGGTGCAGGTACGTGAGTGGTGCTCTATTTGACCACAGTTATGACATCCTTGCCTCTTAGGCTGTCCACCTGAGCCCAGAGTCATAATGCGCAGAGTACAGGAGGTGGTCCCAGCGTTACTGGCCTTATTCTTGCAAACCACAGTACCTCCATGGGTCAAATGAATGTCTTGCAAGAGGTTCTTAATACTCTTCATGGACGTAAGAGAAGCTTTATGCACCTTAAAGTGCAGGCACAGAAGCTGATTCACCTTCAAAGCGTTTGAACATGCTGTGTAGGCTTCACAGGGCGTTAACTGACAACTGGTGATTAACTGTTGTCCTTCAATATAAAAGTGGTCAGCAAACTCAGCCAGAGGTTCCTTGGGCTTAAAGGCAATGTTCATAAATGCATCTTTCTTGAACTCCAAGCTGATATCTCATCCAAATTCCTCAATAAGGAGGTGTTTCATGTCTTCTCAAGTGACAATGAATGGGAGCTTGAGGACCACAACTTCTTGGCACATGGAATGTAGATAGTTAAGAATATGTTCCTTCTTAAGTTCATTGGTGGCCTTACATATTGCAGTCTTGTAAATTGTCAGAAAGGCAGCAATGGTAGAGGTCTTAGGATCAAATATCTGTTTGAATGAAGGCTTATAATTGGGGTCAATTGATAATGAGGTAGATTGGCTGTTGTCACCTGGGTTGAGGACGTTAATGTGGGGATTGCCCTCAAACTCAGATTTGGCAGCAGGTTGTCTAGCCCAGAGGAGTCAAAGGCTCTCCTCTAGGGTATCCAAGGTAGAGCTGTTTTTCCCTCTGATATCTCTATTGGTAGCGGCAGCAGCTCTGAATTCATCAATCTTAATATGTTACACCAATAAGATGCCAGCAATCCTGTTGAGGCAAGTGGTCAGGGAAGTGGTCTGAGCAACCAAGGGCATGACCTGTCCATTCATTGTTTTGGTAAAGCAGTAGAGGGTTTGTACCTCTCTTTTCAATGTGTCCTGCCCATCAGCAATATCATTTGTTACTTCTGCAAGCTGATCCAGTGCATGTGTGCAGTTGACCCAGGGTTGGCCTTCCAAACCAGGGCAACAACCATGATTACCATGAAAAGGAGTACTAGTGACCTCAGCTTCCTCTTCACCTTCAGACTCAGAGGATGAGTCATCAGGATTAGAGAGGTGTTGTCTCAATTACTCAATTTCTCCTCACAAGGTAGCTACTTGGTTGGTGAGCAAGGCAATGCAAGGGTCAGGCATAGGCTCTACTGGAGGAGGGTTTGGAACAGAAGATTGACGCCAAGTATTAGCTTTGAGCTCAGCTATGGCTTCCCATAACTTGGCTTCAAAGTCAGACGGGATCTCAGCAGAAGGAACGGGAGGTGTCACCTCAATGGACACTAATCTATCATCCACGTAATTTTGTACTTGATACAGAATGTCTCCCAGTGCTGCCTTATCCAGTCCATATTGATGTTGCAGGTGGAGGCCCATGGTATTGACATGAGCCCCAACCAGCTCAATCTGGAAATTAATATGCTCCCAAAATTGGCTGAGTTTGGTAACCAGAGTCTCAAAATCCTGACAATGCTTTAGAAGAGAGGCCTCAATTTGACCACACCAAATTGCTTGATGCTCATTCAATCTTCACAGTCAATTCTTGATATACCCAGGGAGCAAGGAGCAAAGGAAATTCAGCAATGAGGTTAGGTATTTCTGGAAGACCAACAAGTCACGCTGGTTATCTGAAATACAGGCAAAAAGGCTATAGGACCATTCTTGATATGCCAAATTTTGAGCATGGTTGTTTGAGACAGCAGTGAATACAGCATTTAGAAGCTGGTTCTGGGATCCTAATGCAAGTTGATGATGAACCAGGGTGGGTTGGATAAACTGGTTGACTAACACGCCAATAGTATCCATAGACTCCATCAGTGCGGGGGGAGACCAAAGTCCAAGAGAAAGGAGTACAGGTCTTCAGAAGCGTACCCAGGACAGAGACCAGGGATAGTGTGCATTGCCACAGATCCGGAGTAGAGGAGAGAGCGGGTGGCAGCACAAGCTTGTTTGTAGTTGAGAGAGAAAGCTGGAAGGGGGCCCACGCAGGCCTGGGAGACAGCACCAGTACCATGGGAGTTGAGGGGGCATTGGTGATGTCTTCTTCTAGAGGAGGACTAGAAACTTTAGGTTGTTTGGGTACTTCAGAAACAAAGAGAGAAGGACCAGAGAATGTGAGTGGGAACAGGGTAACCAAGGGGCTTGCAGCCCCTGTAGTGAGCACCATTTTGTTGTGTTCAGATCCTGGGGACAACATTCAGGAGGACACAGCGGGAAATCTTTATAATGAAAGATTTGATGTTTGAAGCTAGCATTGGGTTAGCTCTTCAGGGCAAAATTAAGGGCACATACCTTAATTTCCTGGAATACAAGATGTGAAAGTCCTTTTGGCAAAAAGGGAAGGGAAAAGCTTGAAGAATATTAAAGCCAACACAAATGTGGATAAACTTGTCTTTATTAGGAGAAATGATTCTACTTAAATAGTAGACAAGGGTCAATGATCACTCATTAGGTAGACAGAGTAGTAGAAGGGGTCACATTGGGATGAAGTCATACCAGTATCAGCCAAGGGCAGGTATGATATTCTGGAATGGGTGAATATTGAACCAGACCCATTTGCGGAAGGTGATAAATTCCCAAAATTGAAAGCAAAACCGACCAAATCTGTGCACATATCATTATTTGAAGGCCATATCAAAATAGCATTAATGGCGCAATTTCCAACATGGATCATGGTGATTGAATCTATGTCTTGGTCTCTGTATAAGTCTTGTGAGTTGGGAGAGGGCGGCTTGCCTAAGCACTCCCCTGAGCTTTTCCCTCCTTGTTGATATCTTTGGTATCTGCCTGGTTGGCTTGGGCAGTACGGTTACCAGTTTGAGGATGAGTGTTGTTAGCTCAATTATTTTGATTGTTTGGTTGAGGGTCTTTCTTGTCTGTAGGGCTCTCCTTGCTCTTGTTTGTTGCATGTAGGTTGTCAGACTTTTGAGCTGTGCGCTTCCAATCCAAAAATACATCTTCAAGGTTCTTGAAGCAGGTTATGTCAAACTGTCACCTAATGTGCGTAGGAAGGCAATTGTAGGAGTCCAACCGTGGCCCAGGTTCATCAAAGTTGATGGTGCTGGGAGCACAGTCATGTAGATCCTCATATGCAGCAATGTATTCCTTGATTTTTCCTGTCATTTTGAACGTTTTGAGTTTGGTCATGTTTACAATGTTGGAGTCCTTCATGAAGAACTTTTTGAGAAAGGCGGCTTTGAACATATCCCAGTTTTCATTCTGGTCAGGATGTTGGTCAAGCCATTCACTTAAAAAACAAGAGGTGGCTCCTGTGACGCAGAGGGAGACTTCACTGACCCAGAGTCTTTGGGGATAGTCCACTTGCTCAAACTTGCTCCGTGTACTGTTGATTCAGATAGAGGTGCTTTACTGATGTAGTCCTGCAAAAGCGCAATTTTGGCTTACACAGGTGATGAAATACAATATTAGGTATTTCAGGCTGCTGTGGTCCTGTTGTGATTGGCGCTGTGGGTAACAGTCTGCGGGCTTTGAGAGTGTTGTACTGTTCAATGGGTACAAGGACGTTGTTGTAGATGACAAGGCCTGCAGGGATGTCTTGTCCTTCTTTGTAGTCTCTCCAGCTGTTAGGGAGTACCATTGCTTGGGTTCTTTTCTTAGGAGGAATTTTTCCTTTAAGTTGGGTAGGTATTAATAGCCTACCTGTGCTAGCACTGTTGTGTATATACTTCTGGGAAATATAATAAATGAGATAAAGGGGGAAATTAAGAAGAGAATAATACTTTATTGGATATGAATATAGGTTAATATATAGTATCATGGAAAGCCACATACTGTCTATGTACGTCATGGAGGTCATGGGGCGTATCTAAGTAATGTTCCTCTTAGGTCACAAGGGTTATTCAAGTTATGTTCCATTTAGGATCTGGATTATTTGATCCCTGTAATAGATGATCAACTGATAGTAGTGCCACCAATTTACTGGTTGGTTGGTGATCCATTCAGTGACTCATTTGGTGATCTACTTGGGGTGTTAATTTCCCGAGAGGGAGTAATTGAATATGTTGTGACACTATGTAGATCCTACCCCCCAAACACCACAGTTTATGTTCCTGATCATTTATGTTATTTGAGATAGCTGAGTACCATCCCTGCATACACTTTGCTTCACCTAACAACTGAGTGGTTTTAATTGTGGCTTGGGTTTCCACTGTGCTTTACATTTGGTTTGAGTTTTGACACGCTGCAACTGAGGATATTTTGTCACCAATTTCCATAGTGAACATATGCAGGCTGAGAGAGGGCTGAAACTATCTTGTTTGTGGCTTCATGAACCTTGTAACCTATCTTGGTTGTCTTCTTCTGTAGCTTGAGTTATCTGTTGCTTTGTTGAGTCAATTTGCCCATCAATGTTCAACATCCTTGTAACAGAGTGTATATTTTACACTGATGTTTGGATTTTGTTTGAGCTCATCTTGCTTACAGATGGCTCAAATTTTGCTTAGCTCCCCAGCTTTGAAAACTACTGCATGAAGATATGAGGATTTTAACTGGAGATTGCTCCTTCAACAGCCTTCTTCGAGATAAATTTAGCATACATCCGATAAGAAAAGCCTTGGCAGGATTGAACTCTACTTGTGGGAGCATACAGGACTTCCAGGTCACTGCTCCACTCAACCTGGGCAAGAAATGATTTTGTAAATTCTTATGGTATAATTATATTTGAAGTTGAGGCCAAAGTCTTCAATGTATTGGGTAGAGCAGAATCAAGCAAGATATCATTTCAGAGTCTCAGCTGTTGCCGTTTTTAATAATGTTTTTTTTAGTTTCCACTATTACGATATCTTACAAATTGTAATTGTTGGCGCAGTGCAGGAAATAGTCAGGGTACCTGATTTTTTGTCGTATCGGTTCAAAAAGCGAGTTTAACTTGGTGTTTATATTCGGTGCGATAAAAAATCGGAGCCATTGGTTCTGTGGCACAGGTGTGATACAATTGATCGATCGTGTGTTGACCCTTGGAACATAAAAGATAATCACCTAAATTATATTGAACAAGGGATGAAGCTGCGCTCAAGTAAAGTTGTTGGCTCCTTAGCTGCGTCTACAAAGCGAACTCCATCGGTGAAGCGTGAAGAAAATGTAAAAAGATTGATATCTAGAGAGGGCTTGCATCTCGAAAATAATTCAACCAACTCCCAGGAACAGGATGTGGTTTCTGAGGCTGGATCGCCATTAACCTCATTTCCTTCTTCTCCAGTACAGCGTTCCCCGAATCCTACAGGAGATGGCGGAGTCGAAATCAAGAAAGAGTTTATCAAAGTTGAGAAGATCGAACCGAGTATCATTAAGGATACTTCCATTCCCTCGGCACAAATTCAAATGAAGTAAAGGTTTCCAGAAAAAGACATTCGACCACCATAAAGAAAGAAGGTATGCATTTTTACGCTATACTTTCCCCCAGTTTTTGATTTCGACCCGGTTTGAGATAAAGATTTGCGTCTTATTTTATTTAAAAACCACGCAACTTGTTAAGTATTATATTTCTTTCCAGGCCAAATACACAATGCCATATTGCTCGCTTATCTTTTTCAGGCCAGAAACTTATTTTAATGTGTCGGTATTTTACCTTTTTTTATTTTAAATATTTTCGTTGCGGTAAAATATTGAGCCACTTTTCCTTTTTAGAAGAAAGAGACGAAGTTATTATTAAAGTCAAAACCCAGAAGAAGTCAGGAAGGGACCTAAGTGGGAAAGACTTTGTTCCTATTACTCCCCCTCCGAGCTGGGAGGAAGCTTTTCTGAAGATACAGGAGTATCGAAAAACCCATCCGGCACCCGTAGATTCCATGGGCTGTGAAAGAACCGATGTCCAAGATCTCACTCCAAAAGAATTCCGGTTCCACGTTTTAATAGCTTTAATGCTTTCTTCTCAAACAAGGGATGAGGAAACCTATGCTGCCATGGCTAAACTACGTAAAGCGGGAGGAGGGAAGCTGACGGCAGAGGTGCTTGATGTAATGAATGAGAATACGCTGCACGACTGTATTAAGCAGGTAGGGTTTCACAACATGAAGACCAAGTACGTTAAAAATGCTGCCCGCATCTGTATCGAAAAACATGAAGGGGATATCCCATCGACATTGAAAGATCTTATGGCACTTCCAGGGGTGGGGCCTAAGATGGCCTTCTTAGCTATGCAGTGTGGCTGGGATGTCAATATAGGCATTGGTGTAGATGTCCATGTCCACCGAATAACCAACCGCCTTGGCTGGGTTCAGACAAAACATCCAGAAGAAACCCGAGCTAGCCTGGAATCATGGCTGCCTGAGAAATGGTGGAAGGCAATAAACTTCCTCCTCGTTGGCCTCGGTCAAACAGTGTGCTATGGGAACCGCCCTAGGTGCTATGCCTGTCCTGTGTCCGATTTATGCCCGTCTCGCGACCCTACATCTGTAGCTCCTGCTAAGGGCAAGCCACTTCCAAGGATCCGTTCTGCCGAACCCAAGATTCTCCTGGAAATAGAAAAGCCTCAAGCGGCTGCCAAGGTTGTTCGGTCACGCCACTTTATCAAGGAAGAAGCCCCTTCTGAAACAGATCCCTTGTTTGAAGAATGATGCCTACTTTGTACCCAACCAATCACCGATGCCTTTTCAAACTTTATGAATGCACTTAAGTAAATGACATTTTATTTAAACTGAAATATTTTCCCACGTGAAGTATCAGATTCAGCAAAGATTCTGAAAGCCAAATATTCTGCCTCTATCAAATAACCTTGAAATTACATTCCTATATGTTTGGTCTACACATATTGAAGGAGTTAATAAAGGTACTTTCAAAACAGCTATGCTTGCTAAAGTTGTTTTTGGGATATTTCTGGGTTTCTAACAGAACCAATTCTTGACAGGGTTTATGTTTGGTATTTCTATCAATAATATGCTAGAAATAAGGTTTGTCAGAACTGCGGGGCCAACCCCCAGCAAGGTTCTGTGACCCCCAAACCGACTTCCCCATGACCCATAGTCAAATGAGGAAGTCAACTTAAATTTTCAGAAATAGCTACATGAGCAAACAATGATCCCCCATGATGAATACCTTGATTCAGCACTTGACTCATTATCTAGATCAAGCCACCACTTAACCATCCAACAGAGTGATCACCCCAATCTTGTTTCTCTTATAATAATTCACCCCAACTATATAATTCCCATATCTCAATAAAGATAACTATCTAGGTTCCAATAATTTTCCCATGTAACTCTGCTAATACAGCACAGTTACAACAGTTTAAAAAAGTTAAGCTTTATTATCAACAAGGCACCAGTAAATTTAGTATTGCACATGGTTTGTCAGGATTCACCCTTTTAGCTGCTATTCTGTTTTTTATATTTATTTGCCTTCATTGGCTTGTAAGTATTTATCAGGATTGTCTCTTTCACTTATTTCTTGATCCCCTTCTTTTTCCCTTCATTTTCCATATTTGGGGTTTAATTTTGGCTTTGTTAAAGCCTAGTTATGTTCTAAATGCTGGTTAATACTATTTTCAAACATCCCTTACCTTTTGCCACCCGGTTTTAAACCCTGGACCTACACAAAGAAGATTAGGAAGTTGGCTCCGAAAAGCTTACCTCTTACTATATGCTCGCTTACGTTTCCCCTAAGCTTCGGACTGGTTTTTCCTTACTTTTTCGCTCGCTCTTACTTCCAGAGCTTTGCTGTAACCGCCTTCTTCTCCTCCCGGTCTCCTTTAAGTTAGTTTAACTATTCTAAGTTAAATTTACAATTATTGATGCCTCCGACCTCTTTTTTTTCAAGAAGTTCTCTAACCAAAAATAGTTGAACTTTTCACCCCAAATTCTGCATTCTACAAACAAAGCACAATAAAAAGCTTGGTTTTTTCCAGTCTCAACACTAAGTTGAGATTGTTTGACTTGCACACCAAAAAGGTACTTGTTAGGTTTTGTGGCTTGTGTTTCTTTTCAATTTTAGTTTTAGTTTTAATCCTTGGTCCCATGATTCCTTTTGACTTTCTTCTTCACCAGTTAGGTAGTTTTTATAATAGTACACACAATTTAATTGTTGATAGCTTTAATTCTCCCACTAGTGCAGACCATTTCCCAGACTTAGAGATTGAATTTTTAACTAAATCATCTGTCATTAAGACTGGTCTCTATTTTATCTTCTTAGGGTTAATAAACCGCCTTAGTCCATATTTCACCTCATATAAGCTTTTAGGAGCCTTAGTACAGTTGCTACTGCAGACCTTGCCCACATTTTTGTATTTGACTAATATAAATATCACTAGGTTAAAAGCTTAAGTTTATAATCATCTTCCCCAGACCATGAGACCTTACATGATTGGCTCAACTTTTAAAGCTTGGTGCATCAATGGATCAGATTCAAGAAGCAAGAGAGACTCATCACACGGGAGGCAAGCTTCAAAGCTTGAAGTCTTTGACAAGATCCTTTAAAGGCAGGGCTATTAAACCAGCACCTCTGAAGGAGACTCTTTGGGGGATTGCCATTTAAATAAAAAAGTATCTGGCAGAGCTATTTTCCCAAAAAGCCTTCAAAAGGCCAGCAAATAAAAATTAGTTAAAGCAACAAGCTCTAAAGGCAACCCCTTTATATAGAGAATCACCTTTATCAAACATGTTTACCACCATGCTTTGTGCAGAGATGTTCCATAATTTAACTTACTGGCCCCCAATAAAGATCATAAAGCCTTAACTTGCCAAATAAAATCTAGATATTAAAATATCAGGCCTTGGCACTGTCCAAACTGTTAGTAGATCAAAAAATAGCCACAACAATGTTATAAAAGATCTAAATCAGCATATGGTATATAATTCAGCTCAGATTCAGTCTGGTTGAGCCAAAAGCTTATACTTCACCTTGGTATCTATATATTATCTTAAAGCTCTGATCAATGCAGGTAAAAATGCAATAAACACCTCAGTATACTTTATATTTTTTGGCTAAAGGGTTACCTGGCTGCCCCAAGGAGGAGCTGGCAGGGTATTCCCTCTCACATGATCAAACAAGCCTTGATAGGCTAGTAAGTATAACATCATACCTTTAAGCCTCCCGTTAAAGCTGGTGCATCTGTTCAGCCTATCTTAAAGATACTCTCATGCTTTATTAAGGGTGAGTTCTAAATGTATAGCTCAATGAGTGTCAATCTGGTGTACCAGGGTTGATTCTAGGGTAAGAGAAAACCAGGCGTTTATTTAGCTAAACCTGCCACAGCCCACATCAGACATCAGCTGCTTGTCAGCAGGAGTGACGGGCCAAGCCTGGAAGGCCAGTACACCTAGGGCTATTTTCACCAGGTAGTTGGCAGTAGTAGCCCAGGATACAAAACCCTGGCATGAGATACAACCTGATTGGCTAACCCTAGCACTGGGATATAGGCTAACCTAAGTCTGCTAAAACTATGAGTGAAGAGAGCCTCTTGAGCAGAAGGGATAATTGGGGTTCCCTGCATGGTATTGGAGTAACTGAACCTGGGAGAGAGATCCAAGTGATGAGAGTGATAATGCTTCTGGTTTAGAATGTATACATGCAGAATCAACAGAAGGGGGAAGGATCTGGAGGTTGCAAGTACAGCAGAGAGTACCCTTGGCAGAATCTTTAAGCAATGCAGGTAAGGAATATAGATCTGTACAAGGATAACAGACTCCTGAAAACCACAAGTGCTCTTGCTGCATATAGTTTTTAAAGTGATGCCAACCTTGAGGAAGAGAATCCTTCTTTGTCTTTGTGCTTAACTAAGGGGGCAACTGATCCTTGTGCCACTGCTGATCTTAAGCATCTCCCAGGGCACGCCCCTGATGTTTGAAAATGGGGGTGTTTGCGTGCACAGGGGGCTGTACCTGGCTTGTACCCTTGCTGTGGTGTGTCTGGTTTTTGGTTGCTGGGGTGCCACACCAACTAGCAAGACCAGCGACCAACTGCTTGGGTGGTTGTGTGAGTGTATAACTGCTTAATTGTTCACTGGTTCCCCAATGACATCAAAGTACAGCTTTGTCTGAAATTCAATTCACAGCTTCACAGCATGTGAGCCTGAAAAATCTCTGGCTATTCAGGGCATTGGCGAGTAGCTTTGTAACAGGAGGGGTGATCTCCAAAGGCTTCTGTGCTGTGGTGCTGTTATTGATCTGTTTACTAACATGTTGCATCAAACTTCTGGGGCCTGGAAAAGCCCCTTTCTCTTTATAGCAAGCTGTAAGCTTGGGCTATTAAAAGCTTACAAGTGGCTACTCTTGAAGTGCAGTAAGCTTACTATATGATCAGCTATGATTGGGTACTCTTTTAAGAAGTAGATGCTAGATCAAGCTTTGATAAACTGATGCAATGTGATAATTGCAGTGGTAGCTCCCAACTTGGAGGGGATTGGTTGCCCAAAGCGCCAGAAAAATGTGGGCTTGCGGACTTCAGAACCAATCAATTGGGATCAGGGAATTGGATGGCATCCTTGGCAAGAAAGGGGTGATAGCTAAGTATGCTATTGGAACAAAGAGTTTAAACTTTAACTATAAGTGCTCAGAAACGGCTTCACAGGTTATTTGGGGTTCTTTTAAAAAAAGCAGCTCGGAAAGCCGTCCATGATGCTGTAGACAGTGGCCACACAAATTGAGGCGGGCGAAAGTATACCAGCATCCCAAAATCTCCTTAATGGCTACTGGCTCCTGTACTGAAGCTAGGTAGCTGTATATCTGATGCTAGACTGATCAAGGGCACACATTTTTCAGGAAAGGCTAGATTTTAAGGCCCTTAATAGTTTCCTGAGAGCTTTTGGTTTCTGGGGTTTTGCTAGATCATGCTTTTTTGGTACCTTGCTAGTTTTACCCCTGGATCTATGCCTTAATAAGCTTCTGGAACAATGTATGCTTTGCCTTGGTTTCCTGAGGAGTTTGGGTGTGGAGTCTGGGTCACTGTTGCTGATGTCTCCTCTGAAAGTTTGTTAGACTTGTATGCTCCTTAATAACTAAGGCTTTGTTAATCTACCTTTCTCTGATTCTGAGCAAGTTCTCTTTTGAAACCCAACCTTGCAACTTTTGATGTTTCTTGGGGTGGTAGGTGTTTGGATCCCTGTTTCTAGGGCTGTGACGGATTGAAGATGTGCTGACTACGGCAAATGCTGTAGTCAGTGTGTTGCACCTGTAACCTTTGCGGGTTTTAGATTCCTCTTACCTAGAGGAATCTGAAATCTCAAAGAAAGGTCAAAGATGGCTTTCTTTTTTTGGGACAAGCTGGATAAAAAATAGATATTCAATAGAATTTTATTTTTAAATTGAAATCAGATCTGAATTATTATTTTTTATTTTAAAATTTGAAGAAAAAAACATAATTTTTATTTTGAACCCCCAAAAAATACATCTATCTGTGGATGTGTATGAAAAGATTCCAGTAAAAAGTACCTTAGACAGTTTTCTGGAAAATTTTATGGATCTGAGACAGATGGCTGCTTTATAAAAAAGCAGCCATCATTTCAGAACCGCCACAGCCCTACCTGTTTCTCATGCCATTGACTGCCAAGAGTTTAAACAACACTTCTCACTTATAGTTTAACCATATCTGCACACCACAATTGATAAAATATAGTCACCTGATGATGGTAGGATATGTGAATCATACCAATAGAAATCAGGTGCAAAATATAGGTGTGTCACACTTTAAGGCGTTTTGTTTTAGAAATCCAATCACTTATTTTGAAACCTAAATTGATCTATGTGAAGGTGGCAAGTTATGTATAGGGCAAGGTTTTGATACATCTTTCTGCCCAAAAAGCTCTTTTTAAACCCAACTACCTGTAAACAAGTATTTAGCACCCTACCATATACAGGGTGCATTTAGGGATAGTCAAATGCAGAATTTGTTACCTTGTGGTGTGCAAGTCTGGATTTCAACCTGGGCAATGTAGTCGGATTTGAAATATGAGTCACCATAACTCAACACTTTTTGTAGGTTGACAGCTATGGTTTGTCATGATATCTGTTAAAAGAAAACTATTCTTACCCAACTTGGCATAGTGTCGTAACTGTGCTGTTTTAGCAAAGTTACAAGGGGAAAATATTTGAAAACTAGATAATATTCTTTATTGAGAGATAGGTATTATATAGTCATTGTGAATCGTGGATAACATGAACATGATAGCGTTGATCACACAGTGGGATGGTGAAGGGGGTGGCTTGATCCTTGTAATGAGTCAAGTGCCAAAACGAGATAACCACCATAGGGGATCAGCTTATATTCACGTTGTTGTATTTGGAAATTTGAGTCAACTTCCTAACTTGGCTTCAAGTGGCTGGATAATTAGATCGCGGGTCATAGACCTGCTTACTCGGAACCTTGCTGGCGGGTTGAGCCTTCTGTTTCGACAATAGCACACTTTGCTAGTGAATATTCAGTATCATTCTCATGATTTGAAACCATGCCTTTTACTCAAACCAGTAAAGGTAAGTTAAATTCTCGATGTAGGTAGGATATGTTAGGATATATCCTTCTGCTATAGATATCATCGTCCTCCAAAGGCAATATCTAGCTTATTGAGTGTATATACCTATTAGTGATTATTGTGGCTCGCCCATAACTTCGCAGCTCACAGAAGTTTGCAACTTTACTTCGAAAAATATTTGTGGAGCAGATCTGAGCACATCTAAATCCTCGGTGCCACCCATGGATTGAGAAGCCCCTTCCACAATCCGTGGTGGGGAAATGTTCGATGGGTAAGGCCAAACCCTGCAGATGAGTGCTGGGGTGTGAGCTTGAATCGCAGTGGTTTATATTCATGAGGTACTGCCCGTCACTTTCCAATAAGGAAACCTGGCTGTGCGATTTCAAGAAAGGAACCCGGGTTATTGAGGCAACTAAAGTTAGCTCGGCAGAAATTAGTTTATTGGGCTTTGCTAATATTCAAGCTCGGCATCGGAATCCTTTTTTAGATTGAAAATTAGGTTGAAGTTGGCTTGGATCTCGGCATGGAAGAGGATGGGAAAAAGTGCGTTGATGAGGATGAAGCAGCACTTGAGCCAGTAGATAAGCCCATCGGCAAGTGGTGGAATCGCAAAATGGAAGTATCGAATAGCGCTGGAGACTGTGATGTAGGGGATGAGGGATAGCCAATATACTACAATGACGACAATCAGCCCCAGGATCTTTTGCTTCAACCGGTAGGAAGCATCGAATTCACAGACATGTCTGTTCATTACGCGGCTATAGTGGTATGACAGCCGTAAATAGCAGTATGGGATAATAAATAGGTGTGGGACATATAATAAGAAGCACACAATACTAAAAGGCGTGAGAACTCCCAATTGAGGCGCTATCAGATAGCAGTACATGCCTGCTGGGTACACATAAAGCTGTGCCTCGACTACTCGAAACGATAGTGTAAATGAGGCAACCAAAGCCACAAAAAGCGCAACAAACGTCCAAGCCATGGGATGGGGGTTATATCCACGTACTATGATGAGGTAGCGCGCTAAAGCCAACACTGTCACGAGATTTAAACAGACTGCACCCAAGACTTCCTCGTTGATAAAGCTTATCCGGCACCAAGTGCTTCCATCATAAACAAGTGCCGGGTATCCCAGGCGAATAAAGGCATTAAGGATCAAGGTGAAACTTATAACACAATCAAGCAGGGCATTGATTGTGATTAGTATGCCATCGGTTGTCCAGCGGTTTTTCCCTCGGCGATAGTTACATAAGAGCAAGATACCATTGAGAGAAAAGGAAGCCAACGCTGTAGCAACCTGCAGTGCGTCTATCCACCACATGCCTGCTCTGGAGCTAACAAACTTTTCACCCATCATATTTAATTAAATCAGGATAGACTTCCAAAACTTTTCATGATGGCTTGTCTCTATTTATCAGATATGATATGTGTACTAGTAACTCAGTGAATGTCGACAAGCAATTAAACCTAAATTAGACCAACCAATGCCTATGAAAATAAAATAGAACTGATACTGCTTTAGGAAACTGTAGGGACTACTTATTTACAGCCACATTGTTCAGTGATCTACACATAATGACTGCACTTAAATCGTAAGCAAGGTTGGGTTTCTTAAAGTGCGGTGTGTTTATGTAGGGGTAATTCTACCACTTTGCTGAAGCGTGATTCTGAGAAAACCTCCACATTTAAATTTGGAAAGCAAAAGGGAAGCCCACGACTCTCATTGGCTATCAACTTCTCACGATTTACTCGGTCGAGGAAGGGATGTTTCGGCCCATCACCGGCTAGCTTCCAGCTGTGCCGCCACTACCAGAGGGGTGATCTGTTATGCTTAAATATTTCATAAGGGGTTTAGACATGGAAGCTAGCCGAAACAGCTCGGGTCTAGAAGCCCTCAACCTCTATCCCTTGGGAATCTATTTCCATCAACATTTTAATCCAGTGGATAGTTATGCCATTTTCAATATACCAAAGGAGAACAGGCAGCTGATACAAATCATGGCAATTCAATCCAAATATTTATGAAATTAAAACATCAATCTTCCTCTTAAAGAAACCCATTACCCATCTGACAACAACCCCCATGCCTTTGTTAATTGAACCAATCAGGAAGCCAAACTGTTTAGTAATCGGCATGGAAGAAAGTGCCAACCCCCACGGCAAATACTGAGCCGACAACCTTGATCCGAATCCAACCAAGAAAATGCTTTAATAGCATCCAATAAACTAAATATCGATCGCCACGATGGCACAGGAGCTTCCAGCTTGGCAAGGTTTCATATCCAACCCCACAATTCTAACGATTCAGTTAGGGGTCGCTTACTGAATCGGCAACCCCACTTTAGATCTACGCAAGTAAATCCCGTGGCTAGTCTTGCTGGTTCAAATACCATATGGTGCCACTCGACCCAATTCGGGGATGCCGGTCAAAAGGAATAAAGTTGGATTTTGGACGGTTCCCTGCAAAAAGTACCTCTAAGATTGGGTGGCACAGAGGAGCAGCTGTCAAAAACCACTCCCCTAAACCTCAAAGATACACTTTTGTTGCAACTGAGCTTCCAGGCTCGCCTGCTAACGTATCTTACAATACACAGGGGGCACTCGATGAGACGCTCCTTGACGTATCTAACGACATGGATTAATCTGATGGCAATATCAAATGGTGGGTACTTCATCCTAATTAGGAGCGCTACCAATTCGACTTGCTGATCCCCGCACGAGTTATTCCTCGGCTTCAAACCTTACATGGAACTTACCACCATCCCACCCTCTTGTGGCCTTGTGGCTTTCCCCATATGGTATATTAATCGCAATATTCTACAATAAATGATACCTTATTCTTATTATTCTGCCCTTTCTATTGGACTGTTGCCTTTCCCAATTCCAAATACTGAATTCTCATTGGTTCAGTTGCAACAGTGGTAGCAGTGGTAGGTTTACGACCTACCTAAAACAAAAATTCCTCCCAAGAAAGGACAGAGTACGGGCTGTATGGTTACTCCCCAACAAGAAACTTTCCTGCCAATCCCCGAGGGGGACATCCCCGACAGGTATGTCATCTATCAAGACCAGCTAGTCCTCACCAATGTGTACAATTGGCTCTGCCTTGGGCAGCGTGACGCCAGCGTCACCCCGCCCCAGTCAGACCTGTCCCAACACATGCTCAACCTGCAGCTAGAATCCTTCACTGGTGGCATCAAAGGGGCTGACATTGTCAGTTGGCTCTAATCTACTGAAACCCGCCTCCGTATCTGTCAGGTTCCTGAGCCCATGTGGGTTGCCACTGCATCTGGTTGCCTGACGGGGCCTGCCGCTGTATGGTTTACCAACTGGGCCAGCCAGGAACTCAATGTTACCTGGGCGGCATTCTGAGATGCCACCAAGTCCTGCTACAGCAAAACCTTCTCCCCCATTGTTGTAAGGACTCCTATTCTAGCAATCAAACAAACTGGGTCCGTTCCTAAGTACCTTACCGCCTGGCAACAAGCTCTTGCTGCCGCCCCCAAAGATGTGACTGGCGGAAATGCAATGCTACTCACTCTCATCATCAATGGGTTAAAACCCCATATCTGTAAGTGGGTCCCTGTAGGTTGCTGCACCTTCATCAATGACTGCTACAAGGCCATTGTGAAGGCTAACAAACAGGCCTTAATGAGCTTCTGCTGTACCAGTGACACTCCATCCTAACCACATACAACACCTGCCAATGGCCACAATCAAGTAGGCCGCTGCCAGCCCTGTCAGCAGGATAATAGGACTGAATGCCCCCGCAAGAGAGAGCTCCAGCTTGCACAGATTGAGGATCCTGGAAAAGCCTGGGGGTTGTAGCGACAAGACGCCCTACAACCCCACTTGACCCATTTTTGCAGATCCTGAATGGATTAGACATAGAGTTGTCCACCTAGGGATTAAGCGACAGAACGATCGCGCAATTGTGCTATTGCATCCTGATTTTACTAGGAATAAATACGTTTAAAACGCCTCTAAAATGGGTGTTCAATTTGCCTTTCAAATGCACATAAGGCACGGGCTTCACTTCTGAGATTAATAATAGAACAACAAAGTTATTTATATCTACCTCCTTAAGAAAAGCCGCGTGGAACCGGTTGTTCTCTTGCGCGGGACTTTTAGCTGTGCCAATCCACTCTCCTTCATTAGGAAAGTCCTTCTGTCTGTGCCTCCCTGCCCCTGGTGACAATCCCCCTGCCTCACACTATATAAGTGTGATACTATCATAATAAACACTAGTTTTGTCTTTACACCTTTATATTCTTCTGTCCTTTCACAGGCTGCCACTATACCATCAACAGGTATAGTAATAAGAATTAGGTCCCTGACTAACTGTTTGTAGAAATTAGCAACCCTTTGCTGCTAGCTTTACAACATTGGCGCTCATGTCTTTCAACACCACCAGCCTCCACCCCCGCAGTCATTTCAATGAGGAGGGAGGAATGCCCCTGGTCCAGTCTCCTGCCACTGCTTCTCCTTACCACCAGGCACTGGTCTTTACTGCTGCTAATGCCCATGCTGGGAAAAAAGCAGGCTCTCCCTATGGCCTGCCCAACCTAAGCCACTTTATGCCATAACATCAACGCCCCCAGGCTATTGTTTTTGGTCAACCACTGCTTTTACAAGCCCCTGCCCCCTTGGAGATGAACACCAACTCTTCACCTTCCAAGGACACCATCCATAGTGCCATACACGTCATGGATGCTGGTGTTTCTGGCAATGGTGCTTGCTCTGAACACCTGGCCATTCAGCAGCCTTCTACTGAAAACTCCTTGGGTTGCTTTCAGAATCTCTCCCAGGTCAACCCTGACCAGCTCTGTTGTGACCTCTGTACTATCAAACATATCAAGGACTACCTACAACAATTCACCCATCCTGCCGTATACCACAACCAAATGCACCTGGGTTGCATCCAAAGTCTAGTGCATGACCAGGGAATACTGGTATCTAACCAACAGACGTTCCTCCAGGTCCTTTACTCTGAGCTTGGCAATACTTTTACCACTTTCAATCAGTATCTTGCCAAAGTTACCAACGCCCAAAACACCATGCTCCACTGGGTTGATGCCATTGAAACAAGTATAGCTAAGCTAGTTCCAGTGCATGTGGTACAGACCCTCACCCATCAGGGTGTAGACGCCAATTGGATTAGTGTGGTTGCTACTCACATGCTGGAGACTGGTCTCATGGTTTGAAGCCTGAATCATGAGGTGGAAGTATTAGCCTGCCGCCTTGCCACCATCCCCTTGTTCACCCCCATCTGTTGCCACAGAAAACTCTCTTTCCAGCCACCTTCTTGGTTGAGACATCCTTGAGCTCTTTGATCACTACAAGAAGATGCAGGCAGAATTGGTCCAGCAGAGTGCTGATCTTGCCTTCCTGTTTGATGGCTACCACACTGTGTCAGAGCTTCAGGATTGTCTCAAGCTTTGCCAATCACATGAAAGAGCTGACAGCCAGACCCAAGTCAGGAAGGACAAGGAAGTAATAACCTTGCTCCAAGCTGAGCTTGCCACCCATGAAAAGCGCATCACCTCTCTGAAAGATAACTTGGATATCACCTGTCAGGAGAACAAGGTCTACCAAGATGAGCTGGACAAGCAACAACTTCTCCTGGACGCCTTTCAGAGCCAATTGGATAGGACAAACAGTAAGATTATGGCCGTCAACTTACAGGCTATGTCCATCAACTCCAAGAGTCACCACAATCCACTGAGGTCCTCTAGTCCTGAGTTCTATCATAGCTACAAAAGCGATGATGACCACACTTGGTTGGCTCCCAACTGTCATGGTAGGTTCCATCATGCTGGGCATTATCTGCCCAAGCAAGAAGGCTCAAAAAGCCAGAAAACCTTTGTCAAAATTAACCAAGTTAACAGATTTAAATCAAACGGTCAATCAAAAATGGGTTATGGCTGCTCCAGTCTGTCAGCTGAAACCAGTTCCTCTTTTCAAATTGACATTGATAAATTGGCGTAATTTGAGGGTCACCCAATATGAGCTTGTCAATCAGCATGGTTGTCAGAAACTAGTCACACAAGAGTTCTTTGCAACCTGGACCATATACTTACTGAACAACGTGGAAGGAATAGGAGGTCAAGACTCAGGTGGTATTGCTTAGTCAATTTTTCTGATATATATTGAATAATTTTCACTGTTTCAACTCTAAGAGTTGAGTCCTCCTAAAATTTTACTCAATAAAAATCATTTATCCCAAGTTCTAATTTACTTTTTAAAAATGCATCCTGTGGTTGGGTTGTTACAATATATTCTGTACAATCTGATTCTCAACAGAATCATTTATGGAAGATGGGGTCCTGCAGTTGGAACTTTGTTGTCAGTGCCGCCCAATGTTAATTTTGCGCCAGCCAGTTTTGCAGCTCCTCCCCCCCATTCTTGAAACTGAAAATTGTGTAGCCTCCCAATATCCAGAATTTTACTCTGAAGATTTGTTGATGTTGTCTCAGGCCATTTATCTTGGGCTACTTTGGTTAGGATTAATTGTTCTGCTTAATCCTGGTATTACAATTGGAAATTTTACAAAAATATATTTGAAGCCACATTGGTGGTTAATCATTAATTCTATGTGGATTTGGGTGGTAATTCCTCATCACTTGGAAACAGCTTCATACTATCCTGCAATTTCTGTCACATTACTCAAATCTTCTACATCTGAGTTTTTGGAAGCAGTTTGTCATGAATTTATGTTTCTTTTCTCCTGCTCCGTTGAGATATCTGCATTTGCCATGTTTATTTGTATCAGCTCCTTTCTGAGCTTTCAGTTTGGGCTTTTATTTAATTTGTAGTTTCTATCTCCAGTTGCAGTTGTTGAGACAGGATCTTCTGTTTCCTATTTCCGTCGCGTCATGTCATTTTGGCGTCTGGATTATTTTTTGCTCCACCCACTGATAAGATTTTGCGTGAAGTTTTGTCAGCATTATCATTCTATTCCAGTTCAAGCCTTAGTCATAAATCCCAAGTTTACCATGTGATGATGAAGGTTTCTGAGAATGCTTGTGAATGGTTGTTGTCCGCGGTGGAGCGCAATCCACATGTTTTAACTGAAAGTGCATCTCTATATCCTTTGTTAAAAAAATTGTGTGTATCTATTGAGGAGCTCAAAGTATATCATAAGCTGTACACCTTCCATCAGGGTACTACTCCGCTTTTAATATTCCTTCCTCAGTTTCTTGCCTACTGCCGCACAATTGATGTTCCCAAGGTGAATAAACTCTCAGCGTTGTGGTTAGCAGTTGACCAGACTGCCTAGGATTTGGAGGCTTGGGATTCCCTGTTAACCACAACTGAGGCCCTGGTAAGCCAAATTCTTTCTCTGGTCTCAAATCTGCCTACTTCTAAGCAAGGTACGTTGGTAATTGAGGATAAACCCGCTGCGCGCTCCTGGTTTTCTGGTCCTTGCTCCATGGTAGTTCCTTCCAACCAAAGCCAAGATTTTTCTCCCCCTAGTCCATCTCAGTTGCAATTGGCGGTGGTGAAAAAACCTGCCAATGTAAAAGAGGCCCCAGTAGTGTCTGGTCCTGATAGCTCTTTGGTGATGCTTCAGCACGTTGTACCTGCCAAATCTTCTGTGGTTACGTCTGAAGAGTTGCCCCTTGTTCCCATTGATTGTGATAACCCCGTTCTTCCAGCTGCTGTCCAAGAGATGATTGAGTGTTACTTCCAGGAGCATCCTGCCTCCTTAGCTGCTGTCTGTACCGCCAATGAGAAACAAGACCCTGCCAAGATTGCCACCTTTGCTGCCAATAAATCTACTTCTGGTTATTTCTTGTTTTATGGTAGCATTGATAACGGTCAGACTATCTATCAGCCAGCCATTTTGTTGGATACAGGTGCTTCCAAAAACTTCATGAGTGTAGAGACTGCCAACTTGCTATAACTCAAGTACCACCCAGGAATGCTTGTTAGGGGTGGGAACTGTCAGATGTTTCCCTCTTTCCAGCTGAAGAAGCCAGTAACCTTTGTGGTTTTGGGCCAGTCTTTTACCGCAAGTTTCTTTGTTTGCTCCTCCCTGATGTATTCTATCATTTTGGGTGTGGGTTGATGGAGAGATCATAATGTATCCACCTTACTGAAAGAAAATGTGTTACAGGTGGAACACTCTTTGGGTATATCTATTTGTATTCAGCTGTTAGGTATGTCCAAAATGGAGAAATCCTCTCAGACTATTTGATTGGTTCCTGTCTCTGTCCCCACAAGTTCAGATTTACCTGCATGTTTACAACCCTGGTCCGCGGTGTTTGACGCTACCAGAGGTGAGGTCCTTCCCAAGAACACTCAGTTTGACTTTGACTTAAAAGTTACTGTTGACCTGATTCAAATTGCGTCTCCTATTTACCCTTTAACTTTGAAGGAAGACACATTTTTGGAGGAAGGGACTTGTGACATGTTGGCAAAGGGCTATATATTTAAAAAAGCTTTGTCAATTTGCTCTCTGTTGTTGTTTGTTCAAAAGGCTGATGGGTCTCTTTGTCCTTGTGTTGACTATGGGAATTTAAATAACATTACAATTCCTGATTCCTACCCTTTACCTCTCAAAGCACAGATCTCTAGGTGTGTTGAGAAGGCTAAGGTATTCTCAAAACTTGATATGTTGAATGCATTCAACCAAATCAGGATTGAAGAAGGAATGGGATGGTTGACAGCATTCAGAACCAAGAAGGGTATCTTTCAGTTCTGGGTAATGCCTTTTGGATTGAAGAATGCTCCAGCTTGCTTTAAGCGACTAAGTGATTCTGTCTTGGGGGATCTCCTGGGTGTATGTGCCATTGTGTATATGGATGATATCTTGGTATTCTCTCTAGATGAGGAGTTGCATAAAGCCCATCTGTCAGAGGTGGTAAAGTGCATCCTCCAGGCCAACTTGATCATTAAAAGAAGCAAATATGAATTCTTCAAACGTAAGGTTACCTTTCTGGGTAATATTATCTTTGAGGATGGCCACACCATTGCCCCTGACAAGGAAGCTGTGGTTTGAGAGTATGCTACACCTGTGACAGTATCCTAACTCTGTAGTTTCTTGGATACTTGCACGTTCTTGAAGAAGTTCACTCCACACCTGTCTGAAGTGGCCGCCCCGTTATATTTGGCTAGTGGTAAGACAACTTTGGTCTGGACGCCTGAGTGCGCAAATGCATTCACGGCAGTCAAGGCTCTTTTGTTGTCATCACCTGTGTTAAGACATGTGGATCCTGAGCTTCCTTTTGTGGCTTCCACAGATGCATCTAAATACGCTGTAGCTGGTGTGTTATTGCAGACTGCTGGCAACAGGATTGAGAGACCAGTAGGGTATTTCTCCCAAAAGATGGAAGCTTGTGAACGCAATTACATGATTTACGACAAGGAATTGTTGGCAGTTGTGGAATTGCTAAATCATTGGCATCACCATCTCATGTTGGCACGTCATCCATTTTTAGTAAGAACTGACCACAAAGCTCTTCTATATTATTGACAACCCAGGGTTTTGTCAGGTCTTCAATCCAGATGGCATGGTGACCTGACAAGATACAAGGTCCGCTACAAGTTTATTAAGGGATCAGACAATTACTTGGCTGATGCACTAAGCAGGAATCCTTCCCATCTCCCAGATGCTAGTTTGGATGCTGAGTTCAACACACATACTATGATTTCAGATAAGGCTGTGGTGCCTTTTGTATTGTCTCCACCTGCTACGCTGGCTACCATGTCCCTAACTGAGGGTGCAGACCTGGAATTATATTCCAAAGTTAAGTTTCTGCAACCTTTGTACAAAGGTTATGACAGGCTATTGGAGCTAGCATGTGAAAACCTAGTAGGTCAGCCTCAGGGTTATCATAAAATAGGTCCTGTTCTATATCATCAAGGTTGCTTGTGATTCCCAGAAGGAACTATTCAGGATGAAATCATGGAGACTCATCACACTTGTCCAACGGCAGGCCACCCAGGAAAAAACAAAACAGTGGAACTAATCTGCCGCCAGTTTTCCTGGAAAGGTTTAACAGTGCAGGTGGCAGATTTTGTTTGCAATTGCCTGGTATGTGTTCAATCTAAGGCAAGCTGGAACAGGGCTACAGGTTTATTGGTTCCACTGCAGCTTGCTTCAGGACCCTGGACGTCTGTGTTGGTGGATTTCATTGGTGAACTTCCCAATTCCAATGGGTTTAACACAATCATGGTGGTGGTAGATTGCTTCACAAAAATGGCACCCTTTTTACCTTGCTCAACCACAATTACTTTGGTGGAAACGGCTAGGTTGTTTGTGAATAGAATCTTTTCTCTACATGGCATCCCAATGGAGATTGTGAGTGACTGCAGGCCTCAATTCATTACTCAGTTCTGGGAAGCTTTCACTGGGATTCTAGGTATCAAATTGTGCTGTTCCATGGCTTTCCACCCCCAATCCAATGGACAAATAGAGAGGGTAAACCAAAGTTTAGAGGTCTACCTATGTTGCTATACTAATGCACAACAAGATGACTGGTGTGATAATTTACCTATGGCGGAGTTCACATATAATAACGCCCCTCACACGTCAACTCAAGTATCGCCCTCCTATGCCAATTTGGGTTACAACCCTTCTTCTAATATGGGTCCTTGTTTGGTTAGCAATGTGGAAGCTGCAACTGATCAGGCTGCTGCATTCAAGCAGGTTCATCAGGAGCTTTAGGTTACTCTTGCTGCTGCCGTGACAACTTATAAGGAATATGCAGATTGCAAGCTCCAGGAAGGTCCAACTTACAGGCCAGGTGATCTAGTCATGGTTGATGCTTGCAATATGAAACTGAAGGTTCCCTGTTGTAAGTTAGGGCCTAAACAAGTTGGCCCCTTCAAGGTCAAACATCAAGTTGGTCCCTCTGCCTATTGGCTGGATTTACCTCCTGCTTTCAAGATTTTCCACACCTTTCATAAATGTCTTCTTACTCCCTTTAAAGGTACAGAGTCTCATTCTTCTCAACCCACTCTTGTGGAGGGAGAACCTGAGTATGAGTTAAATTGTATTTTGGCTTCCTGCAAGAATCAACAACGCTTGGAATATTTGAAGTTGTGGAAAGGTTATCCTGATTCTGAAAACTCCTGGGTTTCCCACTACAATTGTTCTAATTCCCCAGATCTGATTCATGAGTTCTACAAGTGCAATCCCACTGCTATTGGTCATCCCAAACTTACCTTGGCTGCGATGAAACTCCCACCTTCCCATAAGAATTTCTCCTTATCCCATCTCTCAGATGGTGTTATTGTGCCCAGGGCTAAAGCAGAGGGTAATGTCACAGTAGGTTCCATCATGCCGGGTATTATCTGCCCAAGCAAGAAGGCTCAAAAAGCCAGAAAATCTTTGTCAAAATTAACTGAGTTAACGGATTTAAATCAAACGGTCAATCAAAAATGGGTTATGGCTGCTCCAGTCTGTCAGCTGAAACCAGTTCCTCTTTTCAAATTGACATTGATAAATTGGCGTAATTTGAGGGTCACCCAATATGAGCTTGTCAATCAGCATGGTTATCAGAAACTAGTCACACAAGTGTTCTTTGCAACCTGGACCAGATACTTACTGGACAATGTGGAAGGAATAGGAGGTCAAGACTCAGGTGGTATTGCTTAGTCAATTTTTCTGATATATATTGAATAATTTTCACTGTTTCAACTCTAAGAGTTGAGTCCTCCTAAAATTTTACTCAATAAAAATCATTTATCCCAAGTTCTAATTTACTTTTTAAAAATGCATCCTGTGGTTGGGTTGTTACAATATATTCTGTACAATCTGATTCTCAACAGAATCATTTATGGAAGATGGGGTCCTGCAGTTGGAACTTTGTTGTCAGTGCCGCCCAATGTTAATTTTGCGCCAGCCAGTTTTGGAGCTCCTCCCCCCATTCTTGAAACTGAAAATTGTGTAGCCTCCCAATGTCCAGAATTTTACTCTGAAGATTTGTTGATGTTGTCTCAGACCATTTATCTTGGGCTACTTTGGTTAGGATTAATTGTTCTGCTTAATCCTGGTATTACAATTGGAAATTTTACAAAAATATTTTTGAAGCCACATTAGTGGTTAATCATTAATTCTATGTGGATTTGGGTGGTAATTCCTCATCACTTGGAAACAGCTTCATACTATCCCGCAATTTCCATCACACCAACACTGTACAAGTATTAGAGCCAGTACTGGAGTCCAAGGATGACGTTCTGGCCACCCCTGAAGCTTCTGGAGCTGCTCAAGGCAGAGAAGGTGAACACAAACCCAGAAAGAGGAAAATTGTTGCCGCGCCTCTGAGGCTAGGTTTGCTGCCTCCACTCTCAGCTGTTCCATTCTCACCCGCTCTCCAGTGAGGATCACACCTGCTCCCCTCCAACATGGCTCCAACAACTTCAAGCCCATCAATCTACCCAAGTTTGACCGCAAGAGCAATGTGGCCATGTTCTTACGTCTGTACCAGAACTCCATGTATGGCACAGACAATGCCATGAGGGACTCCACAATCATCAACTGTCTGGATGCTGAGACTCAAACCATTATCTTTCCACATCTCCCTGAGAATGGCTGGGCTTTTACCAAGGTCTTCAGAGCCTTGAAAGAAGAATTTGGTAGCCAAGAAGCACTTCTTGGTTGCAAGATGGACTTCACCAACACCAAGTTAAAGGTGGGGGAAACCCTAGAAGACTTCACTTCTAGGTTCTACCTTGAAGCTCAAACTCTTTTGTCTATGAGTGCAGTGCAGTTTATTGATGTGTAGTCAGCACTCCTTAATGCTGTACGTGTCAACCGGGAACTATCTCTGGCTCTTAAGTTGGGCATTTACAACGCTTGCACTGTACCTGATCTGATCCGCCTCCTACACACCTACAAGGAGGAGTTTGAAGTCCCTCTTCCTGAAGGCCGCCCTTGCCAGAAATCTGAGCATAGACCCCGCGTGGCTGTTGAGATGCCCAAGCCTTCCAACAAGGTTGGGCCTGCTTCAGTCAACAACGGCCCCTATACTTGCTTCAAATGTGGTATGGCTGGACACTTCTCTTGGGAATGTAGGAATCCACGTCAAAAAGTCCACCATGTAGGCATGGAGGACACTGAGGAGGACTGCGCCAAAGACACTGATATTGAGGAGGACAATGAGGACCAGTCAAAAAACTACTAAGCAGCTAGGACAAGGAGAAATCCTTGGCTGCCTTTGTAATTTTGACACCCTCATCTCCCTCCATACTACTTCCCCCAAAAAACCAGATCAGAGGCCTGCTGCCTTGCCATCCTCTGGGACCAATCCTAAGGATAAACCCTATCTGATTGACTTCAACTCCCAACCAATACATGAGGATTTGGAGTCTGACAGAGTTCAAGAAGACCTCCTACATCAAGTCCTCACTGTTAACACGCAAACTCATTGGACTACACTTTGCCCTGAGGTGGTTATCCCCCAAATAGCTCAGAGAACAGTGCCCTTACCCTATGCTGAACAACTGGCTCAACCAGGAGTTGAAGTCACTCATGAGGAGGACAGTGCTGAACAACTGGCCAAGCTGCTCCGCACAGTAAACGTCTCAGCACCGCTAGAATCCCTCAAGGAAGTAAGCCCAGCTGTGGGAGCTGCCATGGCTACCTTCCTGGAGAAGTTCAAATGACTAAGCGTACACCAGGTCTCAAAGATTGTGGAGATCAGAGAAGACCACCAGGATTGTACCTATATCAGCCTGGTAGTGAACAAGACTCATGTCCCAGCCATACTGGATACTGGTGCCCCTGGGAACATTATATCCTCACGGCTGGTTAAGAAACTTAAGCTGTCACCAGACTTGGCCTATCATGAAGGGTTTGGTACTGCTGGGCCACTGACTCCTAGAGAAAAAGGAGCCTACTCTTCTCTCCCTCTTTGCTTTGGGAATTTAATATTCACTGCTCCTTCTATAGTTCTGGAAAACAACAGCTATGACATTCTTATTAGGACTAGCTTCATGGTTCAGTATGGCACTGTGACTAAACATGAAGACCATACATTTGGAATATTGGGCCATTCCATACCCATGTTCTATCATGGCTATTGCCTGTCTGACCTGCCCTTACGCCTTCTGCACTACATCAATCTGGAGTGCGCCAACAGAGAGCTTCCAGTTGCTTATACGCTGTGTAGTAAGAAGGTCAAGGTGCTACCTCTCTCAATTGGGGAAGCCAAGGGTATTCCAGTCTACGCCTCCTGTAATATGACTATCCCACCTGGCACCCAGGTGATCCACAATACAGGCCTCTTGCTGGCTCTATCAGCTGGCACTCATGGAGAAATCTTTGGCACCCCTAATGCCTCCAGACTAGAACCATGGGTTGCGCCAGGCATCCTCATGCCAAGTGAGAAGGAGGTACTCATACTCTTGGCCAATATGAGTTGTAAGCTATGGTTGTCTCCAAACACCAACTTCTGGCTTATATACGACTGGAAGAGCATGAAAACCTGTAGGAGACTGCCCCCTTTGCGGACTTCTCTGAGTTGGGTCTACCCTGTGAGCAACCACTGGTGCTATCAGTCATAAGCTGTGACTCTCTATCCGGCCTCTCTGAAGAGCAGAAAGATCAAGCTATGGATCTCTTTGCAAAGTATAAAGATGTGTTTGCCAAGGATTATTATGACCTGGGCAAGGCTGCAGATGTTGCTCATCATATTGACACCCAAGAAAGTCCATCTATCCGCTCCAGACCTATACGGTGCAGTCAAGCCAATCATGCCGTGGCTAACAAAGAGCTTCAGAAGCTATTGGGATCTGGCTTACTGGTCCCCAGTAAAAGCCCTTGGGCTTCCCCTGTCCTGATCATCAAAAAGAAGGATGGCAGCAACCATGTGGTGATTGACTACCGTCAACTGAATGCTGTTATCAAGAAGGATTCATATCCCCTCCCTTGTATTGACAATACCTTGGGCCAACTGGGTGGCGCCAAGTTCTTCAGCGCCATGGACCTTATCAGTGGGTACTGGCAGATTGATCTACCCCATGCTAATCAGAAAAAATGTGCAATAATCACTGACCAAGGGCTATTCCAACCCACAAGGATGCCTCAAGATCTGTCCAATGCCCCGGCTACCTTCCAACTGGCTATGGATGCAGTGATGGGCAACCTCAAACTCACCAGTGTCTTGATTTACCTGGATGACATTAATGTGTTCTCCCAAACCTTTAATGATCACCTACAACACTTGGAGGAAGTCTTCCAGAGGTTACTTGCAGCTAATCTCAAGCTCAAGCCACGCAAGTGCAACTTCTTCAAGGAGCATCTTGAGTTCTTGGGGTTCATCATTAGCCAAGATGGACTCCGCCCTGTACCTCTGAAGATGGAAGCCATTGAGAAAATGCAGATCCCAGCCAATAAGCAGGAAGTGCAGGTCTTCCTGTAGATGATTGGGTACTACCGCCGCTTCATCCTCAACTTTGCATCCCTGGGTGACCACTTTTTTCAGCTTCTCCGAGCTGATAAGGAATTCTTCTGAAGCCCAGCATGCCAATCTTCCTTCAATGCTCTCAAAGGAACACTGACTGCAGACCCTGTGCTGGCCTACCCTGACTTTCCAAGACGTTTGTGGTTCATACAGATGCTAGTTTGACGGCAATTGGGGGTGTTCTCTCCCAACTGGACTCCGACGGACTTGAACACCCTGTTGGATACTGCTCACGTACGCTTAATGTTCACAAGAGGAACTACACTGTCACTGAACGAGACTGTCTGGCTGTGATATACTCCTACCAACAATTCAGAGTCTATCTCCATGGGGTACATTTCACGGTTGTAACAGACCATGCCTCCTTTCAATGGCTGAAGACCCTCAAGGACCCCAAAGGACGTCTGGCGCATTGGGCCATTAAGCTTCAGGCTTATGACTACAAAATCATTCATCAAGCCGGGGTAGCCCACCAGAATGCTGACTGTCTCTCCTGCCTTCCCACTGTTGCCTTAGTATCCCCCATGGCTGACATTCTCTATGACAAGCTTATGGAGGATCCTTCTTTGTGAGGGGAGGAGCCGGTCTCTAAGGGACAACTCCTGAAGCTTTGTGGAGACTCTTGGCTACCCTACATACTCCCATCCCTACACATGGACTCAGTGGTGACCACTCACAAGACCACTGGCCATGGTGGCATACAGAAGATGTTAGCTCTGCTACAGCAGCACTGCTTCTGGGAAGGAATGCACACTGCTGTAGTAGATATGCTAGCCAACTGTTGTGACTGCAACATTGAGAGCCCTAAGGTTGCCAAGTTCCAACACAGACTTGTATGCCCTGGGTTTGCCTTCCACACTGTAGCCATTGATGTAGTGGGCCCCCTGCCAGCTACCAACAGTCAAAACAAGTTCATAATTATGGCAGTTGACCATCTTACTAAATGGGTAGAGGCCAAGGCAATTCCCAACCAATCTGCACTGGTGACAGCCACGTTCATACTGGAGAATATCATATACAAACATGGTTGCCACCAGATTCTGCTGACAGACAATGGTACCAACTTCACCATTTATATCATCCCCTGCCTCAATCAACTGATGGGAATTTGTGGGACACTATCCACTCCTTATCACCCACAGACAAATGGCATGGTAGAGCACACTAATGGGAGCCTGGTCCAGATACTCTGGAAGCTCAGTCACCAACATGAGACTGAATGGAATACCTTCCTGCCTGAAGCCACCTTTGTATATAACATTGGGTACCATCAGGCCACTGGCAAGCCGCCCTTCCAACTGCTCTACGGCCGGCAACCAGGACTTTCCCCTTTACTATATTCCTTGGTAAAGCCCAGCCTGGCTGTGTCCCCAGAGGCGTACCTCAACAAGCTGGTTCAAAATCTTATTTGCTTACAATCAGAGGCCTACACCGTAAACTTAAACCATAAGTTGCAGGACCTAGAACAAGCTGCATCCAAACGCCCCTCCTTACCCACTTACCTGGTATGAGACTCAGTCTACTTCTTCAGCAATAGAGGGTACAGCCGCAAATCCAAACTTGTCTCCCTTTGGCAAGGCCCAGTCCAAGTTATCCAGAAGACTGGCCCCGACTCCTACACCCTTAAGGAGCCCCATTCTGGGCAATCAATCACTAGAGTACACGCTCAGTATATGTGTGCTGCTCCTAGTGATCAAGAGTAAGCCTCAATGAGGACAATAACCCAAAAAAACAAAAGCCTAATTAAAAAATTCCATGGGTTGTTGTCCTGCTTGCAATATTGTTGCACCAAAGTATGAGGAATAAGAATAAAAGAACAAGGTGTTTATTGGAGACTGACAAGACTCTTCCAGTACCTCACTTACTGTTCTACCACCTGAATGACAGCCAAGAAACACAACTGGTTGCCTACAGATCCACAAAGCCAATGACCAAGGATTGAGCAACAAACCCCCACCAAGCAAGACACACAATTGACCCCAATGTCCACAGGAAAGGCGACCCTCAAGAAGATACAGTCCCACAGAAGACTCTCACAAAGGGCATACTCTGCTGGGACCTGACCACCCACCATGTAGAATACAGACAAGGCCCACTCAAGGAAGACTCCCATGTTCTCCTCCCACTTGGTATCACAGTGGTTGGTTCCTCAAACAAGATTGCCAGTCATCATCATTGGTACCAGATGAGCAGTCTCCTCCACTGTATATGACTTCAACACTTCCTGGAAGGCTTGCCAAAGACGTTGCTCAAAGTTTTCAGAGGTTTTCTAACTGACTGGTTGAGCATTGGTAACCCCAGGTGTTGCCCAAGCGCAAAGGACTGACTCCACTATGTTGGATACCGTCCCCTGTTGCAAGACTGAAAGACCTTGACCCTCAAATTAGAATTCCTTCAGCTGAGCCTTCAAGTATTCTTCTGCCGCCCACATGGAGAACTGCCAATGAATAATGTTACCCTTTTGAACCCCAGTTCCTGTCATCTCCCTGGGCTCAATCAAAGCTAGGAACAATGCAGCAAATAATGGGTCTGTCCCCAATAAGGCCAGCTGAGGAACCAGTAGCTGATCTAGCTGAATCCCCAAATCCAGATAGCTGCCATCCACATCATGCAAGACTAACTGTTTATTAATGGCCTTATCCACTTCCACCGCCTTGGTAAGCCTGGGTCTCTTAGGAATTACCACTTGCACCTTCTTCAAGACTCTTCTTGTGACTCTTGTAGAGGGACTGTTAACCATAGCTGTCACCTTGAGACGCCAGCTATTTTTAACCCTGTTGTCTAATCCAGTGGAGGGAAATGTTGCAGATACTGAATGGATTAGACGTTAAGTTGTCCACCTAGGGATTAAGCGACAGAACAATTGTGCAATTGTGCTATTGCATCCTGATTTTACAAGGGATAAATACGTTTAAAACGCCTCTAAAACAGGTGTTCAATTTGCCTTTCAAATGCGCATAAGGTACAGGCTTCACTTCTGAGATTAATAATAGAACAACAAAGTTATTTATATCTACCTCCCTAAGGAAAGCCGCGTGGAACCAGTTGTTCTTTTGCATGGGACTTTTAGCTATGCCAATCCACTCTCCTCCATTAGGGAATTCCTTCTGTCTGTGCCTCCCTGCCCCTGGTGGCAATTCCCCCGCCTCACACTATATAAGTGTGATAATATCATAATAAACACCAGTTTTGTCTTTAAAATTTTATATTCTTCTGTCCTTTCACAGGCTGCCATATACCATCAACAGGTATAGTAATAAGAATTAGGTCCCTGACTAACTGTTTGTAGAAATTAGCAACCCTTTGCTGCTAGATTTACAACACCAATCCTCTCAATTCCTGCTCATGAAAAACCCCTGTGACTACAACATTCATGAAGTCAAAACCCTGGACGTCTTCCAAGTCCACAGTGACAGCCCCGTACTGCAAGCAAGTCACTCCTCAAATAAAGTAACACACTTATCCCTTCTGTTTCCGTGGGAACACCCACAAATTACTGGTAGATACCTGGGCCAACCACACTATGGTGGACCAGGCGTTTGCCAACTCTCAACAACTGGACCGGGTGCCCAGAAGGTTCAAGGCAGTACAAGTAGCTGACTCCCACAGAGTTGCAATCACCCACAAGACGGTACCCTTCTCTGTGATAGTGGGGAACATCCAGGTTAAGCTCTCTGGGCCCATCATGGCTGGGCTCAGCCACAGCGTAATTGCTGGCCTCAACTGGCTTTGGCATAAACGTCCCTACATTGACTGGGATACCTCTGTCATTACCCTCAATAGAAATGGGGTGGGGTTCCAGATCTACCCTGTGGAAATGAGCAAGTTACTCCATGATACTGTATTTGTCAGAATAACAGAGACAGGCTTGTACAATTTCAAGGGGGAAAAACTAGACTTTAACCAATGCTCAGTTATAGTTATCCGCTCTGAATCATCTGTGGTCCCTCCCTTGACCTCCTCATTGCCACCAGCGCTTGCTGCACTCCTTGAGGAGTAAAAGGATGTATTCAGTGAAACACTTGAACAACTACATACTCCCTGGAAGATCCAGCACGCTGTACAACTTCAAGGAATGTTACCTAAAGCACAACCATTATACTGTCTTACACCAAAGGAAGATGAGAACCTCTGCCAGCACCTTGTGGACGCGCTTGATAAAGGCTTCATTCACCCCTCGCTCTCACCATACGGGGCAGCTGTCTTCTTTATAGCTAAGAAGGACGGGTCCCTATGCCTGGTCACAGACTACCACAACCTAAATGAGGTGACAGTTAAGAATAAGTACCCCCTGCTGCTGATTGACGGCCTGTTTGATACACTTGCAGGTGCAAAAGTCTTTAGCAAGATTGATCTCACTTCAGGGTACAACCAGGTCCACATTGCATCAGGGGATGAGGCAAAAACTGCCTTCCACATGCGCTACAGGTTGTTTGAGTATTGTGTCATGAACTTTGGAATGACCAACACCCCTTCTACCTTTGCCATGTTGATGAACAAAGCATTTGAGGAACTGATTGTAAAATGTGTGGTTGTGTACCCTGACAACATTATTGTCTTCATTCAAGATCAAACCACACACCTCCAACACCTCTGTGCTGTCCTTGACACCCTTTGGAAAAACCAGCTAAAAGCTAAACCCTCCAAATGCAAGTTTCTCAAGTAGGAGCTATTATTCCTTGGGCACACCATCTCTGCCCAAGGGATAAAGCCCAAACCTGCCAAAATCAAGGCAATCACCAGCATGCCGCCCCCCACTGATGTGGGCCAGGTGCAGACATTCTTAGGTATGGTTGCCTACGTGCGCAAGTTCATTCCCAATTGTGGGGAACTAATTGCACCTCTCACTGAGCTCCTCAACACCAAACAGTGCTTCCACTGGACCCCTGACAGAGATTTAGTCTTCAAAATGTTGAAGTAAAGACTCACAACAGCACCAGTACTTCGGTTTCCCAATCAAAACCGTCAGTACAAACTCGAGACCAATGCCTCTGACAGGGCCATAGAGGGCGTGCTAAGGGTAGAAACTGACAATGGCGTCTTTCTTCCCGTGGCATATGAGTCCAGGAAACTTACCAAATTGGAACAACACTATCCCATCCATGATAAAGAGTTGGTGGCAATTGTGCACTGCGTTGAGAAGTGGCGCTTTTACCTGGAAGGCGCTACCTTCCCATCCTGCATTCTGAAAGACCACAAGTCACTTCATTACTTCAACACACAGTCCCACTTGACATGCTGCCAAGCAGGATGGGTTGAATGTCTATCCCCTTAACAGTTGTGCATCAAGTACAAGCCTGGGAAGGAACTTGTCACAGCTGACGCCCTTTTGCAACTCTATGTAGCGTCCATCACTGGGGACAATGGTTTGGATCCAGATTGGCCCATGCTTTACCTCCGCCCTGAGGCAACTTGTTACAAGGGCCTTAACTTGGTAATCATCTCCAAGCTGAAGGACAACAAAATTCAGTTCACCACCAATGCTGGTAACATCTGCTGTTGGGCAGAGACAGGTGAAAAAATGCCTTACATTCCCACCACATAACAAGGTGACACAATATTGCACTACCACCAAACCCTGGGTCACATCAGAGGGTGTAACCTCTTTGAGATCATGAAACAGAAGGTTTGGTGGCCGCGCATGCATCAAGACATCTTGGACCTCCTCAAAACGTGTGTGTTGTGCAAAAAGAATACGTCCAAACCTGCACCCCCAAGTCTGTTCTGCCCATCAAGGCCATGGAACCCTTTGAACAGTGGGCCCTTGACATTGTGGGGCCACTCCCCAAAGACAGACTGGAAAAGAAGTACATTATCACTGCCATTGACTACTTCACTTGCTGGTCAGTGGCCTGGGCAACAACCAACCACACTGTCACCACCATCACCTGCTTTATTGGCAAGGAAATTGTGGCCCGCTTTGGGTAACCCAAACATCCCATCACAGATGGCAGCACCAAACTTGTTGGGCACGTCATGAAGGCATAATGTGCCAAAAACGCACTCCAACGTATAGTTACAACCCCCTACCATCCTCAAGCCAATGGACATGTGAAACGGTTAAATGGCTCACTAGTTCAACTGATTGACAAGCTCTCACAAGAGCACCCTAACACTGTATGGACTGAACACCTGCCCACCGCTCTACTTATCCTACAAGCAAGAATCAACAGGGGCACAGGGTTCAGCCCCAGCCCCCTGGCCTTCAGGACGCCTGACAGTCCAACAGGGAAAGCTACGGTCCAAGGTTCCTGACAAGCCTCCCTTAGTAAAAACCCCATCCCTGGATCAGTGGCGTGCCAAAGCCCAGGAAATCAAACACAAGCAGATTGAAGTAGGGACAAAGCACCTCAAAGCTAGATACACCATAGGTGACCCCGTCTACACCCTCAATCCCAATTATGCCAGGTTGGAGCCCAACCACCTAGGGCCCTTCAAGATAGCTGCTGTCTATGACAATCATACCTATCAACTCAAAGACGCCCAAGGCAATACCAAGAAGCTTCACCATGATTGCTTGCGCCCCTGCCACGCCATCCCCACACAAAAGCTGTTTGTGTGGACCTTCCCAGACCTTCAGCAGACTCTGGTCTTGGTGTCTGACAACAAGAAGGGCTCAAGGGAGGGTGTTACAACCGAGCTTCCAGGCTTGCCTGCTAACATATCTTACAATACACAGGGGGCACTTGATGAGACGTCCCTTGACGTATCTAACAACATGGATTAATCTGATGGCAATATCAAATGGCGGGTACTTTATCCTAATTAGGAGCGCTACCAATTTGACTTGCTGATCCCCGCACAAGTTATTCCTTGGCTTCAAACCTTACATGGAACTTCCCACCATGCCACCCCCTTGTGGCCTTGTGGCCTTCCCCATATGGTATATTAATCAAAATATTCTACAATAAACAATAACTTATTCTTATTATTCTGTCCTTTCTATTGGACTGTTGTCTTCCCCAATTCCAAATACTGAATCCTCATTGGTTCAGTTATAACACTTTCTTCTCAGGTTGACTTTGGAGCACCAACCCTCTGAAGTGGCAGTATATTTCCTGATCTCTACTAGGGTTACATTGCTATTCCCCTGGGGATGGCCCTTATATAAAGCTCCTGACATACTTCTAGCCAAAGAAGGTCCCCTACCTTTTATACAGTATAGAAAGTAGATATCCCTTCTTATTTTTTTGGTGTTTTTGCCTTTAAATACATGTAACTGAAAATCAAACCCTCTCACCATAGCTAAAGTTAAGCAAAAAAACCTTCATACTAACATAGAAAAGATCTACAAGTAGTCAGCATATATCTCAATTCCCATTACAGTGAAAATCCTACCCTTTTGACCCAATAAGTTATCCACCAGGCCACAGCTGCTTTAGGGTAGGAGGGTTAAACCCACAACCATCCCTGCCCCAACAGTTCTGGCTATAGGGACGGGTCAATCATCAGCTGTCCCTGGATAAACCCCATCCTCTCTTATGGCAGCGGCTGATCCCAATGTTTCCAAGTTTTCCTTTTGGCCCGCCCACCCCTATTTACTGGTGCTGTGATGGTCCGCATGGGAGCATCATTGTGGGCCAGGGCTGATTTGGCCACAGTAAAGATTAGATACCTAGGAGCAGGTGGATGCTGGTTACTTTGTCAATGCATGTATGTTACACCCAGAAGAGAGGTGAAGGATCCAAGCCAGGGAGAGGGAGCAAGGTGGCCACTGTAAAGTTACGCCTCCATCTTGGGCCTCTACTTCAATCCTCACCAAATGCTTGGGGATCTCTGCCAACTTACGCCTGAATATTTCCCAAAGATTTACTGAAAAAACCCCCAAGAAAGGTCCTCACACTATTAATTTCAGGATTAGTTTGAAAATGCTCCCACCTAACCCACTCAAGAGACATCTCTGGTTAAATATCATGTGCAAGAGTGGTTGGGAGCAGTGGTAATTGCATTCAAGACAGGTTCCTCAATTTTTAGTTGAGTCAGTTTTCTCTTTGATTTTGTCCATTTGGATTTTTCAGATTTTCATACCTCAAGAGATGCATCCATATTTCCTCATATCATTGGTCAATCAGATTTGGACATTCAACTTCTCATCTAAATTCCATCTCCTTCCTTTAAATGAATTCAAGAGTTGTAAAAGACCTTGCCTCATCATTCTCTACTCTAATAAAGTTCAAAATTTGTTAGTCTAATTTGGCCATTTGGTTTTTTCTGTTGCTTTTGTTGTTCAGTTAATTCCTTCTCCCCCCCTTTGGCCTCCCAGGAATTGTTGGTGACAACATTTTGGTTGTTGCTGAAACCGCAATTTTATTGTGGTTGAGAGCTTGGTTTTATTTCCTCTTAACCTGCTCCCCAATTCTCACAGCCACAGGCACATGCAATGGATGGGGGTAGGGGCCTGGCTAGATAGAAAGGGATGCCCTGGAGGAGCTCTGGGATTTTAGAACCAGCTGCAAGGGAGGTGCAGCTGAACACCTTTACCCAAGATGTAGGGGTAAAGCTTCTCCCCATGGTTGACAAGCAGCTTTGAGGGGACCTTGAAGCTATTGGACAGGATTGGATATGCCCAGAACCATCCTTGAGGGGGCTGTATGGAGAAACAGCTACAGAACCTGATGACTTGGAGGTTTCTGGGAAGTCAAGTTGGTTACTTTGCACCTAAAAGCTCAAACTAACCAATTGGGTGAGTAAAAACAGCAGCAAGACATGAGATGTGTCTGTTATTGATGGCCTAAGGTGTAGGTCACTGATGGGGGTCAAGTCTAAGTTGATTCACTTGTGAAGACTTATTGGATGGGTCTGATGTGTTGAATGATGGGGACTAGTAGAACAGGGGAAAGACAATTGTGAAGAGCAGCAGCAAGAAGGAGCAGAAGGACTAGGTAAAGGCTAGAAGAAGAGGTTGGAAACAGAAAAGAAAAAGGAATAAGAAGCAAGGAAAAAGATTTGAAGGTATAAAATAATTAAAAGAATTAAGGGAAATAATAAAGGAAATAAAAGGAGATGTTAAAAGAGACCACAAGAGAAAGAAAGAAATAAAATTGTCAGAGATCCATTCCTGAGGAAGGAAAGAACCCAAGTAGTGTAGAAGAGCAGACAGATGAAGTCCCACAAGAGAAGAACAACAGGAATCACAACCATTAAGGTGTTAACTAGATATCCCCATAATTTGTAAGAAACCAAGAATGAAGCAAAATGGGTTAACCCATAATAAACATCAACATAGGTTAATACATACCAAGGAGCACCTGGTCAAATAACTGGAGGAGGCAAAGCAGACAGAGGTGTTTTTTTGTCACAGGTAGGAGGAAATTAATGCTTGGTATACAGGTAATTACAAGCCGAGGTCTTTATAGCATCTTTGACTCAAATATCATAATTGAACTCACAATCTTCAACAACTGGATTCCAAAATACTAAATAGAACAGAAGCAGAAAGAAATTCTGCTTCCAGATCATTGGGAGGTTAATTTCACATCTACTAATTTACTAGGTGAAAAATATAGAAGCAATATTTATTGTCCAGAAATTGAAGTTGTTAGAGCACTGGGTAAGTTCTCAGTGCTTCTGACTAAATACTGTGAAGTTTGGTGTGGGGAAGTGGAATAATGTGTGGTGAATTTGGAGGTGTTTTGGTTACCATAGTTTGTTTGTGTCAGGGACCCAGCCAGTGGGGGGTTCCGGGAACTTGCGGGTGGACAGCCCGCGGGCCCAGCAGGGAGGGCCCACCACAGGATTGGGGCTAACTTTACAATATAAATTAACAATTTTCCCAGGATTGCCCAAAGTCAGCTTGCGGGCACCATAGAATCAATCAAGCCGGTAAGAGTGATGCACATCACTCCAAATATCTGGGTGTAAGTGGATTTGTTGGCGGCAACGGATTCTTGCGGGCAGTTGGGCCGCAGGGTGTGAGGTGGTGTCATTGGAACCAAATATGTGGGCAGGTAGTTGTACTTGTTGAGAATAGCAGAGGGGGCTGGGTAATCTTGGTGCCCTCTCTATAAAGGGTCTCCGTCTCTCTAGTTCTAGCCTTGGGGATGTAGATCAGGATTTCTTATAGGGTCAACTCCAAATATGCAGGGTTGGGTGGGTACTCAGTGAAATGTACTAGGCAAAAGGGAGCTCCTGGCGGACAATAAAGGTCAGGCAGCTGGTCCGCAGTTTCTTGGGATAGAGGGGTGTGAGGTACAGAACCACAGGAAGTAGACTGTAAATGAAGTAGAACTAATAACAAGTATGGAATAACCTGGTTGAACCAAAGGTTCATGTCACTTTATTGCAAGAATGGCAATGGGCAACTTCCTGGCGGTCCATGGTACAAGTATGCCCATCTGTCATGGGTAAACTTTTACAAATTTCTTTGGACCAGGTATTACCGTTTACCAGTTTTTTCCAGTCTTTGGTGGCATCCATTGAAGGAGTTAATTCATTGGCTGGTTCAGACTGAGAATACTCAAATTTCCTTGTTGGGTTGTGGGGTTGGTTATCTCTGGGTGGCCCACATTTTATAGGAAGTTTCTTTATTTCTTTTTCTGTGGTGGCCCAAGTTATTTTGGGTTCTATGGCTATGCCTGCCTGCTGATTGGTTGAGTTAACAGGAACCTCTAATGTGGGGAGTGTCAATGTGGGTGATTTTGACTCATCAAGCTTTAGAGGGTTTCCCAAAGTCAATTCCTGTTCTAGTTCCAGCCCGAGAATCTGCAGGCAGCCAGGCAGCACACAGGGTGTCAGGGTTTGAATCCTGTAGTTGAGGTTTTACAGTAAGCATGGTTAACAAGAGTTTGTCACTTGTGAAAGTTTGGCTTCTTGGCCATTTTGGCTTGACTGCTGCCTGCAAGCTTGAAGGATGCAGCTAGCAGCAGCCAAACCTGCAAGTTGATTAAGAACCAGATTATTGAAGGTTATGGCTTGGTAGTTATTTCTTGCTGCTGGTGTGCTTGGTTTTTTCTTTGTATACTGATTGGAGGGTTTTGCAGTTGACTGCATCAAGTGGGTGCTCATTTTTGAATTTGGGATCTCATTGGCTCTTTCTTTTTCAAAATTTGTTTGATTAGACAGCTGGTTGTTTATGGAGTTGATTTTTAAAACAATTGGCTGTATAAGCTCAAATTTCTTGACAGAGCCCACTTTTGCTCTTGAACACGGTGGTAAGTTTTTGCTTTTGATTTTAACTAATCCAGTGTTGATTTTAGATAGTTTTGAGAGCTCCAAAGGTTCAGGGTTCAATTCCCTGAATGATGCTTGCATCAGCATCAAGTTGAAGTTAAGAATCTCTTTCTCCAAACAATCATTAAAACTAATATTATGACTAAGTGAATTCTTAAGCCAACCAAGTGTCCAATTTAAAAGCTGAGAAGGCAAAGATAAAGAAATCATCCTAATTTCATGAAGGTGATCTAAAAGCCAATATTTCTGTTTCTTTTCCTCATTTTCAATTAAAAGATTCAAGCTGTAAGGATTTCCAATCCTTACAAAAATAATAAGAAAAAGAAGCAGGGAAACTGGTGGAACAACACAGGGAAACTCTGGGGAAAAAGGCTGGGATTTTGCCGAGGCATTAAAGGGAGCATAGAGAAAGAGCCAGATGGTTCCAAGTTTTGCCAAGGGGGAAAGAACGGGGGAAATGTGGAGAAATGTTGACGGAATGAAGGTACAAAAAACTTAGAAGTAAAAAATAGGTCAAAATGCTCAAATTGACCTAGCAAAACGTGACATGAATTTTTGGGGGAAACTGTTTGAAACACAGGGCCATGGTTTTTAAGGAGCAATATGAGGAAAGGTTCAAACTAGGGTCAGGAGTAGGTCATATGGAGAAACTTTTTGGCAAAACAGGCCAATCCAGACACCTGATTGGCTGCAGGTCAAAGCTTATTTGATCAATGTTTTCCATTGGTTAAACTGAAGGGAAAAAGCCTAAAAAATAGGGGGATTGACAGGGAAAAGTCCTCCATGATTAGCTGAGATAAGAAAGTAAGTTTAATTTATTATAAAGCAGGAAAAACCGGATAGTTTAAGCTTTAGAAATCAGGAAGTCAGGAAGAAAAACATAGGAAACAAGGAGCTATTTAAGGGGAAACAGCCTGAAACAATGAGGACATAGTGGATTTCAAAAGCCATAAGCCAGGAAAAGGAGCCCAAGAACAAGTGCCAGGAGTCCAGGAGAAGAAATAAGGACTGCAGTCTTGGCAAACCAAATTGCATTCTTCCCAAAAACAGGCTATCTGAAAGAAGGTTTCTAAGGGAATATTCCTTCTGAACTCAATAAATGCCACTCTTGACCCCCATTTATTATCCCTGACTGTGCATAGCTCTCAATGAGTTAATCACATAACATTCTCTATCCTAGCTCAGGGGAAGGAGATGCCTATTGCCAGGGCTACTGGAGATTTGCAACCTGCAAAATATCAGACAAGGGGTGGGAGAGATTGACCAGAAACCTAGAGATGACCCCAAGAGGCAAGGAGTTCATAGAATATGAGTTCAAGAGACTCTTTAAGGATTGGTATCAACCCCAAGATGATCTAGCTCCAGCAGAGGTCAAGGTATTTGGAGGAGATGTTTGTATGGTCATAGGAAAAGTACTTGAGGAATTTGCCGCCCTGCAAACCAGGTACAAGCCTCAATCCAGGAAGTTGTCCCATCTGGAGAATGATAACCCCTTCCAGTTGGCACCTGGCTTCAACCCAGGACACATTATGGTGACCAATGAGCTGGAACATCACAGGTGCTAGGCACCAATTACTTAAATATGATTGGTTAAAATGGCCAGAATCTAACCATAGGGTCTCTTTAAATATGAGAGCCAAACCAGACTTAATCTTAACCCAAACCGGACCATCATAATACCAGTCCCTTCTGGATGACCAGCCACCCAGTTGCCCAGGAAAAAATTCAGCAACAAGAGTAAGCAATTAAGCTAAACTGACCCTTGGGCTTCCCGGATTCAACCCATATCCTTGAATCTGCTGAAAGCTCATCCTCTCCTGAGTTATCCATACTCTGAAAATCTTTTGTTTCATACAGTCTAGTTTAAGGTTAGCCCTCAGCAATAGATATGGCCTAGCTCCATTAATTAGTTCTCCCACTACTTGTGATGTATTGTTGTCTGGGTACCAGGTACCCAAGCTGGGCTGCTGGAAAAGGAGCTGGAGCGGCTGAGTGTATTGGAGCCAAGGCCTATAACAGGATTGGTGCTAGCTTGATATTATATAAGTTAGGCTGTTCTATCATGGAACAAGGGCTCACAGATGGCACCATAGAGTCCATAAGACCTGTTTGGATAGTATAAACTATTTCAAATAGCTGATTGAAAGGTGCTTCTATGATAGGCTTAATAAAAGGAGGGTGGTTGGGCTTCAGGATGGGAGGTAGTTTCATGGGAACCAAGTAAGCAGACAAATAACCATACTTGTTGGTGAATAGCCTGGGCTAGATAGTGCACCAAATCTCTTTTTCTGTAAAGTTATGCCTCCCCCTTGTGCCTCTACTTTAATCCTCATCAAATTCTTGGGGATCTCTTCCAAATTACGCCTGGATATTTATCCAAAGGTTTACTGAAAAAACCTAAGAAATATCCTCACACTATTAATAGCAGAATTATTTTGAAGATGCCCCCACTTAAATCACTCAAGAGAAATATATGGTTAAATATAATGTGTGAGAGCAACCAGGAGCAGTGATTACTGCATTCAAGACAGGTTCCTTGATTTTAGTTGAGTTGTTTTTTTTGATTTTTTTTATTTGAATTTGTCCAGATTTTCCTGCCTCAAGAAATGCATTCATATTCCCCCATATCATTAGTCAATTGGGTTTGACATTAAATCTCTCACCTGAATTCCATTCTCTACCTTTAAATGAATGAAAGAGTTGTAAAAGACCTTGCTCCATTATTTTCTAATCCAATAAAGTTTGAGATTTTTTGGTAGTTTGGGTCATTTGGTTTTATCTGTTGCTTCACAGTGTTCAGTTGATTCCTCCCCCCTTTAACCTCCCTGGAATTTTTAATGGCAACCGTTTGGTTGTTGCTGAAACCATGATTTTATTATGGTTGAGAGCAAGGTTTTTTTCCCTACTAACCTGCCCCTTAATTCTCACATTCTATATAAATTTGATTGAGTTTTCTAGTGAGAGTTAGGAATCAAAATGAGGATATTTTCTATGGTGAAATCCTTATATTTTGGGGTTAGAGAATACTCTGTTAAGTGCGCTGGCCCATAGGGCAAGCTTGAAGGTCTAAAACAGTTGGGCCAAGGGTTCTTGGGTGGGTTAGCTGGGCTATCAAGAGGGGTTCCAGGAATAATTGGAGTAGCCTTCAGGTGGTAGACAACTAGAACAATATAAGACAATAATAAAGAGGACCAAAGGTTCATTTACTCTTTATCTCAGCATGAAAATATCAGTTATATAACTTCAGGAAGGGTTTATATCTTCCTTCACAAGAGCAATCTCTTGCTCCCTGGCCCTCTGGGCTTCTGAATGCCAGGGCAATATAGCTTCAAGGTGATGTGGGAACTTTCAACTTTTTTGTTAGCCAATCATTTATCTGCACTCCCAACTACTTTGAAAATTATTACACTACCTGGGCGGGTGACCTGGATGGATCCTTGCATGGTAGAATATTTTTTATTGTGGATATTATTATTAGGATTTATGTCTAAAATTTGAACAGAGACCTAATTGTCCCAGTGCAGATTACTTCATTAACATAATTGATGGGTACCCAGGATGTTCTGGTTCTATTCTCACACTTATCAGCCCCCAAGAGTTGCCTTATTGGGAGGGGCAACTTTTTTTGTTGGCAGTTGTTCTGAAAGTAAAAGATTTGATACCCCTTGTGGGAATTGAATCCACATCCTGCCATAATGTGGGGAAAGTGGGGCTGTACCTGTATATGGTTTTCTTCAAATAGCAAAAACCAGGCACAGGAACCATTCATGCTAGCCCTGAGCTAGCAAGGCCAATCCTGGGACCCAAAAGCTACTCTCAAGCCATTCTGGGCTTGGTTGGCACTGGTAAGACTATTTTTAGCTATTTAGTTGTCCCATTTAAAGCTTCACCTCCTTTAGTTAATCTGGGGCTCCCAATTAGGAACAGCTAAAGTACAATGTAGATCAAGCCTACCAAGGCTTGACTGATCAGTCTTTAAATAGCAATCAAATTGACATACTTATATGGCACCTGCAACACATTCCTTGACAACCAATGTTAATATGAGCAGAGATAAGCCACTGGAAGGCCAAACAATTATGATTGACAATGTTAATGATAGCAACATGCCTGCTAACCAGATGAAAGAAACCCTGATGCTCAAACATGCTGTTGGAAATTGCACCATTAATGCTATTTTGATATGGCTTTCAAATAATGATATGTGCAAAGATTTGGTCAGTTTTTCTTTTGCTTCTGCATTTTACACACGGTTTTGATTCAATTTTTTACATAATTCCTACTTTAAAGATAATTTTCTTTTTAATTTTACCTCCTTGCTTACGCAACCACTGTCTCCCTCCCCTACTCCATGCAGATCTTTGGTTTATGTTACCAGTAGCTTCACCACCACCATGTGTTTTCCCCTCTGGTTATCAAACCACCTGCCAAAAACTCATCCCTCTGCCATGAAGATCTTCCCCAGGACTTGGTTCTTTTTTGCCATATAAATAAAGACACTAGAAGAGTAAGCTTTTAAGCTGAATTTCTAAGTGGGTTTCCCCAATCACTATCACAGGTTTTTTTACTTCAATCTTCATTTCCCTTTTCTCAATCTTCAATTATAACTTCAAAATTTACTTAGGATCTTATCTTTATTAATTTTAGGTTTACAGTAAATTACAAAAATTTTAGGTCTCAATTTGCTTCCATATTTATTAAAGTTTTAAATATCTAGTATAATTTGGATGGAGATAGCTAGACAATAAGCAATTATCTTGTTGTCATCATTTTGTAAATTAGAGATAGTCTAATTAAATTCATATTAAGATATTCTCACAGGGAATATCCTGATGTGGATATAACCTTGATTACAAACAAATCCCTATTCTATACCCTGTTCTATATAGTTTGTTTAGGCCTAGTTAACTCTGTGACAACTTTTGTGTCAAATCACAAGTTTTTAAAAGGTCTCTTAAAAGTACTTTTACAAACTTTATCTATTTTTCTTCATCTTTTAAACCTAAATATAAATGCTTTTCATGGTATTGTATATAATCTTGCACCCTATTAGGCAAGACCTTACAAAAGCAGCTGTATGGGCTAAAGAATCTCACTATAGTATCTTCTCAAGGATGTAATCCTTGTATCAAGGATTTAAAGAGTACTTTGTAAAGTGGACAGGACCAAATAAGGCACCTGGAGGACAGTAAACTGTGGGCAGAGGAGCAGGAAGTCTGGAAGATCTTGAGCTGAACTGACAAATGGCAAGAATAAAATAGGGCATTAATTGGGGAAACTAATGCCTCATAACCTTTTATTTAAAAATGGCAATAAAGTCTTAGTGTGAGGTCCATGGGTCTATATAGTACTCTGTCACCAAACTTTATATCTACCATATGGGGTTCATCATAGAATTGAGAAATATGAGGTTGGGTGTCCAGGACACCCGGGTTTTAGAGTGGCAAAACAGCACTAGTGCTGAGAGGTTGCTTATTGGCTGGATTATCAGGAAAGGTTGCTCAACCCTTCTGTTCTTGAGCCATGGTCATGGGGGCAGCCTTTAGGTCTGTGTTTTCCTCAGGCGGTGAATCTTGATTGGTCAACTGGGTAGACTTCAAGCTCATGAAGCTATTGGTAGGAATTTCTTTGCCTCCATTAAGCAAATTGTCTTGTCTTCCGTTGGGCGCTGTGGCTTCCAAGTTTGGCTGATACCTTTATTCTGAAAGGTAAGAGCGGCCTCAGCTTGAAGGGACTTGACCCCAATAAAATGCAGGCAGCTATCCTGAAAGTGGTCAGGTCCAGGGTTTGAACCCTGCCATTGGGCCCAGGGTTCTAGGGGGAATTTTTAATCCTGACACTGATTCCCCTTTTGGTCCTGTGTACTTCACTGAGTATCCACCCAATTACAACCACAAACAGTGGGTTCTGGAAGATTTATTTTGGTATATCAGACCAGATAATCCCAAAGACTCATACCACCTAGTCCACAACAGCAAGGAAATTATTTTGTATCCCCTCATATTCAATGAAAAAGACAAAAACCCTTCTTCCTACCTGATTAAAATGAATCCTCTCATGACACTCAAACCAAATGCCTCAGTACTGTTCTTTCCTAACACCACTGGCTAGAGTAAGTAGTTCCTTGAAATGCTTTACATAGCACTTACATGACTGATTGACTATGCCTTGCCAACATATGGTCCTTGATCTGTGGCCATAAAGACCTTGTCCTACTTGATAAAGCTAGGTAACATAATCTTGTGATTCATGCCTATACCTGCCTCTGATTCTTTCCAACCCAAGGGCAAAGCACAGTACACCTAGTATCCTGACAGAAAAAGAGGTATTTTATCCTCAACTTTGGATTCCAGCTGAAAAAGCATGGTCTTCAGGACTGGTGGCCTGCAGTCTAATGTGGCCAGGGTTTGAATCCTGTCCCAACTGTCAAGTTTTAAAAGGAGAAAAATGACATTCTCAATAAGTAGGCTATTTGCAAAGAGAGAAAAGGAGCAGGACAGAAAAATCTTGAGAGAAGCTGTGTAAGGATTTCCCCAAAGGTAAAATAAAGGGAGAAACATTAAGTAAATTGCAGCAAAAAAGGTGTTGTAACTGTGCTGTATTAGCAATTTACAACAAGAAAATATTTGAAAACTAGATAATTATTAAAATTTATATGTATGACTTGTATGATTTGGGTGAATTGTTTAAAGATGAACAAGATTGGGACAATCAATCAATTGGATTGTACAGGGGGTGACTTGATCCTTATAATAAGTCAAGCGCCAAATTGAGCTGTCCACCAAGTAGAAATTGTCACTGGTTCTTGTTGCATTATTTGTAAACTCAAGTTGACTTCTGAATTTGGCTTCAAGTAGTGGGAAAGTCATTTTGAGTGGTAAAGGTTCTCTTGTGCAGAACTTTTCTGGAGGTTGACCCTGCTGTTTTGACAAAGGCAACTAGTAGTTTCCTATAGAAAACAGGCAAGTTTGAACTGTCAAAACATTGAAGAAAATGAGAAAATTGTTTGGGGTGAAAGGCACAAATTATCAAATTTTTGCTTGGTGAAGTGTTTGCTTCCTATTTGGGTTTTACAAAACCTAAAGTGTAGCACTTCAGATGTTTGGAGCTGAAAAATGTTGACGGGATTGGTTGAGTTTGAAGCCTATTTTATTGGTAATTTTTCTTTAGTAGATGCCGTAAAATATGCAGCCTGGGTGCTGATTTCCAAGAATAGTTAGTCTACTACTTTTTATCTTAGTAATATACCTGTTGTGGTATAGTGACAGACTGGGTAAGGACAGAAGAATATAAGAAGATAATAAGACTAAAATGTTGCTTTATTTGATTGGTTTAAAGGTTATATAGTGGGAGCAGGAAATTGTTTGCCACAGGAAAGAGGCATCAACAAGAGACTTATCATATGGAGGCAGTGGAGAAATGGCATTAGAAAGTGCTTGGGCATAAAAACAAACTGTTTCACACGCTTGCCAAATGGAGGAACTTGCTCTTAAATGCTACAAATCTATTATTGGCTGCAGAAGTAAAAGCCTAGACCTATGAGCAATAAATTCTCAATTCAAATATTTCTTTTTAAGCACATTTAGACAAGTTTACAGGCATATAATAACAAATGCAGCAAAACAAGTGAAAAATTGGGTGATCATTTTTTTGCCCTTAAAATAAACAGGCTATGTTTTGGCTTATTCATTCTGAATTAAAACATTGGAATAGCCTAGCTTAATGAATTCACCCAGAAAAAGCAGGATAATGCAATATAATTGATTACAATCAGTTTATAAGCCTATTTTACCATAGGAAAGTGAGAGTCTAGACCTTTTAGCTTTTGAAAGAACTAGCTAAAAAGGGATTCAGCATAATAAAAAATGGACCTTTATGAGAGCAGTTGACTGAAAAGGTGCCAGAGGCAGATATTAGGGGGAATACTATTAAGAGTTCTTAAGTTTGAAACGTCCTGGGCTTCAAACTTATTAGAAATATATCCTAAAGCAGTGAAGCAGGAGCTGGTGACCTCCTAAGACATCATCAAATTAGTAGTTGTCCCCCAAAGTATGAAAATAGTTGCATTTCAGAAGGTTTCTAAGGAGATCTCCCTTTCATAAATAAAAACTTTAATAACCCATATCTATTTTCAAGTGATAAAATCTTGGATTTCCCCCCTCAATTCTTGTCAGAAATATTACTGACACTAGAGCAAAAACCACCAATATTTTCTATATTTTAAATGAAAAACTAGTCAGAATATCAGCAAAAGTTTTCCCTGATTGGTTAATCTGCTGAAAAAAAGGTTTGAATTAATTTGCAAATTAAAAATGTCCTCTCTTATGCCCCTACCAGCCAGCCTGTGCTCACCTGCCCCTGCTGATCTGGGCCCCACTGCCCTGCCAGCAGCACCCAGGGCAACCCTGGGGTTCCAAAATTGGGAATCACAAAATGGGAAATTTCCAAAGTTGCTCCCTTTCAAGGATGCTTCCAAATGAGAAAACATTCTAAACCCAGCATTCTCAGGTCATCCATGTATGTCAACAAATTTTGGCCCAAATTTAGTAGCTGAATTGGGGTGCATTAAAAAGGCCCATCCAAACCAATATGCTGCAGGTTGGAATGCTGTCTAAACATTTGGACATGCCAACTTCCAGGCCACCCCAGAAAGAAAATTCAGGCTAAAAGCAAGCTTCTGAGAGCCCCAGTCAAGTGCTCTGAACTGTTCCTGCCCCAAAGTCTGAATATAATATATAAGTCTTCATTCCTTGGTGGCAGGTTGTGCTATCATTGAGTTAATTACCCCTCAATTTTATCACATAAAGCAAATGTACCTCACACTACTATAAGTAAAGACTATAATCTTAGTCTCCCCTTCCCAGAATAGAAGATAAATCACTTCATCTTCTATGCTGTCATTACAGCTTACCTATGGACTGGGGGCCATCAAATCACCTTTGGGCCTTTTGGGCCCACGCCATTTAAAACAGAAGAGATATAATACAAGGAGCTAGCACAAATAAACTCATTTTATTTGAACTCTTGTCCCCAGTTGGTGTCTTTGCAATTCATCACACCCATAGCAGCTTACATCATCACCTACTATGTTTTATGTACTTCTTTGGTAATTTCAGAAGATTTAATGTCCATTCAAAGGTATTTTGTTAGTTATTAACATTATAACCAATCATTATCTCTTTGACAGTAATTAAAGTGGCTAAATTAATCCTGTACCTTGCTAAAGTAATTTCCTACATGTTGGGTTGTTATAAAAAGTAGCAGATATAGAGTGATTGCTTGCCTCTGCAAGCCCTGGCGGAAGATACCTATGATGTCTAAATAGAGGGGGAAAGCCCAGACAAAGAACATCTGTAGTGGCTAGCAGAGAGAAGCTCATATGGAGGACATCTGTAAAGACTAAAGGAGAGAATGAGTTGAAGGAATAAGTGTAAGTCATTTAGGTGGCCAGAAGAAAGGAAAGAGAAAGATTCATAAAGATAAAGATTCATAAAGAGAAGGATTAAAAGCATGAATTACAAAAATAAGAGATAGATATTAAAAGAAAGAATAAAATGAAGAAATAAATAGCAGAATTAAATATAAAAGAGATAAAATAAACAATAAATACATAAATAGAAAGAAAATAAATAATTAAATAAAAATGAATTTTATTTAAAAAAGAGGCTTAAAAATTAGATATAGGCCATAAGAGAAAAGAGAAATGTTGAAGAGAAGAGAAAAACATTTTGCCGTTCAATATAGTGCAGAGTAAAAGCAGAATGACAGTTGACTTCATGGTTTTGCCAAGGATTGGCATCAACAGGGGAATTGATGGTGAAATATTAGGAAAAACAGGCAAATATATCTCTTATGTTTTACATAAGGAAAGCAAGCAAACAAGTCAAGAGATAAAGAAATGTTAAAGAAAACAGGAAAATTGTTTAAAACATGAGCTCAGGTTATCAGCATTTTGCTGCACATTGATGATGTCCTATTAGAGAAAAAGACAAAATCAAACTGCTTCAGACACTTTGAGAGAATGCAGCCATTTGATTGGCTTCAGTGCAAGGCTTATTTTAACAGTAATTCACATTGATAAAATGAAGCAAAAGTTTAATAAATCAGGGGAGCTGAAAGAGAAAATTCACCTTGGATTGGTTAGAGTAAGTTTAAAAGGTTACTTTATTATACTTTAGATTCAGAACCTGTTGGGAAAAATGCGGGATTGTCAAATTCTTTTGAATGAACTCACTAACTTAATGGATTAATTTTCATCTCAGAACAACTTACTTTTTTATATAAAAGGATGAAAAATGTTCCAGTAAGTTGGTGAGTTTACGCAAAATACTTTTGCCAATCCTGCATTTTTACCAACAGGCTTTGAATCTACAGTAGATGTTGTAAATTAGGATTAATATTAGAATAGTCAAGATTATCATTGAATTTAATCCTGATGGTCAAGGATATTCTAGTTACACACTCAAATCTGTTAGATCTAACAGATTTGCATTCCTAATTGTAACTTGGATGTTAAGACGTTCCAGCCAATTTATTACATCCTGTTAGATCAGGTTTGGGAATTAGACACCATTGCTGCAATGGGTAGCTGCAAATGCAGTCTACTCTGGAGTAATGCGCACTCACTCTTCCCCATTGAATTGTCTGGATCAACCCTAAAAGAAAGGAACACAGATGCAAGAGCCTGGTGGATCCCAGACAATTGAGTAATATTTCAAATAATGATGAAGGTGCTATTAAGACCTCTGCAGTCATTGTGCAGCTACCATATTATATAACTTCCCTTCTTTCTCCCAATAAAATATACTTTTACACTTTTACCTACTTGGGTTTAAACTCTACTTAGTTGTTACCTTAGATTTAAAGGTAAAGACTTAAGAGTCTTTAAAGACTGTATTAATATGTATTTAGGCCTTACAGCTATACTCTATAAACCAGCAACACAGAAATTTACCCCAAAGACATCCCCAAGGCCAATACACAACATTAGTGCTCACTCCAAAATGTATCCTACCAGATGCACCAAACCTGCAGGACACGCCCGCTGTGGTCCTGTTTCAGCCCTGGGAGGGAATGGCTCTCTTCCTGACTTCTACTTTGGTGAAGATGTACTTGCCTTATTGGATAAAGTGAAAATCTTTACTGTTGGTTATACTGAAGAGCATAAGGTCAAATATCTGCTCAACAGATTGTGCCAAAATTCCTTTGATACTATTGTACCTTACTTTGGCTTCAGTTACTCTTATCAGTACCTCTAAAGAGTGATAAAGCAAAAACTCCACTACCCACAAGTTTGTATCAAAACCAGCCCCATCAATGTTTTAAGAATCACTAGAATACCTCAGGACTGCCACTTGGATACTTCTGAAAACTCTAATAATTCCAGAAATAGCCCTGAGTCACCCAATGCTACTAGTACTGAATCATTGAACAAGGTTGAAAATCCTGATTTTGTGGCCTGTAAAGTCAATCAAGTTAGTGAGGCTATCAAGAAATCCTGATCTATTAGAGTTGACTGATCCATATCCCTATCACTAAAGCTGTGGGTTGACACTAGACAGGACACAGCCAGATTGAAACAGCTATTCCAGAATATGGAGAAAATATATCAAGATTTTTATAGTTTGAATCCAGAAGCTTCTATGATTAGATGCTAGGCATTCTGGAATCCCCAAAAAAACAGACGCAAACCCGTCCTACGGAATAAAGGCAGGAAAATACAAACATCTTGTTTCACTGAGAAGTGAGACAGAAGACTGCCCAAGCAAATCTTGCACACTAGACCAAAAATAGGACGGGGCTTGGGCTATGGATGTCAACTTAGTTAATTGCAACTAATTCAAGGGATATCTAGGCTGAAGAGGAGAAATCAGCAGCCTAGAATATTACCTCATTTCAAAACCTTATTAAGGTTTGGAATCCAACTCTGGGGGTGAAACTAGTAGCTTGGGGATGATAGGCTAGATAGTAAGAGTTGTCTGCAGCAAAACGCCAGTCTGGCCACTAGCTGCATACTATAAAAAGTCCTTCCAAGATCATTTGGAAGGCAGAGAAAAATAAGTCATCAACATTACTACTAAGCCAAATAGTAGTAGTGTCAAGTACAATAAGAGCATATTATTGTTACTTTGGAATCCTGCCAAACCACCAAAGACTGTGTCATGTCCCACAGACCACAGGACTCCCATACCACTTGGCTCAAGCAGCAACAGAACACAGCCTGCTGCAACATCCATCCACACTAATTGGAAGTGCATCTGTCTTACAGATTTATCTATCCCAAAATTCATAATACAAATAATAAAAACTATATCTCTTCTTTCCCAAGATCCAAAAATCTTGACAGGGGCTCAATATTTTGCAAAAGAAGATCAAGTGAAAAGTGTAGAGGATATCTTTGAACCTAAATAATCTCTCAATGAAGTGGAGCCCACCAAAACACCAATTATCCATGGAGAGTACAGTGAAAAGAAACAGGATATTATCCATGAAGTAAATTCCATGGAGGTGCTAATCAGCAAGGATAAAAGTACATCCTTGACTGCACCTATAGAATTACTTTCTATGGATCTGTTGGAACCCTCTCCTGTTGATCACAATATTAGAGGTGAAGATTCAGCTAAGTATGATGATGTCCTCCATGAATTTGAGATAGTTGGACTTCATAGCTTCCAAAAGTCTCCTCTCTCTGCCTGGACCTTTTCCTCCTGAAGATCCTGGAACTGCCTATCCCTTCCCATACCTATGCCATAAATCTGTCAAAGCCCAGGGAGGAAATGTTCACCTTTCAGTTCCTGCACTGAACCAATTGACAAGGCTTCTTCAAAAGACTCCTGAGGCTACTCTATCAGAAGACAACAGCCATGCTGGTATAAGCCAAACATCTCTCCAGGACTTTCCTGAGATCAGCCACTTTATGAGATATTTTTGGAGACCTTTGATTATCCAGTGCTACTGGACCCTGAACTTGAATTTGGCTTGCCTGATCACTCTTGCTGCTTATGAAACTTCTATAAGAGAAAGGCTCCAGACACTCAGTCAATTTAATAAAACCATGGAGCACTCCTTATGTAAATTCATTCCTCAAGTGATTCACCACACTGGTCTTTTGTTAGAGATTCCCTTGGGATTATATGGAAAAGTTCTTGGTCACCATGGTGCCTCCCACCTGGAACCATGGAGTTGCCCTGGACTAGTCATGCCTGATCCTGAAGAGCTGTAGATCCTTCTGGTCAACCTTAGTCCTGTTCCTGTAACCGTTCAAAAGAACCAGCTCCTGGGATATGTCAAACTGGAAGAACATGTCAACTTGCTCCAAGCCTCCCCCTTGCTGGACTTGATGAGTTAGGACTTCCTGTATACTAACCTATGTCCTTGTCATTGATCCCTTGAGACTCTCTGGTTGGTCTCACTGAACCAGAAAAAGACCAGGCTCTGGCTCTCTTCTACAAATATAAGGAAGTCTTTGCCAAAGATGACTTGGACCTTGGGAAAGCCATTGTGGTATAACATACCATTGACACCCAAGGACAACCTCTAATCCAATCTTGCCCTATTTGCCATAGTCAAGCAAACCAGGCTATTGCTAATGAAGAGCTCCAAAAACTAATAGGCTCTGGACTACTTGTACCTAGCAAAAGCCCTTGGCCTTCCCCCCTTCTTATTGTCAAGAAGAAGAATAGTTCTATCAGAGTGATCATTGACTAAAGGAGACTGAACTCTATCATTAAGAAAGACTCCTACCCCCTCCCAAGGATTGATGATACCTTGGACAGACTGGGAGCAGCCAAGTTCTTCAGTACCATAGACCTAATCAGTGGCAACTGGCAGATTGATCTTCCATAAGAAGACCAGTAGAAATGTGCCATCATTATGGAGAAGGTTTTATTTTGCCCTACCAGGATGCCCCAAGGACTGAATAACACCTGTTGGGAATTTTGACCAAGCAATGATGCTAATATGACAGAGCTTGCGGATATGAATTGCAGCTGTCAAATTACATAAATTGGTAGTATAAATTATATGCATATTGGATTAGCAGTAGTCTGCTGACCTGAGCATTAAGTTAGTCAATGATAAGCGCCGCCATGGCAATTAAATAATACATAATTTCCTGCCACATCACTTAAAAATATACTAGTGCCGTGGCGCTGCCTAGTAATCGGATTAGGTGCCAAGGCGCCAAACCATTTTTACGTCAAGCGCCAACTGAGAATTATTGCAAGCGCCGCAGTGCCGCCTGGCAAATATTGCAGGTGCTAAGGCGCTGCTTTACTTTTACATCAAGCACCAAGGCGCTGGGTTTGATTCTCCATAATCTCAAATTCCCATATTTATCACATTAATAAGCATTAAGCTTACAGTATTCCAGAAAAGTAGGAAGTGATCCTGAAGTACTAAACTATTCCATGCCAGCAAGGATCACTGGTGCTGGGTGAAGTTGAAAATATTCTATTGGTTGATGTGCAATAAGCGCCAAACCTAGATAATAATTACCCAAAATTGGGGCGTGTTAGAATGTCCTAGAAGACATTGCTACCAGCCCAGAGGTTACCCTGGTAGAAGGTATAAGAATAATTAATCATTTAGAATAAAATCATCTTTGAACCATCTTTATTTTATTCTTAATCTGGTTAACCTTTATCTTAATCCTTAAGTGCTTCTGCACAATCAGAAGCCATTGCTGGGCAATAATCATGGTTCCGTTCAATCCTGGCTCTTCTGATACAGTACTACTCATATCCTCACATATGACTATATTCTGGCAAATGTCCTGTGCCCTATAATCTCAATAATTGTGGCGCTGTAATGCAAAAAGCGCGACAACACCCCTGCTACCTTCCAGTGGGCTATGGATGCGGTTATGGGCAACCTAAAGCTCACAAGTGTGGTTGTATACCTGGATGACATCAATGTTTTCTCCAAAACCTTCAATGAGCATTTAAAGCACTTAGAGGAGGTCTTCCAATGGCTACTAAAAGCCAACATGAAGTTGAAGCCATGTAAATGTAGTTTCTTCAAGGATCACTTGGAATTCCTTGGTTTTTTAATCATCAAGGATGTCTTAAGCCCTGTACCTGCCAAGGTGGAAGAAATTTATAAAATTCAGGTACCAGCCAACAAACGTGACATCCAAGTCTTTCTGGGAATGATTGGATACTATTGTAGGTTTATCCCAAACTTTGCTACGCTTAAAGATGCTCTGTTTAATCTTCTCTGTGCTGATGTGGAATTATTTTTGGAGCTCTGCCTGTCAAAAAGCCTTTGACGCCCTGAAGAAGACCTTAATGTGTGCCCATGTTCTGGCTTATCCTAACTTTGAGAAGCCTTTTGTGGTACACACAGATGCTATTATCACTGCCATTGGTGGTGTCCTATCCCATTTAGATGAGAACAGATTAGAACATCCCGTTGGCTACTGCTCCAGAACCCTCAACTGTCATGAACACAACTACACTTTCACTGAAAGATAATGCCTGGTTTAATCTACTCATACCAGCAGTTTATATTATACCTGCATGGTGTACACTTCACAGTTGTTACAGACCATGCTTCCCTCCAGTGGCTAAAGACATTAAAATATCCAGAAGGAAGACTTGCTTGATGGGTTATCAAGATTAAAGCCTTTGGCTATGACACTGTTTATTGTGCAGGTGAAGTACACCAAAATGCTGATTGTCTGTTCAGACTCCTTACAATTGCCTTGGTTTTATCAGTTGCAGATGCTCTCTATGATTTGCTGCTTGTTGACCAATCTTTTTGGGAAAAGAGCCCACTGAAATACAAAGTGTTCTTAGAAAGCTTTCTGTGGACACAAAATTTAAAGATGGTCAACTATTTAAGCTCTGTAAAAACAACTATTTGCCATATATACGCCCTTCACTCCTAACAGACTCAGTAGTTGCCTCACACAAATTCACAGGACATGGAGGAATACACAAGACCCTTGCTCAGTTACAACAGAACTGCTACTGGAAAGGGATTCCTTCTGATGTTGCTGAAATTCTGGCTGCTTTTCATGACTGCAATGTTGAACACCCAAAGATTGCAAGATTCCAGCACAAGTTGATCCTCCTGGGATTTGCTTTCCACACTGTTGCTATTGATGTGGTGGGGCCCTTGCCATTCTCCAAAGGGAAAAAAGTACATCATAGTGGCTGTAGACCAGTTGACCAAGTGGGTTGAAGCCAAGGCTATCCAAAACCAGTCTGCCCTCACTACAGTCATGTTCATCTTGTAACACATCATCTACTGAGATGGATGTCCTCAGATACTGCTAAATGACAATGAGATCAACTTCACTAGCTACATGATACCCATACTAAACCAGCTGATGGGTATCAGAGACACTTTGTCCACACCATACCATACCCAAACCAATAGAATGGTTGAACGGACCAATGCAAGTATAGTACAGATTCTCAGTAAACTAGCCCATTAACATGAGTTGGAATGGGACGCTTACCTGCCTGTAGCCAACTTTGCTTATAATATTGGCTATCATAGAGCAACAGTAAAACTCTTTTAAACTCTTGTATGGTTGCCAGCCTGTGTTACCTACCCACCTGTACTCCTTGGCAAAGCCCAACCCTGCTGTCATCCCAGATGCCTACCTCCACAAGCTGGCCCAGACCTTGATCAGAATACAGACTGAAGCCTATACTGTCAATTTGAACACCAAGCAAAAGGACGTTGAGCATGCTCAGTCAAAATGTCCCCCTCTTTTTAACTACCAGATTGGAGATCTTGTCTACTTCTATAGCAACAGAGGCTACAGACGTGAAAGCAAACTTGTCTCCCTATGGCAAGGACATGTTAAGGTCATCCATAAAATAGATCTTGACATATATACACTAAAAGAACCTACCACTGGGCAGCTGGTCACTAGAGCCCATGTGTAATATATGTGTATGGCTCCTGGTGATCAGAAGTAAACCCCCTTTAGGACAACAATCCAGAAAAAGAAAAACATAATAAAATTTCCATGGGTTATTATCCAGTTCACAGAAAAAAGGAATAAGGCAATATACAGTAGTTTTAAAAGCTATGGCAACAACCAAAAATACCTCAGATTTAAACAAAATGATTTCAGACTTAAACAAAATCTAACTCTCAGGTTAAAATATACACTCTGTTAACAGGGTTTATTGGTGTTAATGGGCAAAATGAGTCAACAAAGCAACAAAGGGCTCACACGCAAAGAAAAACCATTAAAAATACAATCCAAAACACATTAATTCACAAACAAAATGGTGTGAGTTGACTTTTGATGTACATATGTTACTATATAAATTGGTGAAAAAATACATCCAAGCAAGGTGTGTCAAAACTCAAACCAAAAACAAGATAACAATAGCAACTCACTACGTAAACAAAGTCACTCACACAATGTGTGCAATAGATTGTAATCATGAATGATACCAAGGTATCTAAAATAAGACACAAGATCTGAAACATAAATTTTAAAAATATTGTTTTGGGTGCTTAATTTGGCATAAAATATGGGGAAAAGGGTGGGAAATATTTTGGGTATTCTAAAATGGGAGTTGTAAAACCAAAAACAACTAATTAAGAAATAAAAAATCTATAATTGGGATATTGGGTGGGGAAAAATATTAATTAAATATCCATATTCAGATAAAAGCAAAAATTAAAATTAGGGAGTAACTTAATTGAAATTTATTTAATATTTTATTAAATTTTAAAATGGAAGGAACACAACACCAGAGTACCAATACACCTGTTTTACGCCGCAGTTGCAGTTGCCCCTGTGGGTCAAAGAATAGAGTTAGTGAAACCCAAGTGCCTACTCAAGGAGGATACCAGAGAGGAGAGTTCCATAGTGATGCTGCACTGACACAGCTGGTTCAAGGAGCACAAGCTGCTAGGGTGCAGAGCATCAACTCTTGGGTCCCCAAGCTGATCTGGAAGCCCACCAAGGTCACCACTACAAAGAAAGTAAAAAACAAGGAGGTAGAACTTACTTTGTATGTGTTTGATGTTGTGTACCAACAAGAGTTGGTCCCATCAGTCATGCTGGAGAAGGTGAATCCTGTACTTGATACTAGCTACAAGCCCTATTCAGTGATGACAATCAGGAAGAGGACAAGGAGCCTTAGCTCTTCAGAACTGATGAGAGGCAGTTAGTGTTGAAGAAAGTTGCTGCGTTTTACACCAAGGTGCCCATGCCCTGTGTTGTACCCAATGCCAATGAGTCAATCCCCACCGCTAAAAAGCCTGCTCAGAAGCGCATCCCCAACATTAAATGCATCATCCTGCTTAAGCTAATGTGTGAATCGGGCAATTAAAAGGTGGCCACAGCCCTTGTTGGAGTGGATCCCAAGTACGCCAGCAAGACCTTCTGCAAATCCATCAATACTGGCTGTGTCCTTGCCACAGAAAAATCCTTGTGTATCTCTACCATGCTCACCAAGGAGCACAAATGGGTAATTCATCAGTGGATAACCCAGGATTGACATCTTGAACTGGCAAGTATACAGGCCATGGTCAAATCTACTTTTGGGATTGAGGCTTCAATTTCCTTTTACTACCATCTGGTGAAGGGAATGTAATTTTCTTGGAAAAAGCTCAGGGTATCTCCCTACAACAGAAACAGCCCAGCCAACATTGTTGTCCGGAAAACTATGCAGAGTTGTACACTGCCCTCAAAGCCAAGGGGACGTTCAAATTCTATTAAATTGACAAATCAGCCTTTGCCTCGTCTATGCACAATGCATATGGCTATGTCCCCAAAGGCTCCAATGACAGGATGGCTTGGCATGCTGCAGTCTGCGCCACAGCCTACTCAATGGTGGCTCTCCTTGGTCCAAAGGGGGTCGAGCTCTACCAAATGATATTGGGTCTGCATAATAGCAGGACCTTTCTATCATTTCTCTGATTGGTCCAGGAGCACCTGAGGCGCACAAGCCCTGGCTTCACCAATATCATTGTGCTGGACAATGTTGGTCTCCATAAGGTGGCTGAAATTCTTGAAGAATTTCCATCAATTGACACCAGCATTGCTGTGGGACCCCAGCAATTGGCCACGTCAAATTTGCACCTTCTCTTTCTCCCAGCCTGTTTGCCCTTCCTAAATCCCATCAAGGAAGTCTTTGGGTGGCTCAAGAGAGTCGTCAAGCGAGGAACCCCAACTGGGACCAAGGACCTCTTTAATTTGCTGCAGGCCGGGATCCACACCCTCCCAGCTGAGACTGTGGTCAAATTCTATGGCAACACTGATTTGTTCATCCCTGCGTGCCTAGCCAAACAGCCAATCAATTAAAGGATTAGTGTGTCCAATTTTTTTATATTCTCTAATTTACTATTCAAGATTTATTAATTATCATTTTATATTTAGATGTTTCCACGCCTGCAATCACATTCAGAAGGACCATCAATAGATGTAAGTAATTTATTTATTTTATTATTTATTATTTTATTATGCCATCTGAGGTAATCCCAAATGCTCAATTCTGGATTACGCAAATAGAATTATACCACTTTTGTCAAATATATATAAAATAGTCTTACAAAAATTAAACGTAAAATGTACAAGTTGAAATTTATTTTATTAACACATTATTTTATGCTTTTATGAAACCCGTTTCCGCAATATATTTTGCAAAACTGGTTTGCTGAAATAAGAATTAGAAAATTTTATTATAATAAAAATAATATGAATTGTAATGAAATTTTTTAGAAAAGAGAATTTATTATGAACACCTGTAGTGAGTTCTTTGGTATGTACCCACCCCGCAATGGAGGTGGCGCACAACCTCCACTGCCATACTGTGAACGGTGGATATGCCCTTATTAAAAAACTCCCGCCTGCTGGTGAAGGGGAGTAGGGTTAGGTGCAAACTGAGGAGCAGCTTTTTGGGCGGGGCTTCAAACCTGTAAATCCCTGTCAGGACCAGGGCGTCTTGTATCACGTGGTCCACCAAGTCATATCCAGGGAGGACCTTCTTTCTGTCAAGTGCAATCCGGGTCTTGTCAATTTCCAGAAGGACCCTGTCTAGATCCTTTACGCTGGCGCTCATCCCAAAGAAGAAAAGATATCTGAGGTAAACCACCAAGTGAAGCCTTTTCCCAGCAAAGGCTTCTGTGAACTCACATAATTTATTATAGACTGCACTAATCTTCTTATTGTGCCTGGTCTTTGCAAAGGTAAGATCCATTGCCAAGGGGAGCCCTGTCACATCTGCACTCCAGGCTAGCCCAAAGTCCGCAAGGAGGATCTTAGTTTTCTTGATGGCTGTTGCGTCTGCAACAGCAAATTTCCCCACCGCGCACCTGAAGTTGTCCAGAAGGTAAGATAGGGTATGCTCCAACGGGAAGCAGAAGCAAGCAGCCGCATGAGCCCGGCCCATCTCCGGTACATTCTTGAATGGGAGTGTTGCCAGGACGTCCCAAACAAGCTCAATGGAGTTTACAAAGTAAACTCCACTGAGGTTAACCGGGTCCAGGAAGACCAGTTGGGCATTCTTGTAAGCAGTAACTGCCCACTCAGATGCCCCCTTGCCATGTGTCAGCCCAGCCAATGCCTCCCTGGACATAGGAAAAGACCCGTGGATGCGGTCCTCCAGCTCCTGCACAACAGGGGGGACAGATACAACTGCTTGGCCACATGAGTGGCGTAGTTGTCATAGAATGTGGCCAGTAAGAAGAATACCAGGACTTGGCAGAGTTTGCTGTCTATGTTCTCTAAAAAACAGGTAAGTATTTACAGATTTTTATTAATTTTATTTTTTATATTACCTTGTGTTTCTTCCCTGCCTGCAGCCTCGTCCAACTTGGCCATTCTTGGTGCAAGCAATTGCGCTGGCAATTCAGTATCCTCTGCCCTGACATGCTTGGCAGGTTTGAGATGTTCATAAATCTCTGGATTGTCAACCCAAACAGATGGTGCAGAAAGATTGTATGCCTTAAATTGCAGGCCCTCAACCACCGTCTTCTGGATGTTGAGAAGACGCCTGATGGTCTTCTCTGGGGTGTCTGGATTTTCATCATTAGTGCCTTTGCATACACCTTGTCAATTTTTTCCCCAGTGAGGATGGCAGACTTAACTTTGGCTTTGACTTTGCGGTCAATGTCTTTGATTTTGGCAATTGCCAAGTTGAGGTCTTTGAGTAGTTTTTCAAGTTCTCTCATTTGATTTTTTTACTAACCTTTTCATATGTTTTTATAGCTTTTTCCCCAATAAATTTGGTATTATTTTGATACTGTTGCCTCTTTGTTTATTCCTTTTGTCAAAACCGCAGGCTTGACCCACCAGCAAGGTTCCAACCAAGTGGGTTTGTGACCTGCAATCCAATTATCTGGTCACTCAAAGCCAGACTAGGAAGTCAACTTGAATTACCAAATTCAACAAAATGAACAGATGATGATCCTTTACAATGGATACCTTGTTTTGGAGCTTGACTTGTTATCAGGATCAAGCCACCCCCTTCTTTCATCCAATTGTGTGATTGCTAATCATGTTTCTGCTATCCATTGATTCACATGAACTATATACTCACTATCTCCCAATAAAGATTGTTATCTAGCTTCTAAATATTTTTTCCCCATGTAACTCTGCTAAAACAGCACAGTTACAACATTGGTAGCACAGGTAGGTTCTTCATCCTACCTTATCTTGAAAAATTCTGCCTGTTCCCGCACACGCTGCGACCAACAAATCCTTGACAGAATTATGTCTGGCCTCCTGCCCGACTGGACTCTGTACACTCCTGGTACCACGATATCTGATGGTTTTGTCCTATACCAAAATATGGTGATCCTGCTACCCACCTTCAACGCCATGTCTGCACAAGGGTTCTTTCAGGCTCTGCCATTGATGCCGCAACCAGCTGACAAAACCACCATGTCCGCCTATGTAGCTCAAAGACTACAAAGCGCCGCCTTGGAACCTTTTTCCGGGGCCAATGACAACAACACCGCCGCCACATGGATCCAGTCCGCCCAAAGTAAGCTAGCTCAGATGGAATGCCCAGAGCAATTTTGGATTGCAGATATTTCCATTTGCCTGACACTGGCACCTGGTGCAACAAGTGACACAAAGAGCATACTGACAAGAACTTGGATACCTTTAAGCAAGACTTCCTGGCAAGATTTGTGCTAAAGGATACAGTGCTCATGATCATTTTCCAAGTAAAGAACCTGACCCAGACAGGCACTGTAAAGGAACTCATCTGCTCCTACAAGGAACTCCGCCTTTGTGCACCCTCTGACATGGCTTTTGACACCCCAGCCACACATCTCATGTACTACAACGCTCTCAAGTTGCACGTGATGAGACATGTGAGCCTGGATCAGGTGACTAACCTGAAAAGCCTATATCATGAAGCAGAAAAAGCGGAACAGGCATCCAACACTCTGCACAAGGCATAAACTGGGAAACAAGAAAGACCCAAGGATTCCCATCCAAGCAGGCGCTCCTCTCAACCACCTCCTAAAGGCAATGGAAGCAACGCCAACCACAAGCCCACGGGTTCTAATGGACATGGAAATGGAAACAATGGCCAGTCAAACCGTACCCATTTCCGCGTCACCGCCACGCAAGGCAACCCAGATGAGGGAAAAGCCCGGGGAGAGAACTAAGCAAGCCAAGCTCTCCCCACGCAACTCCTGACTTGCCCAACAATGAATACCAACCCAAGGACGTGGACCAATGCCCAATGATCCAGGTGCCCTCAGAAGACCCAGTACTGTACACCATTGCCAGACATCCCAATAAATTGATGTCCTATCCTTTCCGCTTTTGCAGTTACACAGGCTCAGCACTCTTGGACTCAGGCGCAGACTGAACCTTAGTCAACAGCAGCTTTGTGAATAAGTTCAAGCTGGCCACTAATCCTTCACAGATTAAAAATGTGGTCCTGGCTGATGAACACCACATTGCCATGACAAAGGAAACTGCCCCCTTCTCTGTCATGCTTGAGAACCTTCACTCCACCATCCAAGGTCCCATCATTGACTTTCCTAAGTTTGACATTGTACTGGGACTAGACTGGTTACAAAATAATAACCCTCATGTAGACTGGGCGACCTCAGTATTAATCATCAAGCGTGAAGGTGTCAACCACCAGATCTACCCTGACTCTGTGGACCAACTACTACGCAACCACATCTTTGTGTGTATCACAAAGACCCAGGGCAATAAGAAAGATTTGAAGTCAATTGACTGGTACTCCTGCCAGTACAAGATCATACACTTCAAAGACCACCAGGACACCTACACGCCTCAGGACCACAACATTGTGGCCCGCCACCCAGAAATCTTTAAGGAAGCATTATCTGGGCTGCCTCCTGAGAAGCATATTCAGCACTCTATCCAACTCAAGGGGGCTGTACCCAAGGCGCGCCTTATCTACAGGCTGACCCCAAATGAAGACAACACCTTACACGCCTACCTCAACAAAGCATTGGAAAAAGGACTTATCCACCCCTCAAAGTCTCCCTTTGGGGCCGCTGTATTCTTTGTGGCTAAGAAGGACAGTACCTTACTCCTGGTCACAGACTACTGCACCCTAAAAAAAGTTATCATTAAGAATTGTTACCCACTACCACTGATTGATAACCTCTTTGATGCCTTGGGAGGAGCCACTGTCTTCTCCAAGATTGATCTATCAGGCTACAATCAGATTTGTATCAAGAAGGAAGACATCTCCAAAATGGCCTTCTGCACTAAATACGGCTCCTACAAATGTGTGGTGCTCAACTTTGGCATGACCAATGCCCCATCCACCTTTATAACCTTCATATACAAAGTATTTGCACCCCCCATAGGCAAACACGCCCTAGTGTACCTAGACAACATTATTGTCTACAGTTTCTTGGTGGAACAGCACCACAAAGACCTGGAGGCAGTCTTTGCAACCTTGGCACAACACAAGCTGTTCGCCAAGCCCTCTAAGTGCCAGTTCTTCCGTGAGCAACTACCCTTCCTGGGACATATAGTCTCAAAGGACGGCATCAAACCTGACAGTCAAAAGATAAGGCCATCTGCAAGATGCCACCACCCAAGGATAAGTCGGAACTCTGCACCTTCTTGGGAATGGTGGCCTATTCACGACGCTTCATACCTGACTGTGGTATCTTGACTTCCCCCTTATCAGCCATAACTGGCGCCAAGTCTAAGTTTTTGTGGACCTCCCAATGTGATCTCTGTTTTAGATGCCTCAAAGAGAAGCTCACAACAGCTCCCATCCTGCAATACCCCAAATGTGACAGGGAATACCAGATGGAAACCAACACCTCAGATGCATCCATTGGGGGAGTACTACAAATCAAAAATAGTGACAGTGACTTCCTGCCCATAGCCTACAAATTGTAGAAATTGACAGATGGCAAGTGCTGATACCCTATCCACAACAAGGAGCTGCTGGCTATTGTGCACTGCCTAGTCAAATGGCGCTGCTACCTAGAACGCCAAGAAGAATTCACAGCATTAACCAATCACAAGTCACTCATCTATTTCAAGACCCAAGCAAATCTGCTGCGCCGCCAAGCGCAGTGGATGGAACTATTAGATAGGTTTAACATGCTCATCCAGTACAAGCCTGGGGCCGAGCTTGCCATGGCAGATGCCCTCTCCTGTCTATATGCCTGTGCTTCAAAAGGAGAGAATGGGATTGACCCAGACTGGCCTCTCCTGGTGTTACAAACAAAAGACAAAGGGTTCCCCCCGGGCACAACCAACATAACCAAAGAAACAGCCATTAAGAATGAACATCTCTTTGCTGACGTATATGGGACTCTTCACAGAAAGATGACTGACAGCACAACCATTCCCTACATCCCCACACATCAGCAAGTTGACACTATCCTTTGCTATCACAGAGACCTTGGACATACCAAGAGCAGAAACCTATATGAGTTCCTAAAACATAAAGCCTGGTGGCCAACCTTATACCGCAATGTCCAGGAAGTTCTAGACCAATGTGAGGTGTGCAAAAATTTTGCCAAAAGCGAAACCCCGCCAAAGTTAGTACTTATCATCCACACACAACTACCTTTCAAAGTATGGGCTCTTGAAATTTTTGGCCCCATGCCAGGAAAACACAACAAAAAGAAATACATCATTACCGCTTTTGACTTTGCAATGAGATGGCCAGTAGCCCAAGCAGTAAAGGCACACACTGGCAATGACGTTTGGCAATTTATTGGCAAAGAAATAATCAGCAAGTTCAGAAAGCCAGAACTCCTGATAACCAATGGAGGCAAAGAGTTAACCTCCAAAAACACCAATGTATACCTCACCAAGAATGGGGTCAAACACACCGTAACAACACCATACCATCCACAGGCCAATGGACAAGTAGAGCGGCTTAATGGTAGCCTTGTGCAAGCCCTAGCTAAACTCACCGCCAGGAGACCTGAAGATTGGTATAAGCAGCTACCAGCTGCACTACTTGTGTGTCAAACCCAAGTGAAAAGATCCACCGGGAAAAGCCCGTATGAACTGGTATTTGGCACACAGCCAAATATCATTCAAGCATTGACAGGACTTAAACTGTAAATTCCAAGTGAAGTCCCCCACGCTCAGACCCTCAAGTAATGGAGGCTAATTGTGAGCAAACAGCCAAAGAGGATGAACATCTGCAAAAGACATTTGTTGCTATCCGCAAAAGGCATGAAGTTGGGGACAAAATATGGGTCATGAATGTTGACAAGAGCAAGTTACAACCTGAAAAAGTGGGGCCAGCAATCATTCTAAAGATAAACGACAATAACACTTACCTTGTGCAAGGGCTTGGCAAACATAAGCAAGACAAGACCCTACACCATGACCGCTTACGGCCCTGCAAAGCAAGACAGAAACAATGAGAAATTGCCCTACCCACTACAGAAAAGCAACTAGTTCAATATGATGCCCGGGCTCCTGACAACCTCCCTGACAACCTGCCCCCAGAGGAGGCCAACCTTCAGCCGGGGGGGTGTTAAAACCGCAGGCTTGACCCGCCAGCAAGGTTCCAACCAAGCAGGTTTGTGACCCGCAATCCAATTATCTGGTCACTCAAAGCCAGACTAGGAAGTCAACTTAAATTACCAAATTCAACAACATGAACAGATGATGATCCTTTACAGTGGATACCTTGTTTTGACGCTTGACTTGTTATCAGGATCAAGCCACCCCCTTCTTCCATTCAACTGTGTGATCACCAATCATGCTCCTGCTATCCATTGATTCACATGAACTATATAATCATTATCTCCCAATAAAGATTATTATCTAGCTTCTAAATATTCTTCCCCATGTAACTCTGCTAAAACAGCACAGTTACGACACTTTTTGTTTTCCCATCTACTACATTATCCCATCTTTTTACCCATTTAGTATATGTTTTACGCTCATCTCAATATGTGTTGTTTTGCTTTTTGTTGGAATTGTTTCCTTGATTACAATATTATTTTTGGTGCTTGACATAGCCCCTTGTGAAAATATTAACAACAATTTGGTGATCAGCTAAATTGTTGTTAATATTTTCACAAGGGGCTATGTTTAAGTGCTAAAAATAACCATGTTCTGGATCTAGATACACAACATAGTAAATATATGATTTTATAGAAATAAGCTGAACATAAAGAATAAAACCAACTATAAACAAAGAGAACATGAACAATTGAAATTCAAAATAAAGATAATATAAATAGAAAATGTTTGGTGACAGGGGTTTATTAAGGCGGGGGAGAGTGATGCCTAGGCAGCAGAATAACACAGGAAGGAAGACGTAGAGGCAGTGCTGGCCTGGGAAGTCTGGGATTGGGTGGGTTGGGCTTGCGGGTGAGGGGTGTTGGTGGCGGGGGTGGAGGCAGGAGGATTTTGCGTGATGGCTGCCATATACTGCTTGTTGTATTCCTCATTGATCATTGGCTGGATGGGCTGGTAGGTGGCAGTGGCCCAGGGTGGAAGGTGCTTATTCTTATGTGATTGGTTGCCCATGTTCATATGGAAAATCATTTGCGCAATCAAGTCAGCCACCAACTGGCAGCCAAAGAGAAAATTGTGGTCAAGGACCCCAAGATTGGGGTTGTTGAAAGCCTGAGGGCAGCGCTCCCATAATGTGAATCCCATCTTGAAGAAGACAACATCAGCCAGATGGACGTCTGCATGGCCAGCAGGGTAGACTGAGGCCTGGTGCCTGCGTCCCTGGATGGCCTCAAGGGCAGTGGAGCTATCCTCCATCTGGTGGCTCAAGAAAACCCGGTACTTGGAATTTGAGCCATCCCAGGAGTTGAGTAATCCACTAAGAATGTAGCTGTATGAGTAGCCATTGATGGAATCTGGGTTTGTCCAATAGTAGACAAAACCCTTGGCTGAAACAGCCAGAAATGCACCAATGAAAGTCCCCTTCTTGACCTTCTTCCTTTCTTTTTGAGTGGCAGCTCTTCCTTGCTTGCAAAAATCATCAAAAGATATTGATAGCTTGTAATAGGAGATGAACATGACATCATCAGTTAGACTAGTCAGGCATCGGACCAGGGTTGATTTGATGGCAGTGTCATATGGGAAATCCTCAGTGCCATCCCTTTGGTTGCCGGCAAAGTTGGTAATAACCCGTATGGAAGCCACCTTCCCATACATCTAGAGCTGCACCATGCGCTCAGACACCCAAATGCCATGGTGCGCAAGTTGCTTCCAGACCTGGGTCAAGGGAAGCTTGGGATCCCGCTAGAGGAGGTCAAGCATGATTGGGTATACCTCAGATATTTGTGACTTGGGGGCCTTCTTGGGCTTCTTGGCCGTCCCAATCAGATTCTCCCTGTTCATCAGGTTTTTGAATTCCCGCATGACAGTAGCTTGGGTAAATTGCAACTGGGCGGCAATCTGGTCCCATGACAGACCCTGCAGGTTCAGTGCCACAATTTCCTGAAGAATTTGGGCAGTGATGATTTGTTGCTTGGGTCACTGGGCCAGGGGAGCTGAAGCCTGATTGGCTGTAGGGGGGCAGGTTTGCTGGTGGCAGGAAGTTGTTCCAAATCAAGGTTGCCATCCTGATTGATTGGTTGGTGGGCAGCTTGTGCAGGGGTGGGTACAGGAGCAGGGGCAGAGCTAGACACTATGTGACTACTGAACAAGTCAAAGCCATAGAGGTTGGTGGTCAGGTACAGGTCAGCTTCCTTGTTACCCTCCTCAAAGGCTTGGGTGTAAACAGGTACCTCCTTGTTCTGAGCCTTGCCTCCATTGAAGCTGGCTTGGCTGCTGCCGGCTTGGCTACTTGTGCTGTTGAATATGTTGCTAGTAAAAAACATTGTAAAAAACCTAGGATAAAATCACTAAAAGTAGAAAATTTAAAATTTAATGATTTATTTTTATTGTAATCTCAAGCCCATATTTGGAAGGTTCTCAAAACCATTTCATACAGATTGGGATCCATGAAAATGAATAAAATGCCTGTGTTCCTAAATTTGATAGCTGTTGATTGGCTGTTAAACTGTTATTTTTCTATTTTAGGCTGCTCATACTACACATCTTGTGTGAGTTCATTTTGTTTTGTGCTTGTGGAATCTTGCTTCTAGATTGCTCAAGTTTTGTTTCACTTTAGTCCTTCTCTCAGTGCTTCATATGAATCCTGATTGGACTATTATATACTCCAGAACAGCATCCATCCATTTCACTTGTTGCGTCAGTTCATTTTGTTTGTGGTTTGAACTACACCGCTTGATATTTGATATAATTTTGTATAATGGGCTAGTGAAATTTTGTTTTTTGTTTGACAGTTCATTTATTAACTAAAATTTTATAAATTAATTGAATCCTGAATCTTGCGCAACTTGGATTTTGTTCAAATCTGAAATCATTTTGTTTAAATCTGAGGTATTTTTGGTTGTTGCCATAGCTTTTAAAACTACTGTACAATGAAAAAGCTTTATTAGAATTTGCAATGTTTGGAAATCACTGCCTTCAAGAAATAAGTCATTGTGTGGAGAACCTTGCAGGCTGACATGTACTCCTTGGCATAGTCCTCCTTGAAGTGCCACAAACAGAAGATTGGGTAGTCAGGATACTTTTCTCAAGCCTGTGCCTGGTTAAGTCTCATCAGGACTGGAAACCCAATATCCACTACCAGAGCATCCCAGAAAGGATGATCTTGGCTCCAGTATTTTTGGTTTGTAGTGATGTCAGGCTTGTATGCTTCCTGCATGAGCCTCTCAAACAGCAAGGGAACATCTTTCACCTCAGCCACTGATGGCTTATCAGAAGAAACAGTGAATAGATTCCCTAGTAGGGCCAATCTGGTATACATATCCTTTCTCTTGAGATTCTTTGATGTAAGAAGGCCTGCTGCCACCTGCTAGATACAAAATTTCTTACAATCCTTGTCAATCCAGCTGGCTACTTCCAGGTCCACTTTACTTATGACACCAAGCTCTGATGATCCCCCAGATCACCGCCAGAACAAGGTCTATCTGTTCCTGGTTAAACTTATTTCCTTGCCATTCAAATTTCTGAAGTTGACCCTCAGAAAACTTTAGCGCTGCTTCCTGATCAAAACAGAAATGGTAGAAGTTCCCTTCCTTAATTTTGGCTTGGGTCATGATGGATAGCTCCTTCAACACCTCCTTAAATAGTGAATGAAGATGAGGCCCTTTTTAAAAGTTTACTTCAGTGGCATCCTCCAAGTTTAAAACACTGGAAAGATCAAACCAAGTAACTTCCTCTTCTTGTTGAGCCTCTAAATGCACCATTGTTTCTTGCTCCTGGATGGCTTGGATATGTCTGGATAAACGTTCAGCTCTCTTCTGAACTTTATTATGACCGCTCTTGTTCTTATCTAGCCTAGCAGACTTACTGGCTGCTTCTCTGGCTCTTATGGTAGAATATCTGGAAGTTCTAGCTGACTTTTTGTTGGAGTTGTTATCTGACATGTGCAGTCCTTGAGTCTAGTACCCTCTATCTATAACCCTTGCCCATTCTAGTGGTGGGAAATGTTGTAAATTAGGATGCATATTAGACTGGTCAAGATTATCATTGGAATTAATCCTGATGGTCAAGGCTATTCTAGTTGCATACTCAAATCTGTCAGATCCAACAGATTTGCATTTCTAATTGTAACTTGGATGTTAACACATTCCAGCCACTTCATTACATCCTGATGAATCAGGTTCAGGAATTAGACAACATTGCTGCAACTGCAGTCCACTCTGGAGTAATGTGCACTCACTCTTCCCCATCAGATTGTCTGGATCAACCCTAAAAGGAAGTAAAAAAGATGCAAAAGCCTGGTGGATCCCAGAAGATTGATTAATATTTCAAATGATGGTGCAGGTGCTATTAACACCTCTGCAGCCATTTTCTAGCTACCATAGTATATAACTTCCCTTCTTTCTCCCAATAAAATATACTTTTACACTTTTATCTACTTGGCTTTAAACTCTACTTAGTTGTTATCTTAGATTTAAAGGTAAAGACTTCAGAGTCTTTAAAGACTTGTATTAATATGTGTTTAGGCCTTAAAGCTATACTCTATAAACCAGCAACACAGAAATTTACCCCAAAGACATCCCCAAGGCCACTTCACAACAGTAGAAGAGAGAGAAACCAATGATTTAAGCCTGGCATAGAAAAGCAGCTTATAAGAAAATCAAGCTTAAATAATGAGCTATATAAGGGGCAATCAACTGGACCAAGGAGGAATTAGGAAGGATTCAAATCATAGTAAAGCCAGAGAAAGAGAAAGATCAAAGCAAGGGCATGAGCAAGACCAAGGTCAAGATCAAGGAGCCCAAGTCCAAGGCCAGCCAAAGCTATAATACAGAAGATTTTTAAGGGGGTCTTTTTTTCTGTTTCAATATAAGTTATTCATAACCCCTAAACCAATTCCCTTTTCCTAGTCCATCATGGATAATATCCCTCACATTCACTATCCTAACAGAGGTTAAGAAGAAATTTACAGGCACCACTGCAGAAAGTTCACCTAAAGCCAGAACTCAGAAGAGAAATATGACAGACTAACTAAATAACTCAAGTTGACATCCAGGGGCAGAGAATTCTTTTGAAGTAAGTTCAAGCAGCTTTTCCAGGAGTTGTACAACCTTAACAAGGAAAGCACTCCAGCTGAGGTTATGATCCATAAAGCTGACATTAGAATGATCATAGGGAAAGAGTTTGAAGGGTTTGCCATCCTGAAAGCAAAAATTGTGCTTTATCTTTGGAAAAAAAATCACTTGAAGAATGACAATCCCTCCCAGTTGTCAGAAATCACAATTTGGATGCTCCTAAATCTCAAAATATGGAACCAGAGTTGAACCCTGGGCAAAACCCTTTGCAGACTGCCAGACCCATGGGCTGGGAACCCAATAACCCACTACTGATTGATAAAGTTGTTACCAGCCCGCCAGGACCTGAACCCTTAGCCATCCCGCAGGATTCTGCAAGCAAACTGCCAGTGCAAGATGCCAAGAATTTCCCTGAGGTGCCAACGCCTGATACTGGCAGTTTGCTTGGTGAAATACACAAGTTTCTCCATGAGAGTTATTTAAAACTCTCCCAAAGTCCCGGGGGAGGCACCAAAGCCAAGGAGGCACCCAATACCCAAATTGACAAACAGAAGGATTTGAAGTCTTCTCATCCCAAAGCGGCCAGTGGCAAACCGCCAGTGCCGAGCGCCACACTGCCATCTGAGACCCCCAATGCCAACCTGCCCAAGCCCAGAAAACCTGACCAGGTAGTGAAGCCTGGCAGTGTGGTATAAATACCTGCCAGGCTGAGATCAACCCCCATTGTTATTTTTAAATAAAGGTTATGAGATATTGGTTTCCCCAATTATTGCTGTATTTTATTCTTGTCATCTGCCAGTTAACTCAAAGATCATCTGACCCCTCTGTCAGCCCGCCAGCTACGTACCACCCGCCCAGTGCTCCCTTTGGCCCTGTCCATTTCACAGAGTACCCCTTAAAGCCTGATTACAAGGACTACACCGCCAACAACATACTAGCCCGGGATCCCTTGGCCAGAACTATAGAGTTACCCAGATACAACCGAGAAGGCCCTTGGTACGTTATCAAACCCCGCCTGTTCAGAGATAAATACAACTTTCTTCCTGCCTACCAAATGGACATGGAACCACCTGTCACCCCCAAACCAATGCCTGCCTCTGCTGCCAAACTCCCCCTGGACCATACCAACAAGCTTTTTGGAATTGTATACATTACTCTCACAGGAATAATTGATACTATTGTCCCTGCCGCTGGTCCGTGGTTGTGAGTGGGCAAGTCAATGTCCTACCTCATTAAGTTAGCACCAATCCTTTGGTGGCCCTGCCCACCCAGTCTGCAACCCACCAGTTTCCAAACGCTAGCAAGCCGGCCAGTCAGGGTTGATTCCCTGACACCAGTTGGTACCTGGATTTGACCCAGTACATGTTTTGGTGTCTGAAGAGCAGGAGCGCCACAAACCATGAAGAAGGAAGAAAAATACCTACATTCTGCTTTCTGTAGAAAGAAAACAAGATTTATAATATTTTTAAGTGCCCCCAAATCTGGTGTACCTTTCCAGTGCCACCATAGGTGTGCAAGAAAGCAGCCAACCAACAATTACCAGTAGGCCAGATCAGGAAGAGCACAGGCTATAGCTGGGTCATATACATGTATTAGAGAGCCAGTAGTGATAAGTGATCAAGGACAACTAATAGAATCAGGTGGAACCAGCAATAACTGGTTTACTTGCGCAAGTAGCCACCCAGAATTCCTGAAAGATCATGGCAGAGTGCATCATAGTATAAAAAGATACAGATGCCTCAAAGCCTAATAAAAAGTTCTTAGTCACTTGGATAAATTGCAGCCGCTGGCTAGATTGTGATCCAGTATTTAATAAAGTAGCAATTTACAAGTTCACTTATGCTGTATTGTCTGTAGTGTCCTTTAACACAATTCAGGTGGATTTATTTGCATTATCAAGGCTAACTAAGATTGTTAGACATGATGTAGCTTTGAACTCATAAGCAATTCCCAAGATTGCTTCACATATACAGTGATGATAACTTGTTTCACTTCCAAGCCTTTCATATTTTCCTTCTATTTCTGGCTCTTATGATTTTACTGCACATAATTTTTATCTTTAGAACTTTCACAAACCAGTTTTTTAAGCCTAGATTTTGGTTAGTTTTCAAACCATATGGATTCGAGCAATAATTTACCACACTTGGAGCTGAAATTGCAATTTTTGCCCTTGCTATAACTTTATGAGTTCAATCTTTGAGAGTAAAATAATAATTATGGTAGCAATTACTTTTCTTTTGACTGGTTTTAATCATATTTCAACCAACTACCACTTTTCTATATGTAATTTTTAATACCTACCTGATCAATGACACTGTTAATTCTAGGAACAAAATTATAAGATTATGGCATTATTATAGGATTTTTGAAGTATAAAAGTTATTTTTAAAAAATAAGACTATACCACAATATTGGGATTGTTTTCCTAAAATCAATAAGGTTGAAAACAGGTAGGCATCATTTTTTAGATTTACAGTAATAAAAAAATTCAAGCATGCCCTATTGCATGGATAATAATTGACTGCCTAGTAATTGTTCTCTGCTTGACCTTTAGCATCTTTCTTAATTTCAAAAGCATAACTTTTTAAAAGCTAAATTGATTTGGTTTATGGTCAAGAAACCAAATGAAATAAATATTTAATATGATAAGCTTTTTAAAAAGTAGTAGGTTTTTTGAGTTTTTGTTATAAATTTAAAATATGCAGAGGGAGGAATAGATAGTTAGATCAAAGATAATTAAAATTGGCTGATAGAAATTGATGGACGGAATATTTTCCTGCCCTAATAAATGATTAATTAAAAATGGCAAATATTTAATTTTTTAAATGGCTTAAAAATTAATTGACTAAAATAAAAAATTGAAGCTTATTGATAAAAGCTTTAAATAGAGAATGTATATTTTTGCCAATATAAAATTAAGTTGAAAATAATAATAAAATTTATAATTTGATATTAGTTATCACTAAAATCTAGCTTGGGTTTTTATTGGACTAAAATAAATAATAAATTAAAAGACTTGCTACATATTTTATTTAATAAAGTTTAAAAGTTATCATGGTATTTTTTTAGAAAAATTAGACTCTTTGCCACAAGATAGATGATTTTTTTAAATCCAGGTTGAATCACCTTATTGGGTCAATTATTATTTATTTATCTTTACCTCTAGTAAAACAGATTGAAGGTACACTAATTGAATCAGATTATAAGTGACTCAGTGGCATTTTGTTGATGGATGTAGTTTCATCTTAGAATAAAGTATGTTTTGTGGCTCAAGATGAGCATGCAATCAATTATTTCATTGGGCTTTGCTTGCTAAACTGAGCCAATAATATTATAAGGAAGTAGGAGAAGGTTCCAAAGTAGATTTATTTTGCAATTAGTAGAGAAATATCCAATTATTATGAATAGCTTAAATAGATAAGCAATGCACATTTCCTAAGTGCAAATGGAGTGGATTGGGACTCTCCAGATTCTCACAGCAGTACTCTCATTTTCAGTCAACATTATCCTCCTCATCTGCAACTACCACCGTGGAAAGGAGCGCTGGTCAACAGATGGTATACTAATCACAATCAATGCAGTACTTGACTGCATACTGAGCTGGTATTTAATTATAGCTGATCTCTTCCGCATATCCAATCCTTCTTTGGTGTATGATGGAAGCCCTTGGTGTCATGTCACTTTTATTTTTGAGCGGGCCATTGGGACATCATGTTTGAATGTTGTGATGCTACTCTCGGTGGTTCGGTACTTAGTCATTGTGCAGAAGAAAAACTCAAATAGAATTGTCTGGACAGGAGCTACTATGGCTTTGATATTTGGACTCTTAACTGTAACTCTGATTCGGTCTTCAAACACCAAGCTGCATGTCTATCCATCTGGCATGTACTGCTATCCTATCTCGACAGAAGAAGGGAAAGTTGAAAGCATAACCTACTTTGTATACCTTCTATTCTATGTTCCGCACATGTTCATCATCCCCTTCTGTTACTTCTGCATCTCAAGGCATTACAGTCTCATCATAAGCACCTTTGATATGACTCATTTCAATCTCCCCACTAGAATACAAGCAAAGGTATTTGGACTTGCTGCAGTTGCTGTTGCTTACTGGGCATGTATCATGCCCCATATAATAATTGTCCAATCAATTTACATCTTAAATACCAAGCCACCACCCCTCCTTGATGGGCTCTTGTACTGGCTCAAGGGATGCTTCCTCCTCATCAACGCAATATTCCCTTTGCTATTCCACACTGAGATCCAAAACAACTTCTATTCAACCTTTGTCATCCAAGAACCATCCCGCCCATATAACAGCTACCCCTGATCCACTCCATAATAATACAAAATCCTATCTGACCCCAGCCATTTGAATTCTCATCCTGTTTAAATTTCCAATTCATAAACCAATCAAAAGCAATCCAAAAGATACCAATCCCCTCAGCCATTTTATCGTCAATATGGTGATATACAGAAATAGTTATATAGCCAAGGTTCACTGTTAAATAGGCCAGGTCAGTTAACAATAGATTAATAAAAATCATTAAAAACGTGTTATAAATACTGATATTCCTGGAAGAAATGACCAAAGGATCTAATGTTAAGAATAAATTGCGGAAAATACCTCCCTTTATTTAGAGTACGTAAAGCGGTTGAATAGTGACTAAGTGATTTTTAAAAACAAATTAATCATTTTTCAGGATGGTTTATACCATAAACCCAACAGGTATTCTAGAATTAACTGTAAATATAATTGATTGAAAATAGCTACGAATGCTTCAATATGAAGGCAAGTTGAGAAGTGCTACTTCAATACAGTAGCGAAATAAAAATGTGATAAGACATAAAGCGTTCTGTCAAGGATATTACAGTTCCCTAAAGGTATAAACTGAATGATAGAAAAAAAGTCTGCTAAATTATATCTTAAAATAAACCCGTTTAATAAAGAAGAGATAAATCACCGTATTTATGATTTTATAATGGTATCAAGATAATCAACACTGACCACAATCAATTTTCTTAGTACTAAAAGTTTTTACATAAATCTGAACTTTTACTTTATTTTAAACCTTCATATAAAAATTTATTATAAATAAGAAAAGTTTTACTACATCACTAAACATGTTTGTTTAAATGTTAGTTTGTACCTCTTTAAATAACCAAAACAAGGGCAAACTTCCCAATAAAAATATGTGTTTAATATTAGAAGAAAATCCTGAAATGTAATTGTAACAGAGTTCTATCATGCTACTCAAAACCAGCAGCTAACTTTGTTGAAGATAAATTTTTTTGATCACTGTAATTACTACTGTCCAATTTTACGAAAGCCATTCTCAAAATCAGTGCTGACTTTTTTACGTATCGTTATATTGAGGAATATCTAGATTTAATATCAGCTCTTTTTCAATCCAATAAAACAAGCCCAATAGTTTTGGTGCATACTCCCAAAGTTTTTATTTTATAGGAATCTAGTATGTTTTTAAATTTAAATATTTTAAAAATACGGAGTGTTAAGCTGTTGATGGTCGACTATTGATGATGGTCAGCCATATCAATAGTGGATCAGCGGTGTCGTGCCGATTTCGTTATCAGCTCTGATAGCTAATATCTATAAAAGATAACACTTATCGATGAGCTTTAAATTGTGCCTGGCTCCTGATAATAAACCATCTCTTCTTTCTGTAATTTGTTTTCGATTCAAATTTTAGTTTCTTTAACTGTTGCTGCCTTGAGTTCCGCCTGACTGGCATTAATGCTATTGATGGCTTGACTGAGCCAGTTCTCCTGTAGGCTGAATATTCTCTATATATCATATACCAGTAATTCGGCATTACAGCGGCACCCAGGGGGGATTATCTATTTACTAGGTGGTTGCCCCGTCCAAGGACAATTAAAGTTGAATTTAATAAATCAATTAAATTTATTTTATTGTCTTTTTAGGCTTGTATTACTCATTGCATGTCTAATTAAAATTTTATTTAATTGCTTTACTAAAAGATAATCTCAATTATATTTATTTAAACTTAAAATTAAACTTGTATATTCCAAGTATAAATAAAAACTAAACCTAAATAAGTATAGTACCACTATTAAGTTTAATAAGGCCAAACTAATTGTTTTAAAATTTTGTATTTGATTTTTAAATCCTTTCCAAATGTAGATCTGATCTGCAGCTTTAAAATAGGCTGCTGTAAATTCAGAACCTAAAAATAAAAATTCAGGATTGTCAAATCCTTGGTCCAAATTTCAAATCACTTTTGCGGGCAACTCAGCTGAGTGAAAATTAAAATATTTAATAAAGTCAACCATTTAATTTGACTTTTTTGGTTTATTTAAATTGGCAAATTTTGAATCATGTCATGCCCTGTCCCAAAGGGCAGGCTTTTTAGATATTTTATTTATTTTTGGTCCTCTTTAATATTTCTTTTATTATTTTAATAAATGAAATTTTAAGTTAAATTGTTAATGGTTAAGTATTCTAAGTTAGTTACCTTGTTTTTCATGTCAATTTGAATTTGAATTGCTGCTGTCTTCTTCTTCTGGCTATTTTATTAGCTTAATATTTTCTACTTGAAATTAGATGATTTTAATTCTTGCTTATCTTTTCAAAACTTTCTCCAGTTGCTCCTGTTCTTGGCTGCTTTCTCCCTGACCATCAATTCCCAACTGAAAAGGCATTTTCTACAAATAAAGAGCTTTTGAAGAGTAGGCTTTAAGCCAAAATTCTAAGTGATTTCTACTGTTGAGGGTCTGGATGTCAAGTATTCTGACTATTGCCATCACACCTAACATCTAGTCATCGCCCAATTTGGTGCCTTTCCAATATACCATTCAACATACCGGAAATGGCAGCAAACCAATATCACCTGACTGTCCAAGTATCCAGTGGCTCAAACCCATATTGCACATGACCAATCCTTAGGTTCAATCCAACTAAATCCCTGACACAGCTAAATCTATATAAGTCTAAAGTATTATCCAATAAAATATACTTCTTCTCTTCCTACTTTTATATTTGAAGCTTCCCCAAAAGGCGCTCCTTATCACTGGTAGCACTACAGTTTTTGACCACGGCGATGAAAGAGAAAATGACTGAACAGAACTTGCCCACCTTTGCCCACATACTTAACCAGGCCACATACCAGGATACCTGGAAGACATACTTTTGCGCCCACAACATTGATGAAGACATTCCTAGTGGATGCACCATATTCAAAGGTCTGGTCATGCCCAAAGCATGCGCCAAGATAATTCAATACAGTCACTCTCTACAACCACAAACAAACATACAACCGCCTATCACAGGTGAAGTTACCAACACCAAATACATTGGTATGGACAAGTTCTTTGGTAAAAACAAAGAAAACATCATCAACTGGCTAGACCACTCAGCCGCAAAACTCTGCGCCAGCCGCATTCCCCACAAAAAATGGGTCCAAGAAGCCAGCAAGCGCCTATACGAGGCTGCAGCTAACTGGTTTGCCACCTGGGTTGGCTCACAAACTGACAGCCAGCTTGACAACTGGGAAGAGTTCAAAGCCAACATCACCCACAATTTCCACGTCACTGAATCTCTCCAAGACATTGTAATAAAGCTCAGTGATCTTCTTAAGAAGACCACTATCACAGCTTACACCAATGAATTCAAGGAAATATGTTGCAAGATCCAAAACCCAGCACAAGCTAACAACGTACACACCAGAGCATCATTCATCAACAGAATTAAACCCTCTGTTGCTACCCTCATCTGCCCAGAGGCTAACACCTCCATGCCCGCGCTCATTGCTGAATCCAAGCGCGCGGAAAAACGCGCAAACATGGAATATGCTGCACGCAACGGCAACTGCTCCTCAAACAGCAATGGCAGAGAAAACTCCAATGGGAATAAACGCCAAAATACCAATCATAGCAACAGCAACTCCAATTGTAATAATGGCAATTATAGCCAAAGCACAAACCTCTCCCGTCCCAAGAAAGAGGACACTACCAAAGTTAACAATGCTGAAGTAGCAACCTGCTATGAATCTGACCCCACATTCTCTGACCTCAAAGGCCTCAAAACAGAGGAACAGGGAAAAGAGGAGGGGGAACAAGCTTAAGTGACCCTGTCTCCCCCCAACTTGACAAGAAACTGTATCAAGGCACAAACTTTGCTGCTCACATCCCACATGTCCCGCAATCCTCCATTTTTATGAACGTAAAAATTAAAGATTGCTCACAACTTCTTGTCTATCCATGCACTTACAAATCTCATACACATAAAATTTTATTTGAATCTGGTGCACAACACACTATGGTTAGCAAACCTTTTGTAACCAAGTACAAAATACCAGTTGTCAAATCCAACTTCAAATACGCCAGAATGGCAGACAAGTCAAAAGTTCTACTCAAAGGCAAAGCAGCACCCTTCAGAATTGACCTCCAAGGCATACAAACGTCCATCAAAGGACTTGTCATGAACAACATAAACTACGACATTGTAGCAGGCATAGACTGGTTTACCTGAGTGAATCCCAGTGTATGTTGGAAAACAAAAGCCATGACAATAAAACACAATGGAGTCAATTTCAACATTCTCAAAGAACCCAACAACCTCATTCTAAGAGACACAGTATTTGTTCAAGTCATAAACCAAGATGACTCTGAACATCTAGCCAAAGACAGTACCCTCCACATAATGAGGTACTCTGAATTTAATAATATACAAACACAAAAGATCCAATTCCCAGAACTTGCGGCACTCCTAAACAAATACGCTCATGTATTCAAGGAAGAACTCACAGAGTTACCCCCAATCAAGAGGTCAAACATGGCATCAACTTATGAAAAGCCATGCCCAAACCTGCACCCCTCTACCGACTCTCTCCCATGGAGACACAAACACTTAAAGCCCACATTGAGGACAATCTAGCCAAAGGATTCATTTATCCGTCTGAATCCCTGTGGGGGCAGTGGTCTTCTTTGTAAAGAAGAAAGAAGGATCTCTTTGCTTAGTTACTGACTACAGAGCACTAAACGCAAGTATAGTAAAGAACAAATACCCTCTTCCCCTCATAGAAGACCTATTTGCAAGGCTCTCTGGAGCAAAAAATTTCTCAAAAATTGACCTCACATCTGGTTACAACCAAGTTGAAGTTAAAGAGAAAGACATACCAAAGACTGTGTTTCACACACAATTTGGGTCGTTTGAATGTAAAGTAATGAACTTTGGGATGACAAACGCCCCAGCAACATTTGTCACCATGATAAACCAGGCGCTAAACAGACTCTTGAACACATTATGTTACCTCAACAACATCATCATATTTTCAAAAACAAAAGAGGAACACCTCATGAATGTCTGCAAGACACTCAATTGACTTGCAAAGCACAAACTTTATGCAAAACCAAGTAAGTGCCAATTTATGAAAAAGGAACTTCTGTTCTTGGGCCACATTGTCTCTGACAGTGGCATCAAAGAAGACCAAGATAAAATAAAAGCCATAAATAACATGCAACGCCACACCTCTGTGAAACAAGTAAGATGCTTTTTTGGTATGGTAGCTTACCTAAGGAAATACATAAAAGACTGCGGAAAGCTCACCACACCAATCAATGACCTAACCAAAGGTAATGCCAAAAAGAAATTCATCTGGACTCCAGAATGCAACAAGAATTTACAGCTATTAAAACAAGCTTTGATCAAAGCACCAATGTTGCAATACCCTAATAACAACGGGTGCTACGAGATTGAGTCAGACGCTAGTGACACCACCATTGGCGCAGTCCTACGCATCCGCCAGCCAGGGCAGCAAGATTTCCTGCCAGTATGTTACAAAAGCAGAAAACTAAGAAAACTGAGCAAAGGTACCCAATACACAACAAAGAATTGCTAGCAATATATCACACATGCAAGAAATGGAGATGTTATCTCAAAGGACACTTAAACGTCCAAGTGCTAACTGACCATAAATCCTTAATCTATTTCAAAACTCAGAACGCACTTGCGTGGTGCCAAGCCAAATGGATGTACTTTCTGGAAAAGCTTAACCTGGACATCCAATACAAAAAGGGGGCAGAGCTGGTCACACCCGATGCTCTCTCTAGGCTATGCCAGCCAAGAGAGGATCACCCTGACCACCTGGACCCTGACTGGCCCAACCTATACAACACTGAGCACAAGACAAAATGAAAGTATCCCTCCACATACCAACTAACCCATGATTGCTAGTAAGGAACAAAAAACATTTCCACGTATCAAATGGCACGGTATACCAAATCATCAAGGATAAATACATTCCATACATTCCACTTGTACAAAGAGTTGACACTATACTAAGACACCACCGTCTGCTAGGACACATAAAGGCTAACAACCTATATCTCACATTAAAAGAGATAGTATGGTGGCCCAATATTAAACAAGATATAATCAATGTTCTAAAGAAGTGCACAGTATGTGAAAAATATGCCAGCACCAAGGCTCCACAGCCAACAGTCAACCCAGTACCTGACCCCAAACCATTCAAGGTTTGGGGACTGGACGTAGTGGGACCCTTCCCGGAAACCAAAACAAATCAATGTTTCCTAATTGTAGTCATTGTCTTTGCCACACGTTGGCCCATCTTCTGGGCAACAAAAAATCACAAGGCAGAAACAATAAATTGATTCATCAATAAAGCAATCATAGCAGACTACAGCACTCCAGACTACATCATAACAGATGGAGCAAAAGAGCTAACAGGCCACATAGTAAACAACAATCTAAAAAAAAGAACATCAAACACTCCACAACCTCGCCCTCCAGGCCACAGGCCAATGGCAGAGTTGAACGCCTGAACAGTAGCCTTATCAGAACCCTGGAGAAAATAATGGATGGCACATCCAAAGACACATGAGCACTCTATGTGAAACATTCATTACTAGTACCCCGGGTTTGTACCAATCAAGGGACAGGCTACTCACTGTTTGAACTAACATACAGGTACAAGCCAGAAATAGTCACCAGCAACAACCAACCATATGTGAAGATCCCCCTGGGGAAACCTCCCACAGTAGAACAGAAACCAGCTCTACAACACATGCCTCAAAGCCAAACTGGCAGAAACAAAGAGACTCAAAACCCAAAAGGTAACCTCAACAGAGGACTCACTCCCCATCAACTCCCCTGTCTGGGTCCTAGCTGGGAACAGAAAGAAGCTAGACTCAGTACACAGAGGACCAGGAAGAATCATCAGATACCAACCAGACATGAACACCTACCTGGTTAAGTTCCAGGGTGCCAAAGAGCCCATCACCAAAAAGTATCACAGATCTTGCCTCCGCCCTAGCAAAGGAGAACACTCAACCCAGTTGGTGCCCACTATTAAACAACTCCAGGAACATCAGGCAGCAGCCGTCAAGACAAAGCCCCCTCCTGATGTACCTGAGTAACCCCTTAAGGGAAGGGTGTGTCAAGGGTCTGGATGTACAAGTATTCTGACTATTGCCATCACACCTAACATCCAGTCAGCGCCCAATTTGGTGCCTTTCCAATATACCATTTGACATACCGGAAATGGCAGCAAACCAATATCACATGACTGTCCAGGTATCCAGCAACTTGAACCCATCCAGCACATGACCAGCCCCTGGGTTTGATCCAACTAAAATCCCCGCCACAGCTAAAGCTATATAAGTCTAAAGTATTATCCAATAAAATATACTTCTTCTCTTCCTAATTCTATATTTGAAGCTTCCCCAAAAGGCGCTCCTTATCACTACCCTTCAATCTTTACAAATTTTAAACTTCAGATCTTAAATTTTAGGAATTTATATTTTTTATTTTATTCATCTAAAGTTTGTTCTTTTCTTTTCTTAAACAAATGGAAGTTTGAAAACAACAAGCCTTAGGCTTGTTGTATCCATTATTTTCCCTTAAGGAATATTATAATAGTTATATGTACTATTTGCTGATGGAGAGTATCCAAATATTGACATTCCCTTAGTTACTAACTATTCACTATTAAATACCTTTTTTATCTTCTTTGCTTAGGGTTTTTAAACTATATCACTCCTTTTGTAACCCAGTATAAGTTCTTAGCAGGATTCTGTAAGATTATATTACAGACAGTTTCTACCTTTTTATACCTTTTGAATCTTAACCCTAATGCTTTACACACTTTAGTTCATAACCTTGCACCACTATGAGCAAGACCTTACAAATCACTTGAGAAGATAACTCAACTAACAAAAGACAAAACACAGCAAAAAATACGGGATACATGGATCAGAAATGCGGGATTCTAATGTATGATTTGAGATTTTCTGTATTTCAAACAAATCATAGACATAATGTAAAACTTAACAAATCTGAATTTGTGGGATTGTCAAATCCAAGAACCAAAATTTTAAATTAAAAATGAGATGAATTCAAAAAAATATAATTTATGGGTGTCTCAAAAAGGATGCTAAAGGATCTAGAGTGGATTTGCGCTAATTCTTCTAGGAATCATAGGCATTCTCAAAAATCACCCTATTCCATTTTAGGACAGCTAAAATTTAGATGCTTGATTAAAGTAGATTTTAAACAACACTAATAATAAAATAGAATTATATATTAAAATCTATCTTATCACATTGTCTTTTCCTTGATGTGTTGATAGTTCATTTGCTGTTGATAATGTGCTTGCATTTAATTGGATAGTTTCACCTCCAGTTGCCTTGGCAATAGGGAATCAAGTTGCCTCCTCAAGACCAGCTGTGGTTGCAGAGGCAACTTGATTTCCTATTGCCAAGGCAACTGAAGGTAAACTATCCAATTAAACGCAAGTACATTATCAACAGCAAATGAACTATCAATACATCAAGGAAAAGACAACATGATAAGATAGATTGTAATATATAATTCTATTTTCTTATTAGCATTTTTTAAAATCTACTGTAATCAAGTATCCCTAATAGCAAAACATGAATACATAGTGTATTAAACTGATGGTTTATCTTTCCAACCCCTCCTTCTTCCTTGAAACATGTTTGTTTGGCCCTTGGATACGCTGGGGGCCAAAAAACTTTTAAAAATTTCTGCGTCATCAGGAGGGTAGCTCATATATCATTATATGGTTTTGTGGTTGCTATATTAGTGATTTAGAGTGTAGAATATTGCATTGATTCCAGTTTAGACAATTTTACATTTCACTTAATTTCATGTCTAAAAATGGTTGTTGAGATTGGATTTTTCATTTGATTTTATCCAGAGTGGAGCTTCTTGATTCGGGTTGATTTGTCCTAGTTTCTTACTATACATTCAATTTGGATTCCAGTTTCTGCAATTAATATCTGAGTTTACTAGTGGCATTCAAAAATGATTTGAAATTTGGTTCTTGGATTTGAAAATCCCACAATTCCAAAAAACATAGTAAACTTAATGAAAATGGTTGATAGATTTGAACACTTCAAATCTGATTCTAGTTAATTCATTTTGTCTATTGGAAATATGCAGTTTGACTTGAACTTTTCAAAGTGTCTATGAGTTTCTGCATTTTTAAAAATTCAAATAAAAATACAAGGAATTCAATTTAATTAAAAAGGCTATCCTTCAAAAGTGACTCAAAATTTGGACCAAGGATTTGACAATCACACATTTTTAAGTTCAGATTCTGAATTACCAGTATGGGTTCATATATTACGTAGTTAAACAACCAGAGCTCTACTTATCTGCATCAAGCTGCCTGCTCTACTTATGTTTTAAACAAGTGATTGATTAGAACTTGAATTACTTTTTGCTTGTAATATGATTTGATAAATAGATTTGCTATGCTTAACCCGCATCATACATACTAATTAGTTTGATATACATGAAAATCATTGGTTCTTATGTTATGTGGCTGTAGTGGCACTGAAATAATAAGGATCAGGTGGTGCCTCAGAAGGTTGAATCTGTGGCTTTTAAAAAAAGCCAATGGTACTAAAAAGGGCTCACAAATACTTAAATAAAATGAATATATTTCTTTCTTTTTTAATTTATTTATTTGTTAGCTATACAGTCAATACACTATTTGGTGGATTATAATAAAAAATGTGTATCTCTATATCTAGTATAGTTAATTTTAATTATCTTTTGTACTAATTTTTATATGTCTATAATACAATTCAATGTCACATCATTATATATAAATAATAATTTTTTTGTCCTAATAAAAACAAAACAAATAAAACTGAAAACAAATGATATCCAGAGCACCCATTTATCTAATTGGCTCAGAGGCAAGGAATTTAGGGGGAAAGGATCCAGAGTGCTTGTAAAAAGCTGCCACCACATTGGGTGGCATAGAAAATTGACTGACCTCAAGGATATTGAAGAGATCTTTGGTGTCCTGTGGAAGCCATGCTTTGACCTTATTCTTGATCCACCCAAAGACCTCCTCAATTGGGTTAAGCAATGGATAATATGATGGGAGAAAGAGGAGCCTCATTGGGCAGTCAAAAAGGCGGTGGCTGTCCAAATGAAAATTTTTGTCAATTAGAGGGAACTCTGATACAACCAAATTCACTTTTTGGAGCCCAACATTATCCAACACAACAATGTTAGTTGTGTCCCAGTAATTGATCTAAAGGTACTCCTTGATGGGTTGGAGAAAATCAAGGAATGTCCTGCTATTATGGGAACCCTTGATCATCTGAAATTGATCCAACCTGCAGGGACCAAGAAGCGCAACCATTGAATAGGTCTTGGAATAGACAGCTGCACAATGTGCTACACCATCCTTGGACCCCTTCTTGACCCACCCATGCCTAGACCTGAGTGAGGAGAAAAACAACAATTTTTCAATATAAAAGAACTAGACATTAAAAGTCTGCTTAAGAGCCATATAAGTCTTGGCATAAATGTGTCAATCCTCAATGGTCTTTGTTGTGTTCTGAGGCACAGCACAGACACACAACAGGGAATCCTAACCTTAGGATTGGATTTTTACTAAGTCTTAGTTAAATTGGCAGGGAAGGCTATGTAATTATCTTGTGGCCCTGAATGAATAATATCTACTAGTTGTGGCTAGAGAGAGGCGCCAAAGTACTTGGAGACACATAGACAAAAATGTGAATAGAACTTTATTTTTATTGGTGAAAGTAAAATGTAATATATACTGTATAGCTTTATCACAAAACAGTACACATACAATAGGATCACTTGCCACAAGCATGAGTGGGGCAAGCAAGCTGTAAAGAATAAGGAAACCAAACAAGTGTATTTCCCAGTTTGGACACAACCTTGTTTTGAGGGGCAAAAGCAAAAGAGAGAGATTTGTCCTTGAAATAACCCATCAAAGACAAAATCAAAACATGGTGAATGGCGGCATTTATAACATTGCCCCCCTCTAGATTGGCCTTAGGGGGTAGTACTTGCAGAGGAACTTGGCATGCACTTGGGCAAACAGACAACCACTATAGAGGAGTTTAATAGTGTACTATGACCCTTGTTTGAAGGTCACTTCTAGAGGCCTGACCCACAATGTATCTAGCTTGTGAGCACGTCCTCCTACTCTATGATGATAATAGAGAACATGATCCCCAATCTTGAACTCAGGCAAAGGGGAACAGTCAGCATTATCAGGAGAGAGCTCAAGCATCTTGGTCTTATACACAGAAGTATACACTGTGGCCTGTATATCAAATATGAGGTTGAATAGATATTTAATATGGTAATCAGGGTTCATAGCCTTATCAGAGGAGAGTAGGGGGGCTCCCAGGAGCAATATAGTGATAGCTTCACGCTCATACAGTATAGCAAAGGGAGAATACCTGGTGAAACAATGCTTGCTAAGGCAATAAGCAAAGAGAGCATCAGGTAAGTATAGATGCCACTTAGCAGCATCATAATAAGTGAGTTTCTGCATGATAGAAACCAGAGTCAAATTTGCACGCTCAACTGCCCCATTGGTAGAAGGGTTATAGGGGGCAGAGAAAGACTGGTGAGATCTCAAGGCCTTGGCAACAGAGGTTATCAACTTGGCGTTGAAGTTAGTCCCATTTTTAGACAATAACACTTGAGGGCAGCCGTGGCAGTAGAAAACGTCTTGCAATAGGAAGTAGGCTGTTGCCTTGGTAGTGATGTCCTTAGTAGAGCAAGCTTCAACCCACTTGCTGAAATGATCAACAGCAATTAGAATGAAGCAGCAAACAGAGCAGGAAAAAGGGGAGAGTCCCTACAGCGTCAATGCTGACAGTGTGGAATGTGTGTTGAGGGGGACTATCTTGAACTTGTGAGAGGCAACTCAAGGTCACTGGAGCTGGCAGTTGTGGCAACTAGAAATGACGTCTGGAATCAGCAGGCAAAGGTTTTCCAAGAAATAGATTTTCTGGAGCCAGTCATAGGTCTTGGCAATAACTCCATGTCCCATCTCCTTATGAGCTTGGAGCACCAGTGAAAGGCAAAGACTATGCCATAGATAAGGTAGATATTAGTCTCACACTTTTTTGAAAAGTTGGTTATTGCAAATGAGTGTGTCCTTGGATAGCTTAGAAAGGGCAATTTAAACTTCCTCTGTCTTGCTTTCCCAAGAGAAAGGATATCTGATTAGTTCCTACAGTTGATCAGCCTCAGCAGGGTGTAGAGCAAGGATGGGAATTCTAGATAATCCATCAGTGTTTTGGTGTTTAATCCCAAGACAGTGTAGTACTGTGAAGTTGTAACCTTGCAGGCAGAGAGCCCATCTAGCTAGTTGTCCTTCTGGTTCCTTAAGCTGTTGTAATCACTTAAGAAAAGCGTGGTCAGTGACTGCAGTGAAATGGGTGTCATAAACATAATGACAGAATTACTTAACTGCATACAGTACATAAAGGCACTCTTTCTCTGTGATGCTGTAATTCTTCTAATGCTTATTGAGTACACAAGAAGTGTAAGCTACAGGGTGTCCACACAATCATCATTTAGTTGAGCCAAGATAGCCCCAATAGCCAGGTCACTAGCATCAGTATATAGGATGAATTCCTTATTGTAGTCAGGATATACTAAGATAGGAGCCTCTTTGAGTTTTTGCTTAAGGGTTGCAAAGGTTTGTTGCTGGCTGGCGGTCCATTTGAAAGGGACATTACACAGCAACTGGACCAAGGGTTTGCTAGTGTCAGCAAAATCAGGGATGAATTGTCTGTAGTATCTTATCATTCCCAGAAAGACTTGAACCTCTTGCAGGTTGATGGGTGGAAGCATTTTATCAATGGCCTCAACTTTCTTAGTCATAAGGCAAATTCCTGTCTGCATCACCTCATGTCTCAAGAATTCAAGGTGCTCCTTGAAAAAAGCTCACATAGATGGTTTTGGTTTAAGGACAGCCTCTTGAATCTTTATGAACACTTCCTTGAGATGAGCTAGGTGATCTTTAAAGGTAGCGCTGAAAACCATTATATTATCTAGGTACACCAGGACACATGAAAGCTTCAAGTCACAGAGGATGGAGTCCATGGCTTGTTGGAAGGTAGCTGGGGCATTGCAGAGTCCTTATGGAATACATGTAGGTTCAAAAAGTCCTTCATATATGATAAGTGCAGTCTTCAGTCTATCCTTGAGAGAGAGGTCAACTTTTCAGTACCCAGATGCTAGATCCATGGTGGAAAAGAACTGAGAACCTCCAAGGCAGCAGAGAGCATCATCAATATGCAGCAAGGGGTAGGAATCCTTTTTGGTCAAGGAGTTCAATTGTTGGTAGTCCATCACAATGCAATGACCTCCATTCTTCTTCTTCAGTATGAGTAAAGGGGAGGCCCATGGACTTTGGGAAAGAGCCAGTAGCCCAGTGTTTAACAGTTTTTTGAGCTCTTTAGACACCTGAGTGTCCTCTACTCAACTTCAACAATAAGGTTTAGCTCAAAAGAGAGGAGCATCACCAGTATAAATCTGGTGAATAATGTCTTTGGCTAGGCCATACTCAGTGCTGTCTTTAGCAAAGATATATGAAAACTGATCCAGCAGGTCAAGCACCTCTTTCTGTTGGACTGGTGATAGTTACAGGAAATTTTGTGCAGTAAACAAGGATAGGACTTGGGCCTTGTCTTCAAGTAAGTTAAAGTCCTGGAACTACCAAAGGAATGTAGCAACAGATCATCAGGAGAATTGAACAACTTGCCTTAATCAACAACCTGGCCTCTGGACACATGTATGGGGAGAGCCGTCAAGTTGGCTACCAGAAATTGAACAGGGTCTTTATGAGAGATATCCAAGATTCCTGAGCAGAGGTAGGGTTCGTTGCGGCCTACAAGGAAGGAGAGTAAAACTCCAGGAACATACATTCAGGTAACTCATATGATATATGAGAGTCTAAGATAGCTTGGGATCCAGGGGGAATGATTGCAGAGGAGGTGGCCTGGAGAGGAATCCCCTCAGATGCAGGATAAGTCATAGGAGGGCACTTCATGTTGGATGAGTGGGTACAGTATTTTAGAGTGAAGACACCAGTGAAGTATCCTAAGGCACACGTCTTGAGGCGCTTTCTGGGAACTTTGACAGGCTACTCAAATATCAAAGGGGCTTCATACCCTAAGATAGAGAGATATCCATCCTTTAAGTTGATGATACCATTGTATTCCCTAAGGAATTGTGTACCAACTAGGAGATTGAAACTCTAATTTTCCAAGACTACAGCAGGTGCAGCCAAGAGTAGCTTGCCAAACCGCATGGGAAGAGCAGAATAAGCCCCTATAGTGTGAGTCATGGATATCCCAGCTGTGCCATACAACTGGTGATAGTTAAGGTCAGGGGCAAGTTTGAGCTTCTTGACAAGCTTTGAGGAGACAACATTAAATGGAGACCCTGTGTCTATGACGGCCTTGATTTTCACCTTTTGTATGGATATCTCCACACAAGTGGCAGTACAACCAAAGGGTGGGAGGACAGCTAGGATGTCCTGGGATTCTGCTAACTCCCTTTCCCACTTATTGATCATGTATCTCAAGCCTGTAAACTCCTTGTAGACAGTCTGAAGAGGAAGCAAGGCTGAAACATTCTTGAATACAGCATCAGCAACTTCAGCAGCTTCCTCAAAAAACTCTACAAGCACAGGAGACCTCTTAGCTTGAGCAAGGTATGGACAAGAGACAACCCCTTTGGCTTCAGACAAAGGCTTGGCAGTTGTCGTAGTTTTCCCATAACATAACTTATAAGGGACTGTAATAGTTTTGGGGACAGCAAGAACTGAATAGCCATAGGCGTCAGGGTCCTCCACATCTGAATTGTCCATGTCAGAGTCATCAGAAATGTTGTAGAATAGCAGCAGAATGGGAGGAGCCTCAGTTTCAGCAGGCTCAGAGTCAGCAATGGATGGGGAATTGAAGGAGATTGTGAATAATTGTCAACCAAGAGCAACTCTGCCTCTAGGTTGAATGTTCTTTTCCCACCTGCTACTTAGGATCAGCTCCTTCAACCCAAAGATTGGTGCAGACTTGAGATTGGTGACCTATCTGGCCACAGTTGTGGCAACCTTGACATCTAGGAGGATTTTATGAGTTCATTGTGAGGATGCAAGGGCCACAGGAAGACAAACCATAATTAGAGGTGTCACAATTCTCCTGCAAAACTGCCCCAGAGTGGGTAAGGTGCATATCCTGCAACAGCGTCTTTATGCTCTTCATGGAAGAAAGCATGGCTTTATGGGCCTTGAAGTGAAGACACAGAAGCTTATTAACCTTGAGAGCTTGAGCGCAAGACATATAAGCCTCATGTGCCAACAATTGTCTTCTCATTATCAGTTGTTGTTCTTTCATATAGAATCTATCTGAAAATTCAGCTAGGGTCTCCTTTGGCTTGAAAGCAATGTGCATGAAGACGTCCTTCTTCACTTCAAAACTAAGGTCACTACCAAATTTGTCAATCAGAAGTTGCTTCATATCTTCCCAGGTCTCAATGGTGGGCAACTCTGGCACTACCACTTCTTGACAGGTTAGATGTAGGCAGGTTAGAATGTGCTCCTTCTTAAACTCATTATAGGCTCTTCTCATGGCAGTTTCTTAGATAATCAGGAAAGCTGCAATGGTAGAGGCTTTGGGGTCAAAGACTTGTTTAAAGGTAGATTTGAAATGTGTTTTGGGAGTTGGACCACCATTATTGCTATCAAGTACATTTATGTACAGGAAGAATTCTGCTTCAAATTTGGAGGGGGGCTGTCTGGCCCACAGCTGACAAACACTCTCTTCAATAGTGGTCAGGGTCTCAGAAGTGCAGGCACCTGTATTATTAGCTAAGGTGGTCTGTTGCTCAGTAATGTCTAGGTGTTGGCCTTGTGTTGTTACTACTGTAGAAAGCTTGGCTGGTCAGGAGGTCAGGGAAAGACCCACTGAGAGGCAAGGGACAACCTGTTATTTACCAAATCAATTAATTCACTCATTTATTGCAAGTCTTTTTCAAGGTTGGAGTGGTCTTGTTTCAAGTGGTCCAACTCATTGGCTAGAGCAATTAACTCTCTAGCACAGTGAATATGGGGGGCTTCTGACAGGCCAGGGCAGCATCCATCTTTGTAAATGACTCCAGTTGTACTAGCAGTAGTTGCCATCATTTTGCATATGGCAGCAACCTCCTGCTGTAGCTCAGCAACTTGAGTTGTCAAAGCAAGCACCTGAGGATCTGGCTGAGGTGCTTCAGTAGGGAGATCTTGAATGCAGGTAGACGCTTACAGCTCTTGAATGGCATCCCATATTTTCTGTTCTCTATCCATCAAATTGTCTGATGGGGGAGAAGGAGGCACATCTGTCTTGGGCGTGGACAGCTCATCTACTTGAGCTTGAAGTTTGGTGATGGCAGCAGTGGTGGCTATCCTTTCTTGATCAAATTCCTTGCCAAGTTTGAAAATGCCCTTAGCAGCAAGGTCTGCTACTTGTTGCAGTTGCTCAAAGGAGTAAGCGCTGAATGCATTAAGCTGCTGCACAAGTTGTTCAAAAGCAGTGAGATAGGCACTAAAGGTGGTATCTGCTTGGGTTTGCTGGGGCTGTTCCAACTGGTGAAACTCATGTAGACGCTCCCTGACATATTCAGGGATGGCCTGGCGCATTTGCTTGATGGAATTAACCAAGCAGGTTTGAGAGGTGACAGAGTTGCGCTGATTGTCTGATACCAAGGAAAACAGGGAGTGGATCTACTGTTGACACACAGCAAATTAATCCCAGTAATCAGTGATAGCTGCTTATAGGGAAAAATCTCCTGTACATGGAGACCTAACACCATTTGATGGTGGGCTAAAGAGAGTTGTACAAATGATGAGAATATGTGCTCAGAGGAGCCAGCCTCTGAGAGGGCAACTGTGGTAAGTTTGACTCCCTGGTGATTGAATCCCTGGTGCTCAACACTATAGTAAAGTGAGAATTCAGCCTTTTCCCTGATTGACAACTGGAAATCACCACTTTTTTAATTAACAGATCTTGATGTACTGAAATTTTTTAATAAAAATTAGGTCTTACATTTATGGTATACTAAAGTGACCTCAGAAAGCTCAAAAATGCAATATAAAATATATTGTAACTAATGTGAATAAGAATAAATAAGCAAATGATTCTCATTTTACTATGTAATTTACACTCTTTATTATAAAAATATTTTTGATTACCATAAAAAATAAAATTCCAATGAACCAAGAATAAACATAGTCACAAAAAATAGAATTTATGCAAAATATGAATAAATATTAATATTTATTTGATATAGTTCACATAAGTATAAATGTGAATATCTTATGTTTTACTAGTAAATTAACAAAAATTTAGATATTTCACTTACTTTCAACTATAAATATTCATCTCAAACTTACCATGTATACATAAAATAATCACTGCTATATAATCAAATAAAAAAATAAAACTTAAAACTAAAAACTGAATGATAAAAACTAAAAATTAAAAATTAAAGCTAAAAGGTTAAAAGTTAAAAGTAAAAATCATATAACCTAGCAAGCAAGCAATTTTACTCTTAATCCTTCTTTCCCCTTTTCATTTTGGCCCCTTCCAGGAGGGAATTGGAAATAAGCTCAAGCTGCTGCTTAATCTCAGAGGCCTTATACCTGTGCTTGCCTGCACCCTGGATGGCCTTGGTGAAGAGGGTGGAGCGGGTTGTAGTCTTGGTGGGGGGACGCGGTTGGCAAGATCTCTGAGCTTGGAGATGGTTTTCTCCTGCTCATGTTGGAGAAGGGAGAAGAATTTGTTAAACTTCAGATGAAGCCCAAAGTTAGACTTAAGGTGTTTGTGATAAGCCTCTAATGCCAAAGTGGTCTTGAGCTCCCCGTTGATGGCCGCCCGGTAAATGTTCCAACTGGCCTTGGCGTGAGCCTTGCCTTGCCTTGCCTCTGTGTGACAACCTTTCCAATCCACTGTGGCTCAAAGTACTCAAGGAAAGGCTTGAACTCTGAGTGCTTTACTATGTAAGGATTGTTTGAGAGAACCTTAAACCCCTGCACAGTGTGCTCTGGCTTTAAAAAAGCCAAGGCACTGAATTATGCAAGCACAAATTTGCAGGTGTCCCTCTGGCTCAACCTCCTAAGCTTGGCATGGGCCTGCACATTCCAAGCAACTGCTTGGCAGAAGTGGAAGTGGCACCTCCCCACTAAACAGCTGCTCAAATGCATTGAACTGAGCAGGCTCAAAGTCCACAATGCAAATGTGAGGCCCCAGAGCTCTCAGCCTTACCTTTTCCTCCAAGTCCAGGGTGGCCTGGTCTTTGTCAGAGGCAGGAGGGTTGGTGTGGGTGTAGGGGGGTCTTCTTAGCATTGTTGTTGCTGTCAGGAAAGAGGGAAAGTGCTTGGAAAAGGATAGATAAAGCACAGGTGTAGATGGCCCCAGGAAGAAGGAAGAAAGCAAGTGAAATCACCCGGATGTCAATCTGGGCATGAATCATCCAGAGCTGGTAGAACATCTGGGGGAAAGTGGCAAAGGTACCATCAACTAGCCAGGTTAACGCCCTTTTTAACTCCAGCAGGCTATGCTCAGTGGCATAGCAGATTATGTTGTCATTACTGCCGGGCCCATTGTTGTGAAGGAGTAAGAGCTCCCCACTTGGAAGCTGCTTGAGCTTGTGGGTGAGCGTAAGCTTAGAGAGGACATCAGAAGCCTTGATAGGAGGGGGATTGGCAGCAATTCTCTTATTGCAGATGAATTTAACAAGTTGTTCCTGGGTGGGCACTAACTTAAGATTGTTGGGCTGAAGGTGTTGAAGGGCCTTGATGGCTAAATTGGAAGCTCAGATATTAGCAGAGGTGGGAATCACTTACACAAGATACCACTTGAGCATTCTTGTAATTAGGTGATTGGTGGCTCACAGGTGTGATCCTCCTTCTCAGCTGTGACCTTCTCCCAGCCCTTGGAGTTCAGGCAGGCCCCACAAGTCTTATCCTCACAGACAAAGTGCTTACTTTTTGTTTGGCACTTTTGATTGTTACAGTTAAAGATGTTATTGTTGGCAACATAGCCAGGGCTGCCCTTTACAGACATGATGTGGAAGTGACAGGGGGAAGCGCTTGAGGAATTTGAACTCTCTTTCCAAATTGCAGATGTTGTGGATGACCAGTGGACCCTAAGCCACGTGACCAGAAGCTTTGAACTTCTTGGAGTATTCCTCAGTCTCATCTTGGGGGTCAGATGAGGGAGGGGGAGAAGAGCCACCAGAGGGAGAGGGTTCTTTGAGGCCTTCTTGGATGCCTCCTTTTTCTTATCAGAAGAAGAGGGGGCTCCTTGAAAGCCTTTCCTTTCTTTGGTACAACGCTCCTTAGTGGGCTCAGAGTTGGCCTCTGACTGGTAATAGAAGTGGTCAGTTAGATCATCAGCAAATTTAAAAGGTGATGAGTGGGGAAGAGGAAGGGGAAGGTGGAGGGGGGAGGAGTGGGAGGAGATGGGGTGGGGGGAGATGGAGTTAGAGACTTTGCCTTTGCAGGCTTCTTGACACTATTAGGGATGGAGGCAGTTTCTTTTGAGCCCTTTGAGGCTTGGCGCTTGGTAGGCTTGTTGGATTTAGATGATCTTGGCTAAAGAGAAGTTTAGTTTTATAAATAAAATAGTATGAAAGATATAAACACAGAGGTAAAGCAAAGTAAAAGTTAAATAAAAAGTATGCAAATAAATCTTGTTTTATCAAGAAAAAAACATAACAAAGTAAATAAAAGCAAAATAAAACTCAAAGTATGCAATAAAGGTTAAACCATAGAAAATAAGTGAATTTATGATGAAGCATCAAAGATGTTAGGTTCAGCATAACATCTTAGTGCTAAATCAATGTAAAAGTATAATTAAAAATCAAAAAAGTATATAAAAATTATATGGAGAGTAGAAGGAAGAGTAGTAGATTATAATTTCAAAAAAATTATTATGTGGAATTTTTTTTATTGGGAGTTGAAAATTCAAAGCATAGTAAAGTGTCAAGTTTGGCACTGTCAAGCAGCTGGGAAAAGCTGAATTCTCACTGTCAAGTATGCTGGAGTCAAGCAGAAAAATCAAATTTACTATGTTTTTTACATAAAACTTCCTTAAATTTAATACAGGTTCAAAAGTTAACCCAAAAGCAAGGAAGTTTCATATGCTCAAAAATAAAAAAATACAACACAAGTTGAAAATTTAAATGAGTAGGAAGGTGTTTATTAATGCTAATAATATGCTGTGAGGAGCTGGGATTGAATTATTTACCATAGTATTGGTTAAAACGTTAATAAGCTCTCTGTACTAATCCCCAAGTTAAAGTGTCAAGTGGATGAGTGTTGAGTGGCGCTCATAGTGTGTCACATATTAATTTGGCCTTAATTACAAGCCTTTGATTAGTTAAATCCAAAACCAATTGGGTGGCAAGTGGATAGAGTCAAACAGAGGGGGAGTCAAGTTTTCATTTTTTTAAAATACATATGAAATCATTTAATAAATTGGGCTTAATTTATGTGGCGCCACTTAATCCACAAACCTGGGAATGACATAATGTAAAACAAGTGGTATATTTGATTAATGTATTTACCACTAAATCTAGTATAGTGGTGCTTGGGAGCCTAATTGACAACTATGGACACTAATAATAAAAATATAATAGTAAATAACAAATTTTATCTAAGCGCATATGTATTTTGTTAATAAAATCAAAATTTGACTTAAAAAGTGTCAAACTGGTCACTTTTTGTTTTAGAGTGTCAAACACAGGTTTTTTCATTTCTATTAGTAAATTCACTTATAAATTGCCCCTTAAATTGGTATTTTATCTAACCAAATTATTAAACGGAGTCAAATTCAAGTGAATTTAAACTTGGTTTTTGGTTTCAATCCCCTAAATTACTAGTAATTTTAGCTTAAAACCAGTTAAGCCAAAAGTACTAATAGATTCACATATGTGGAACTTGACTCCCTGGTACTTGACAAAGTGTTGAGTACCAGGGAGTCAATCACCGGGGAGTTGAACTTACCACAGTTACCGCTGAGAGAAGATGCTGTGGAAATTGTGAAGCCACAATTAATTTGTAGTATTCCATTTGACTGAACTGTAATTGGAGGCAAGGGATGGCTTCTTCACAGGCTGTCCCAATGTAAAGCCCAGCTGTAAAGACACAGCAGAACTTACTTTCTATATTTAAAGAGAAAATAGATAGCAAGAGATTGGGTTGAACTTCAATGATAGATTAGCTATCAACTAGTCAAATTTCATTTATTTATAGGTGCAAGGTAGTGAGGGGAGATTGTGTAGGAATAGTGGGTGCAGAGAGTGCATTTGATGCATGTCAAATGAAGTTGTCACTTGTTACTGTCATAATCCCGTATTCTACTCAAATTTGCTTGCGATCTGGGTTCTTGACAAGTGCTCACTACTTAATAATAAATATTTGAAATGACAAGGGCTTTCAAATGTGGGTTTGGACATGCGGATTTAATTCATATTCGTCAATATACAGTTGCATGCATGACATGACATCATTTTCATGTAACCAGTTATTTATTCCAGAAGTTCATTTCATCTTGATTTTGCTTGTGGTTGGGGTTCTTGACAAGTTGCTATTGCTTAAGAAAGTTGTCAGGCTTGGCAAGATCTTTTGAATGCAAGTACAAGCATCAATTTTCATTCTGTACTTGATGAGTTACGCTTGCATAAATAGGAAAATTCATGCATTAATCTATTCATGTAAAATGCATGAATGCCCATCTTTGAGTAAATTGCAATTTTACTGTTACCTGGCCCAGATATTGGATACTTCACAATTTCTAAGGGCTAGGTAATTTATGTCAGGATAATCCTGACACCCAAGGGCTACTGCCCTGACTTTTTCTAAGTCAGGGGTACCCAAGGGGTAGGCAGCTAGGCAGGGACCATTCACAAGGTTCAGCACAGTAGGGACAATATGTGGGTCTGCAATGTCTTCCTTGATAGGAGGACTGGTGATTTCAGGTGAAGTTATCTCTTGTATACGAGGAGGCAAAGGACCTGAAAACGTGGTTGCAAAAGGGATAACCAAGGGGCTTACAGCCCCTGTAGTGAGCACCATTTTTGTCTTGTTCTGAGGCGTGGCACAGATACACAATGGGGAATCCTAACCTTAGGATGGATTTGTACTAAGTCTTGGTTTGATGGCAGAGAAGACTATGTGATTACCTTGTGGCTCTGAATGAATAATCTCTACTAGTTGTGGCTAGAGAGAGGTGCCAAAGTACTTGGAGATACAAAGACAAAAATGTGAATATAACTTGATTTTTATTGATGAAAGTGAAATGGAATATATACTGTGTAGCTTTACCACAAAACAGTATATGTACGGTAGGATCACTTGCCACCAGTATTAGTGGGGCAAGTATGCTGCAAAGAATCAGGAAACCAAACAATTGTATTTCCCAGTTTGAACACAATCTTGTTTTGAGGGGCAAAAGCAAAAGAGAGAGATTTGTCCTTGAAATAACCCATCAAAGACAAAATAAAAACATTGTGAATAGCGGCATTCACAACAATTCTGACCACCTGGACCCTGACTGGCCCAACCTATATAACACTGAGTACAAGACAAAAGAGAAAGACCCCTCCACACATCAACTAACCCATGATACATTAGTAAGGAATGAAAAATATTTCCACATATCAAATGGCACAGTTTACCAAATCATTAAAGATAAACATGTCCCCTATATCCCACTTGCACAAAGAGTTGACACTATCCTAAGACATCCCTGTCTACTAGGACACTAGGACACTATGACAGATCCAGGAAATTCATGCTTGCTTCCTCATTATCTCGGTCTGACTCTTTTATGGTTTGACAGGGAATTCTTTATGTAAGCTTTGATGAGCTTGGATTCCAGGCAAGCAATCTTGGCATTAAACTTGTTGCCATCTGATGATCACTTTCAGGTTTTTTGCTTCCCATAGTCTTAGCTGAAGACCATCTCTTTTATTCCATGGTAGTCTTTCAGTTAAAAGCCAAAAGCACAAAGCATAAAAAGATTGAGGGGAAAGCAACCATTGTCACACATAAGTATCATTTTTATTAATTATTATCATATTTTCATTATATAACAATCAGGGTACATTTGGCTGAAAACTCCTCTGGTTCTGGAATCACATCTGGATTCCTATCACATGGTTTATGACATAACAGTGTCATCCAATCCAGATATTTACCAAAAAGTTCTTCACACTCTAAACCTGTAAAAATGTGCCCTGATACATTCCAAAATCACCTGATTCTTTCAGTGGAAATGTATTGCTTTGGCTTGAAGCATTCCAGACTTCCAGAGCCAAAACCCTGTGGAATATATGTATTCCTGATCCAAGCTATCTTTGTTCCAACTGGGAACCAGCTGATCAATCCTGAATGCATAGACACTATTGTCTACATTTATTTGTTTTTTGCATTTAATGGTTTTTGCGTTAAAACCCCATTAAAACACTTCAAAACTCAAACCAGGCGCCACCGCAGAGCCCAGAATTTTCCTAGGAGGCGCCCTAGCGCTTTACAAATCAATTAGGCAGCGCTTTTAACCTAATTAGTTTTCCAAAACGGTGCTTTTAAACCACAATTTGGGGGTTTACTTTTGGCTAACCTTAACCAAACTTATTGACACATTCAAGGCAATTAAACAATTTAAAGAAAACTTCATGATTTATATCCTATGTTGCAACATCTTCAATTACTCTCTCTTGGGGAATTAACGCCCTGAGTAAATCACCAAGTGGCTCACTGAGTGGTTCATCCCCAAGTCAATAAACTGGTGGCATCATTATCAGTTAACCATCTATGATGGGGATCACTCAATCCAGGTCCTACATGGAACACAACTTGATTAAGCCTTGTGACTCAAGAGGAACATTACTCAGATAAGCCCCCATGATCTCCATGATGTGCATGGACAACATGTGACTTGTCATGATACTATATAATATCCTATATTCATATCTAATAAAGTATCATTCTCTTCTTAATCTTCCCCTTTATTTTGTTATTATATTTCCCATAAGTATAAACTCAACAGTGGTAGCACAGGTAGGTTATCCATACCTACCCAACTCAAAGGAAAAATTCCTCCCAAGAAAAGAACCCAAACAATATCACTCCCTAACAGCTGGAGAGATTACAAAGTAGGGCAAGACATTCCCCCAGGCCTTGTCATCTGCAATAACCTCCTTGTACCCATCAACCAGTACAATGCTCTCAAAGCCTGCAGACTGTTCCCTACCACGCCAATCACAACAGTGCCTACTCAACCTGAGATACCCAATATTGTGTTTCAACGCTTACATACTGCTGAGATTAGCGCCTTTGCAGAACTACATTGTGAGAAAACTTCTCTTTGGATCAACAGCATTGAAAGTAAGTTTAAAAAAATGGAGTACCCCCAAAGACTCTGGGTCAGTGAGATTGCCCTCCGCGTCACAGGAACTGCTTCACGTTTTGTTACCAAATGGCTGGCCCAACATCCTGACCAGAAGGAAAATTGGGAAGTGTTCAAGGCCACATTCCTTAAAAAGTTCTCCATGAAGGACTCAGATGTGGTGATTATGGCCAAACTTTGAACCTTCAAAATGACAGGAACCATCAAAGAATACATTGTAGCATATGAAGGACTACATGACCGTGCGCCCAACACCATCAACTTTGATCAACCTGGACCACGCCTGGACTTCTATAATGGCCTTCCCACATACATTAGACATCAGTTCAACATGACCTGCTGCAAGAACCTCAAGGATGTATTCCTAGAAGGAAAACACACAGCTCAGAAGTCTGACAATCTACACGCCACCAACAAGCACAAAGAAAACCCTGCAGCTAAGAGAAAGCCTTTCCCCAATAAGCAAAACAACCAAGCCAACAGTACCCATCCTTGAAACGGGAATCACACTGCACAAGCCAACCAGGACAGCACCAAAGATACCAACAAGGAGGGAAAAGCTCAGGGGAGTGCTTAGGCAAGCCGCTCTCCCCCTCTTCACAAGACTCATACAGAGAACAGGACGTGGACTCAATCACCATGATCCAGGTTCCCTCCATCAATCCTCTACTGTTTGCTTCCCAAACTGGGAATAAACTCCTTACCTATCCTTTCTGTTTTTGCAGATACCAGGGTACAGCACTATTTGACACTGGAGCCAATCAATCACTCATTAACAAGAGTTTTGCAGACCTCATGAAGTTACCTACCATTTGAAGTAGCATCAAGAAAGTCATCATGGCAGACAACCACAGCACACCAGTTACCCATGAGACAAAAATTTTCCAGACCCAAATTGGAGATGTCCAAACAACAATTAGCAGCCCCATCATTCCAATCCCCAAATACAATATCATACTTGGATTAGATTGGATGCAAAAGACAAAGCCTCACATCAACTGGGACAGTGTCATCCTCACTATCTAACAAGGAGAAGTCCACCATCACATGTACCTGACACATCTTGACACCCTCATGAGGGACCACATATTTGTAAAGATCATGGAAACAGAGAAAAAAACTGACATCAGCAAACTCATTTGGAGCACATGTACGTATGAGGTCATACACTTCAAAAACACAGAAACTCAACACAAACAGAACCCAATTAGAGACCAGTTAGTCAATGAATTTCCCTTTGTATTCCAAGAAACACTACCCGGGTTGCCCCCTGATTGAGGTATACAACACAAGATCAACCTAAAAGGTAGCGTGCCTAAAGCACAACCCATCTACTGCCTCACACCACAAGAAGACAAGGCTCTGAAAGCTTACCTTGACAAAGCACTTGAGAAAGGCCTCATCAGACCCTCAAAATCACCCTTTGGTGCCACTGTCTTCTTTGTGGCAAAGAAAGAGGGAAGCCGCCTGGTCACAGACTACAGGGCCCTCAACAAGATCACAATAAAGAACAGTTATCCCCTGCCTCTGATTGATGACCTTTTTGATGCCCTGTGGGTTCCTAAATCTTCACAAAATTGATTTGACAGCAGGATATCACCAAATTTGCATGAAACCTGAAGACATTCCAAAGACTGCATTTTGAACTAAATACAGGTCCTTTGAATGTGCTGTCCTCAATTTTGGCATGAAAAATGCTCCCAGTACCTTTGTAACCTTCATGAATGAAGTATTTAAGGAACACATTGGGAAAAGAGCAATCATCTACCTGGACAACATCATTATTTACAGTCCCAACCTACAACAACACTGGGAAGACGTCCACGCAGTCCTCTGTACCCTGCAGGAAAACCAACTAATTGCCAAACCATCTAAATGTGAGTTCTTCTTGACTGAACTCCCCTTCCTTGGCCATATAATTAGCAAGGACAATATCAATCCAGATCCAGACAAAATAGGCACTATAACAGAGATGCCAGCCCCAAGGAACAAGAGCAAACTCCGCACTTTCCTTGGAATGGTAGCCTATGTACGCAGGTTCATCCCTGAATGGGGCGCTCTGACAGCCCCCTTATCAGCCATCACTGGGAAAACAACCAAATTTGTCTGGACACCTTTACAAGACCAACATTTCCGCCAACTGAAAGAGCGCATGGTTACTGCCCCCATCCTGCAATACCCAAACCATGAGGGTATCTATGAGCTAGAAACTGACGCCTCTGATTATGCCATAGAAGGAGTCCTCTGTATCCAAACAGCCCAAAAGGACTTCCTCTACATGGCATATGAATCAAAGAAGCTATTAGACGACAAACAAAGATACCCTATACATGTTAAGGAATTGGTTGCCATCATACACTGCCTTATGAAATGACAATGCTATCTGGAAGGAGCCCAGACGTTCAAAGTACTCACTGACCACAAGTCATTGATATTCTTCAAAACACAACAACACCTGTCAAGATGACAAGCCAAATGGATGAGTCTCATACAGAGATACCTCATTCAAATTGAATACAAGTCAGGCAGAGATATGCTTACTGCAGACACCCTATCAAGGCTATACAATGAACACATCCTTTGCACTGATGGCAACCCCAACTGGCCCATGTTAATCATGGGGAATCTCCAGGAAGGGTTCCCTCCTGGCACACCAATGGACATCCAAGAGAAAGTCCTCAAGAACAAACATCTGTTCAAAAATGTATATGGTACTCTTCACCAAATGCTTCCAAATGGTGACACTGTACCCTACATCCCGTCAACATAAAAGATTGACACAATCCTCTGTTATCACAGAGACTTGGGACACACCTGTAGCAGAAACTTGCATGAATATCTCAAGACTTGCTACTGGTGGCCCAACATGCTAGATGATATCAGAGAAGTACTGGAACAATTCAAGGTCTGTGAGAAGTACGCATAAACCAAAGCTCCACCCAAGTCAGTAGTACCTGTATCCATCACACAACCCTTTAAGGTATGGTTGTTGGATATTGTGGAACCTATGCCTGGTGAAAGTAAAGGCAAGAAGTACATCATCACAGCCATTGACTATGCAACCAGATGGCCCATAGTACAAGCCACAAAAGAGCACAAAGGCAATGACGTGAGACAATTCATTGGCAAGGAAATCATAGCAAAGTTTGGAAAGCCTGACCTCTTAATCACAGATGAAGGCACTGAACTCAAAGCTATTGACACCAACATCTATCTTGCCAAAAATAGAATAAAACATGTCACAGCCAGTTCATATTACCCACAAGCAAATGGACGCGTAGAACAACTAAACAGCTCTTTAGTGGAAGCCCTCAGTAAGTTGTCTGCCAAAAATCCAAAAGACTGGGTTGACATGCTATCAACCGCCCTTATGGTCTGCAGAACACAAGTCAACTGCAATACAGGCAAAAGCCCTTATGAACTTGTCTATGGTCAGAAATCCTCACTTGTCAGTACAATCACAGGACCACAGCTGCCACTTCCAAAGAAGATACTGGACAGTAATGACCCAAAAGTACTACAAGCCAGAAAGGACCAAGAAGTTATGGAACAACAAAGGGTTTAGCGGGAAGCAATCCCATTGCAACAAGAAAGGTTCCAAGTTGGAGACAAGATCTGGGTTATCAATCACAACCAACACAAATTAGACCCAGGGTTACGCAGACCAGGCATTGTCATGGAGGTGAAGCCCAATAACACCTACCTCATCAAAGGGATTGGAGCTCAAACTGAACTGAAACGTATGCATCATGACCAACTTTGTTTGTGTAAGTCAAGGGCAGCTCAACAAAATTCAAGGCTCCCTGTACCCAACGCCAAACTGGGTCAATATCAAGCTTGTATACCAGATACTCTCAAGAAGATTCCCAAGGCTCCACCTTCCAGCACCCCAGGGGGAGATGTCGCAACATCTTTGATTACTCCCTCTTGGGGAATTAACACCCCAAGTAAATCACCAAGCAACTCACCAAGTGGTTCACTGCCTAGTCAATAAACTGGTGTCACCATTATCAGTTAACCATATATGACAGAGATCACTCAATCCAGGTCCTAAATGGAACACAACTTGATTAAGCCTTGTGACTCAAGAGGAACATTACTCAGATAAGCCCCATGATCTCCATGACGTGCATGGACAACATGTGACTTGTCATGATACTATATAATATCCTATATTAATATATAATAAAGTATCATTCTCTTCTTAATCTTCCCCTTTATTTCATTTATTATACTTCCCAGAAGTAGAAACTCAACACCTATATATCTTTTAATTAATCTTCCTGGTTAATTAATATGTTTGAAGACAACAAGTCTTTACTTGACACAGTCAAGTCCATTTTGGCCCTATGATTAAATCCTCATTAATCATATTCAAGGGTATCAATTAATTAACCTTCCCAGTTAATCAACTGGTTTGAGACACCTACTCTCATAATCTGAACCATTAAGATATTAATTTTGGCTCTCAATTAGTACAGTCTAATTTATTCCTGGGTAATCTATTACTACACTGGAAAGTCTCTCCAAGGACAATCCTATTATTTTGAATTTTAACCTATGAAATTCATCACAATTCAACCTCTTTGTGAAACCACAGCCCAACATGGCTGTAGTACAGTCACAGACACACAAAGGCTAACAATCTATACCTCACTTTAAAAGAGATGATATGGTGGCACAATATTAAATAAGACATTATTGACATTCTGAAAAAGTGCACAGTGTGTGAGAAATACGGTAGCACCAAGGCTCCCCAGCCAACAGTTAACCCAGTACCTGACCCTGAACCATTTAAGGTTTGGGGGCTGGACATAGTGAGACCCTTCCCAGAAACTAAAACAAAACAATGTTTCCTAATTTTAGCCATCAACTTTGCTATACGCTGACCTATCTGCTGGGCAACAAAGAATCACAAAGCAGAAACAATAAATTGTTTCATCAATAAGGCAATAATAGACAACTACAGTACTCCAGACTACATCATAACTGAGGAAGCCACAGAGCTAGCAGGTCACGTAGTAAACAACAATTTAAAAGCAAAAAATATCAAACATTCCACAACTTTGCCCTACAGGCCACATGCCAACGGCAGAGTTGAACGCCTAAACAGCAGTCTCATCAGAACCCTCAAGAAAATAATGGATGGCAAATCCAAGGACAGGTGGCCACTATACATGAAACATGCATTATTAGTATCTCAGGTACATATCAATCAAGGGACAAGCTACTCACTGTTTGAGCTAACATACATATACAAACCAGAGATAGTCACCCACAATAACCAACTGTATGTAAAAATTCCCCCAGGAAACCCTCCCACAGTAGAACAAGCGCCAGCACTACAACACATAGGCCTCAAAGCTAAAAAAGCAGAAACCAAAAGGCTCAAAGCACAAAAGGTAGCCTCTACAGAGAAACCACTCCCCATCAACTCCCCTGTCTGGGTCCTGACAAGAAACAGGAAGAAGCTGGACTCAGTACACAGGGTCCCAGGAAGAGCCATCAAATACAGACCAGACAGAAACACCTACCTGGTTAAGTTCCAGGGTGCCAAAGACCCTGTCATAAAAAAGTACCACAGATCCCATCTTTGCCTCAGCAAAGCAAAACACTTGACTCAATTGGTACCAACTAGCAAACAACTCCAGGAACATCAGGCAGCAGCCGTCAAGACAAAGCCCCCTCCTGATGCACCAGAGTAACCCCTTAAGGGGGGTGTCAAGAGTTTAGATGTACAAGCATTCTGGCTACTGCCAACCTGCTTAACATCCAGTCATTACCCAATTTGGTGCCCTTCCACTATACCATTTGACATACCAAGAATGGTAACCAAGCAATATCACATGACTGTCCAAGTATCCAGAAACTTGAACCCATCCTGCACATGACCATCCTTATTCTTGATCTGTCTTAAATCTCTGCCACAGCTCATTCTATATAAGTCTAAAGTATTCTCCAATAAAATATACTTCTTCTCTTCTTAACCTCCATATTTTAAGCTTCCTCACAAGTTTCTCCTCATCAATATTCAAATTTCTATTCTTTTGTAATCTGTAGTGCTCCTTGCATAGGACAAGGTAGAGTACATTAGCAAGGCTAACATCCCTCTGTAGCTTTGAACATACCAGCAATAACCCTGATTGCTCAACACCAATGATCAAAGTTGTTAACTAGAAGGATTTAAAAGGTCTATTCTTCAGGGACAGCCAATGTGATCCACCCGTGCCTGATGCCACCCTGCCACCCCTAGAATCCTGATGCCAGCCTGCCTGAGCCCAAGAAACTTGACCAGACAGTGAGGACTGACAGAGCGGTATAAGTACCTGCCAGGCCAAGACAAAACCTCATTGTTGTTGAAACATCAGGATTGACCCGCCAGCAAGGTTCCAAACAAGCATGTTTATGACCTGCAATCTGATTACCCGGCCACTTGAAGCCAGACTAGGAAGTCAACTCAAATTACCAAATCCAACAACATGAACAGATGATGATCCTTTATGGTGGATACCTCATTTTGGCACTTGACTTATTACCAGGATCAAGCCACCCCCTTCATCATCCAGCCGTGTTATCAACACAATTATGTTCCCGCTATCCTTGATTCACATTGACTATATAATCACTATCTCTCAATAAAGATTACCATCTAGCTTCTAAATATTTTTCCCCTTGTAACTCTGCTAAAACAGCACAGTTACGACATTGTCATTTTTAAATAAAGGCTATGAGATATTGGTTCCCCCAAATATTGCCATATTTTATCTTAGTCATCTGCCAATTTAGCTCTAAATCCTCCAACCCTCCTTCCCCACTTCCAGCAACCTACTGTCTGTCAGGTGTTCCCTTTGGTTCTGTATACTTTATGGAGTATCCTTTAGAGCCTTAATACAGATACTACTCCTCTGACAAGATACTAGAGGGGATCCCTTGGCCTGATCTAAAGAGCTGATCAGATAAAACAGGAAGGGCCCTTGTTACACTAATGAGCCCTGACTGTTCAGATATAAATACAACTTCCTCCTGCCTTCCAACTAGACATGGAACCACCCATCACCCCTAAACCAATGCCTGTGTTTGCAACTGAGCTCCCCTGGACCACACAAATAAGCTATTTGGGATAGTGTAAGTGACTCTCACTGGGGTGATTGGCACTAAAATCCTGGCTGCTGGTCCATAGTCCTAGGTGGACAAATTGATGGCAGACCAAATTAAGTTAGCATCAATCCGTTGGTAGGCACTGCTCACTCCGCCTGCCTGCTCCCAGGTGTCAGGATTTAGAATCCTGACAACATTCCATATCAATTTACTTGATTTTATTGTGTTTGAACTTGATTTGAAATAGGCTTTTATATCAACTTAATTCAATTTTACCATTTCCGAGTGCTTTCACAGTCCAAATACCTTTTGAACTATCTGTCTTCTTGCGCATAATTGCTGATCCTCAAAAACCATATCTCTGCGGCTACAGAACCAATCTCAAAGTTTAAAGGCATTCCTGAAAGCTGAGACCAAGAGGAATCTATTGGTGTCACTTTTGAACCACTGTTACACATTCTAATATACTTTTGAAATTCTATATCCCTCTTTTAGCATCCTTGACTCCTATCATTCAAGAATTGATGAGTATAAATTACCTTTCCCTTTCTCTTAACCCTTATCCATCATTCTCCTTATGGCGCTTCAATAAATCTTATGGTTCTTCAATCCTGTCCTTGTCTTGTGAATTATCTTTTCCTTTTCTGGATCTTGCTGTATGAATGATGAGATAATTGATGTAGTCAATGGTTTGAAGTTCTAGTGGCTCATGTAATCTTATCTCTGTACTTCATTCCTGACACCAGGCCATGATGGGCTGGCTACCCAGAGTTGATTACCTGGCAGTATTGGCATGTTACATGGGGAAAATATCTGGAAAACTAGGAGGGATCTTTATTTAGATATGGGCTTGTATAGTTTGAGGAAATCATCTTTAAGAGGAGCAGGGTTGTGACAATCAACCAATTGGATTGTGTAGGGGTGGCTTGATTATGTTGATAAGCCAAGCACCAAATTGAGCTGGTTTTTGGGTGAGGGTTCCTGACAGCCCTTGCTTCTCTGTTTGGGAATTAAAGATGGCTTCTGCATCTGGCTTCAAGTGGTGGAGAAGTCAGTTTGTGTGGCACAGGGTCTCTTGAGCAGAGCTTTGCTGGGGGTCAGTCCTGCTGTTTTGACGTTGATTTAAAGGATTGTATTTGAACTAGATGTTTAAAAAAATTTAATCTGGCCTTTTTATTTAAAAAAAATCAGCATATTCCAAGTATATATAAAAATAGAGATCTAAATAAGTGGAGTATCACTATTGAGTTTATCAGAGCTAAATTTATAGAGTGCATTTTTATTTGGTATTATAAATTCATTCAGTTGTAGAGCTGATATATAGCTTTAAAATAAGCTATTAGACATTACTCTTTGTTTTGTATTCACAGAGATATGTTGCTTTTAGTTTTATATAACCAAGCTCTCTTTGTCGGTCAATTCAATCCTCAGCAGAGTTTTAACATCCAATCATATAAAAGTATTGTAAAGAATTGGTTGTACCGCTTCCAATTTTAGTCCACACATTCTAAAGTTGGATAAGCTACACAGATAAGCCCCTCTTCAATAGTTGAATCGTGATTTGAAAAAGAAGAAATTGAATAAATATTTATAGTAGTTCAAGTGGCTTATATTGTCAGTTCAACATAGTTTAGACACTCTACTGAATTCAACCTGAGTACTTTCAAAGATGCATGTAAGGGATTCATGTAAGGATGAGCCAAATTGAGCTTTTGGCTTAACAATCAACTTTTAAAATTGAATTTATAGAAAAACCAATTCAGTCAAATCCCCACAGCTTGAGCCCACTCGAGATGACATTGCATCCAGACAGACTCGTTTTTATTTATATTAATTCACTTATTTAAATGGTTGTTTGAACAGGCTTTGTAATAAAAACATCTGTTATAAGGGACATGCGATTCTATTCAATTGGGCTTGTAATGCTTGGTTTAAACCAGATAAAAAGAAATATTTGATGCATATTCTATGTTTAAAAAGCGTTAAATTATATGGCAAAGGTGATGATATTATTAATAAGATTATTAATAAGATTATTAATAAGATTATTAATAAGATTATTAATAAGATTATTAATAAGATTATTAATAAGATTATTAATAATATTATCCACGAGCCTAAATTTACAATGGGTTCTGGTTTGATCCCTGTCCCACCAGTAGCTTAACAGATTGCTCCAAAGCAATCCTGATTGGCGTATCTGCTTGATACATTAAGCCATAACGATATTCCAAGGTAAAATTGTGGTGTACTTTTATGGGTTGATCTGAGGACTTGAAATTTTAAATAAAGCTTGTAAAAACGGAAAATGTCATTTACACCAAAGCAGTGGTCCTTCAGAAGTATGGTAGATTCAGGAATCTCAGTAACTTCAGATACACAAGATGGCGGGCTGTGGTTCTTGGACCGAGACCCTGGGGACAAGGGCTACATTATACCCGATGCCTCGTTGATTGCCAAGGTGAAAAGGGGCGATCAGTACTACATGGAGATGCTAGAGGAATACTATGGGTCAAGTCGGATGCTTTATTGCGTGCGGGTTGGGTTCTGGGATAAGCCATCGGGAGTGGATCCTATGGAGTACATTGAATCCCTTTCTGGGGTCACCAAGGTTGGCAGGGCTGTCGCCAAGTATTGCTTTGATGTTGGATTTGTTTCCGCAAAGAAGGCAGATGATGCCATTGAAAAACGGCTCTTCTTCAAGGGAGCAATGGTTCCTCACTTTCGAGCGTGCTCATCAAACGAGATCTTCTCGATCATCCACTTTGCGTCTTTACCTACCTCTTTACAGCGCTATGAACTTGAGCTTATGCTTGTGAAAGAGATGGAGAAGTATGGGAGAGTATTGTTCTTTGATCAGGAGACAGGATATCTGTCCCATAAACTTTGTGGCGATAGTGCAATTGCGTTTCTTGCCTATGACATGGACAACATGACCGAACTTCCCACAGTTTCCCAACCCCCTGGAACCAATGAGAACATTGTTTTGGCCATCAAAAACAAGCAATTTTTCTATACATGTGATGCTGACCATTTGCACCAAAAGCTCTGTAAGAAAAAGGCCTTGATGGCTAGTGTGTGGCCTGTTTAACATAATGTAAGGGCCATGAATAAATACAAGAGTAGTACTTTCCAACTTTCGCAAGGTTGAACAAATGCTTTTTACAACCATCATTGCAAAAATGATCCTTCAATGTTCACATGGCTTAAACCAACTACAATCCTTATTTAAGGGCCATCTTCTAACAAACTTGTGATCCTAATTGTAGCATACTTTGACTCAATTTTAAAAACATAACAACTTCAAATAAACTTTAAAGAGCAATAGCAGAATGGAACATAAATGCTTGGTATACTGCAATCTAAAAAGATGGAGTGGAGGGTTTCTCTTTTCAGCCTGAAAATCAATAAAGTTACTGCCAATTAAGTTAAAAAATTACAAGTTAAAAGTGATAATTTATATAAAAATATTAGTTTAAATAAAAAATTATGCTAATAACTTTTTTCTTTGTATGTCCAACTAGATATTGAAAACAATATTATGATTTTTGTTCATTAAAAAATCAAATTTAAAAATTGCACTGGTTTGGATTTTGGGGTCTTTGACCAAGTTATAGATTTCATGAAGTAAGAACCAACCTCATAGAGCCTTTTAAATAAAAATATAAATAATTTTGAACAGGTGTAAAATATTGGATCATTATTTTAGGGACTAGGCCATTTTCTAATACACATGCTGCTCAAGTTGCAGCATAACACAATTCAATTTTGAAAAATCAACTAATTCCACATTTTAAATTTCAAACAGGGATAACTTAATGAAAAATAAATCTTTTTTATATGTAAACTATGAAAGTGAAGCTAAGAATCCTATCTTTTTATTGATGAAAATAATATTTTGCCTATACTCAGCATTAAAGCAAAAGCAATTTAAAAAGCATAGGTTAATTTTTATACTATTTTTATAAAGATAGAAATTGGATATCTTCAGAACCTTCAAACATTATATCTTTAGCCATTCAGCATGAATATTCAATTCAACAAAATTAAAGATAAGGTCAACCCTGTTATTATAAACTTTATTTTATTAAAAAGCTTATTATTTAAGATTTCATGATAGTTTAAAGTTAGCATATTTGATCAATCTCTAGGTTATTGAACTATAGGGTTCAAGTGAGCCTTGAATTTCCAGGAAAGAATTTTTAAATAGCCATCTTTAATATTTTATTATCATAGAAAATTATAGAAAAGATCAAATGCACTGTACAGTACACATCCACTTTAATATTCTGCATAGGTGTACAATTCATAGATTATTTATGGCTACAAAGTTACTCAAATGACTTGAGGTCATTTTTATAATTGAAGTCTGAAAATTAAAGCTACAAGTTGCAGTTTAGCTTTAGCAAGCTTTATTGTAACACTTTTTTATTAGTTACATCATCAACTATTGAGTATAAAAATAGGGATATTGTGGTGCTCAAGGGTCTAAAGGTAGGTTGGGTGTAGCTGAGCAGCAACTGAGAACACAACAGGACTAATATCTTCTCACTCAAAAGAACCTCTATTTGTGGGCTCTGCAAGTAATCTAAGAAATGAAAGTCGTTGGTTATGTTTGTATGGTAAATAATTCTGTTTATTGGGGGTCTTTTGGGGGTCTTTTTATACTTGGAAGGAGGGGGAGGAAAGAAAGGGTGAGTCATCCTGACTAGGGTCTAGACTATCAGGCACTGGGCTTATTCTTGGAGAGCTGAAACATTTTGGGGAATATTCAGAGGGAAATGGGTTAGATTGGGCAAGGAATGAACATTTAGACATGTGACCTGGAGTCAGGTGGTTGCAGCATATAGTAGGGCTGTCTCTGGGGAATTGAGTGTAGAATAGGTCTTCAGACTACTCTCTTTGGAGTTCACACTTTGGCAAAAAGAGGGGCGGAAGGTCAATATATCAATTTACATAATGGGCATGAGCAATGTGTCAATGGGTTGTCAATTTCCTATAGTAAAACCTCTTCCAATGAGTTGCCAATTGATGCATCTGCAGCTATCTGCAGATGCTTCAATTGGTCACTAATTTCCTATAGCAAAACCACTCCGATGAGTCACTCTCTGATGCATCTGCGGCTAGTCACAGGTGCGTCAATTAGTCTCTAATCAGAAATGCCCTTATGTGATTTGAAGGATTACTCTCTGACGTAAAACACAAAAAAGGGCAGCAGTTCCCCTTATACTTTTCCAAATAAGGAATCAGTCCAAATATGGCAATACTAGGGAGTGGCACCCTTCACCTCAGATATATTTGCATATTCTTTATTTAGCCTACACTAAGGTCTAGATTTACCATATTCAACCCATCATCCCAGATACACTTGCACTAGTTTTTCCAGATGTGGTGGTAAAAGATCAGCCATCCCAAATCAAACTCCTCCCAGCTGAGAACAGAATCAACTCAGAACAGAACCAAATAGAAGGGGACATAAATCAATTATAATTTGATATATATCCCATCTTTTTTCTTTGATCCTGGTTGGTCTTGTTCTAAATTGAGTAGACTTTGCTTTTGGTTGGCCTGGGTTTGCTAGCCTCACTTCTTGGAAAGCTGCTATATTTTCCTGTATAAACTCTTAATCCAGACTCTACAGCCATAGGCGCTATTAAGTTTTCTTCACCCATACTATAATTTTCTCCCTGGGAGCTTTAACAAGCAGAGAAGATATTTTTATGCCCAAGAAAGCTTTTTTTACTGCTGGAGATGAGCTGGCTGGCTCTTTCAAGCAACTTTCATTTAAGCCTGTATCTGGAAGCTCTGAGATTTACTAGTGATCCAAAAAATTTAAAAAAAACTTATGAAGACATTGGAAACTTAAAGATCCTTATGAAAAACCTCCTTAAATCTATCTTCTAGCCCTATAGCCTATAGTTGCTTATAGATGCTCTTCTAATCTGCTCAGCAATCCAGGCCTGGGTATGGAAAAAGGTGGGGTTGAATACTTAGGAAAATTCTGCTCCAGATGAAGGTAGCCAAAATAATAATAATAACAATGAAGCAATTGAAAAGAAATCATCAATTAATCAAATTGAAAGCTGCCTGAAACCCCCTTTGAAACATGCCAGCTTACAAAAAGAGCCTGGGTGAAGTTGATGAAGGAATGGGAAAGAAACCAGTGAACATCTGGTCAGTGTTAAACACAATCTTTTAAAGACAGAAAAGAGATGTATGAAAATATAAGAGTTTAAGAGAAACCAGATTTCAGGATCAACCTCAACTGATTGCAAACTAGTCCAAACAATATAGCAGAAAGCAAAGGCCATCCTGTGAATTCATAACCCAATAGTAGAAATGGGGGATCTTTGGATCCTTGGCCCAAATTTCAAATCACATTTGGGCAACTCAGGTGAGTGAAAGCTAAAATTTCTGATTAAATCAACCTTTTAGTTTGACTTTTTTGATTTATTTGAATCTAAAAACTTTGGATTCCTACTGCAGATAACTCAACCAACTAAAGACAAAACACATCAAACAAATGTGGGATACATGGATCAGAAATGTGGGATTCTAGTGTATGATTTGATCTTTTCTTAAGTCTAACAAACCATAACCAATATGAAATCATTAACAAACATGAAATTGTAGGATTGTCAAATCCAAGAGCCAAATTTTACATCAAGCATGAGGTGAATTTGAAATAAATTTAATTTATGGGCATCTAAAACAGGAAGCCAACGGATCTAGAGTGGATTTGTGCTAATTCTTTTAGGAATCATTGGAACTCTCAAGAATCACCCAATTCTGTTTTAGGATGGCTAAAACTTTGATGCTTCCTATCCACCAAATTAGATATACTCAGCACAAAAAGATTGACTAAAATATACCCTCCTTGTATTGAGTTTACTTTTATAAAAAGTTACTGTTTCTTCTTCCAATAGCCAAGTCAACAAGCTGTTCCCTGGCCTTGAAAAAATTATGCAGGGCTACCCTGGGTCTTCTAATAGTGAATCAGATGTCTATGGTCACTCCCAACCTGTGGACCCCTCTGCAAGCACTACCCAGGAGTGTGTTCTTTCTCCCGCATCCTCAAGCATGGCACTTTTTGCTCATCACGGATAGGCAGCTGCTAACTCAGATTGCATATCAACACTAGCATCCAGAAATGTCCAAGTGAGCCATGGGGTCACCCAGAGAACCCAGAATCCAGAAACAGCTAATCAGATGACACTGTCTGGTTCCCAAGACAGACACATCTGTCAGAGAACCAACCCTGATTGGCCGGCTTGCTAGTGTTTGGGAACTGGCGGTTACAGACTAGGTGGGCAGAGCCCATCAAAGGATTGGTGCTAACTTAATGAGGTAGGACATTAACTTGCCTACCCACAACCACAGACCAGTGGCTGGGACAATAGTATATATTACTCCTGTGAGAGTAATATATACAATTCCAAAAATCCTGTTGGTATGGTCCAGTGGGAGCTCAGTGGCAGAGGCAGGCATTGGTTTGGGGGTGACAGGTGGTTCTATGTCCATTTGGTAGGCAGGAAGGAAGTTGTATTTATCTCTGAACAGGCAGGGTTTGGTAATGTACCAAGGGCCTTCTCGGTTGTATCTGGTTAACTTGGTAGTTCTGGCCAAGAGATCCCGGGCTAGTATGTTGTTGGTGGTTTAGTCCTTGTACTCAGGCTTTAAGGGGTACTCTGTGAAATGGATAGGACCAAAGGGGGCACCTGGCGGGCGGTATGTAGCTGGCGGGTTGGCAAGAGGGGCGGACAATCTTGGGGTTAACTGGAAGATGGCAAGAATAAAATACGGCAATAGTTGGGGAAACCAATATCTCATAACCTTTATTTAAAAATGATGATGGGGGTTGATCTTGGCCTGGCAGGTATTTATACCATGCTGTCAGGCTTCACTACCTGGTTGGGTTTTCTGGGCTCAGGCGGGTTGGTATCATGTGTCTCAGATGGCAGTGTGGCACTTGGCACTGGCGGTTTGCCACTGGCTGCTTTGGGGTGAGAAGACTTCAAATCCTTCTGTTTATTGATTCAGGTATTGGGTGCCTCTTTGGGTTCAGTGCCTTCCCTGGGACTTTGGGGGAGTTTGGAATAACTTTCAGGGAGAAATTTGTCTATTTCACCTGGAAACCCGCCAGTGTCAGGTGTTAGCACCTCAGGGAAATTCCCGGCATCTTGCACTGGGGGTTTGCTTGCAGAATCCTGCGGGGCAGCTAAGGGTTCAGGTCCTGGCAGGCTGGCTGGCAGCAACTTGGTCAATTAGTAGTGGATTATTGCGTTCCCAGCCTATGATCCTGGCGGTCTGAAAAGGGTTTTGTCCAGGGTTCAACTCTGATTCCGTATTTTGAGGTTTAAGAGCATCCAAATTGTCATTCATGACAACATCCCACCTCCAGCCAATCAGCCTTCAAAGTGCAGAAGAAAGCTAATTGCCTCAGAGATTGTTCTTAAAATGGTTTAAAAGTGAGGGATCCTTATGTATCTTGGGAAATTGCGGCTGTGATGGGTTTTGCAAAGTCCACTGTGGCTGCAACCCTCCAAGCCCATACCAGCTGTGGTCCCCCTCCCAAGAAGACTCCAACTGGTGCCTGTACCTCAACTAATGGTGAAAAATACACCCTCTCATGTCATCCATCATGGAACATGACCCCTGGATGCCCCTAGTCCAGGTGCATCTCCAACTGGGACTCTGCTACATTTTCACCAATAAGATAAAAGTCAATTTTTGGATGCAGGGAGTTGCTGTTGCTGTAAGAATATTGACCAAGCAAGCTCTCAGTGGTCCCAGTTTGGTTAACACTGACCCCTACAATTATGCCATCATAATTTTATTAAAGAGAGGGCAATGAGAACATGTAATGACATCATCTTCTTGTCATATGCTAAGATCTCTGCAAGTATCCAAGGCTTTGAAGTAAATTGGTTAAAATCTGATGTATACAAGTGCAGCCCAATTTTGTACAGATTTGTTGGGGTTTTACTGGCAGTTTCCCTGATGGGTGTCATCCATTACTCTGCTTTGTCAACCACCCCAGATGGGTATACATTCCAGACAGGGCTCAAGGACATGCTGGTTGAGTGGGCTACACAAAAAGCTGTGCAAACAGTTGTACTGGGTGCATAGATAGAGCAGCGGGAATGGGCAGCCAAGTAAATTGCATCTGCAGGGCATACCTGTTAGACCTACCCACCCAATCATACTGACATGCATCTTGCATATGTGTGTTTATACAATACTGATTCTTCTCCCAGGCGCTCAAATCCTACCACCTACAATGAACTGTGCACCCAAATTGAGAATATGTTTGAGCTTTTCCCATCCATCTTTTTCCAATACTTGTCTGATCTTATCATCTCCTATGCAAGTGATAGTGATAAGTCAAGAAAGAACCCACACCTTTCCTATGCCCATGAATTTGGTATGTCAAGTCTTCCTATGCAACAGAAGAAGAATCCAATAAATTGAAGAAGTTGGCTCTTGCTTTTTCTTCCCAGTCAACCATTCCTGCCTCTCCAACCCCCCACCAAGACCAAGCCAGCAACTTTCCCACCCTGTCCCCCAACCCATCACCAAATCTCTTTGCATTACATCTGACACCGTCTCTTTTACAGGCGCAGATAATGACAATGTACATTCTGCCCATTCCCTCCCACACTTTTTCCTTTATGAGTACAGTAATTTTCAAACCTGTTGAGATAAACAAAAAAATCTCAGTCTAAAAGCCAAATCAAAGTGGATCCAAATTTATTGTAATTTAATGTAAATTCCTTAATTTTTGATTTTTTTAGACTAAGTAGTTTTTGTTCTTAGACTGAGATTTTTTATCTCAACAGGCTTAAAAATTACTTTAAAATAAAACCTTTCTTTTTGGCAATTTAATAAAATTGACATTATTTCTTTCAATTAATAAACAATATTATATTCTTTTTACATTAATGACATTCCCCATAATTAATCCAATGTTGTACATTTGATGAGGTAACATATCATTATTTGCATGAATATTTTCATTATCAATAATCAAGTAAGGACCTACAAATGTAAATATTGCATTAGAATATTGTAATTAGACGTTAACTCTTGATAATTAGATATTATGTGCATAACTCAGTGCATTCTGTAAAATAAAATTCATTGTAAACTTGGAATTTTCCATTGTAATTTTATAATTAGACTGTGTCTATATTAGGGAGCCATTAATACTTATTATAAATATTTGTACAGAGTGCATTTTACAGCTTGCATATTTACCTATTGATAAAGTATTTTAAAAGCTATAGCAACAACTAAAAATACCTCAGATTTAAACAAAATAATCCATATTTAAACAAAATCCAAGTCACTCAAGATTCAGGATTCAAACAATTTAAACATTTTTGGTTAAAAAATGAACTGTCAAACAATAAACATTATTTCACTAGCACATTATACAAAATTATATCAAACACCAAGCGGCGTAGTTTAAACAACAAACAAAATGAACTGATACAGCAAGTGATATGAATGTATGCTGTTCTGTAATATATTATAATCCAATCAGGATCCATATGAGGCACCAACAGAAGGACTAAAATGAAACAAAATTTGAGCAATATAGGAGTGAGATTCCACAAATAAAAAATAAAATGAAGCCACACAAGATGTGTAGTATGAGCAGCCTAAAATAGAAAATTAACAGTTTAACAGCCAATCAACAGCTATCTAATTTAGGAACAGAGGCATTTTATTCATTTTCATGGCTCCAGATTTGTATGGAATGGTTTTGAGAACCTTCCAAATATAGAATCAAGATTACAATAAAATAAATCATTAAATTTTAAAATTTCTACTTTTAGTGATTTTATCCTAGGTTTTTTTACAATGGTCTTTACTAGCAATATCTTTGACGGCACAAGCAGCCAAGCCAGCAGCAATCAAGCCATTTTCAATGGAGGCAAGGCTCAGAACGTGAAGGCACCCATTTACACCCAAGCTTTTGAGGCGGGTAACAAGGAAGCTGACCTGTACCTGACCACCAACCTCTATGGCTTTGACTTGTTCAGTAGTCACATAGTGTCTAGCTCTGCCCCTGCTCCCATACCCACCCCTGCACAAGCTTCCCACCAACCAACCAATCAGGATGGCAACCTTGATTTGGAACAACTTCCTGCCATCAGCCAACCTGCCCCCCTACAGCCAATCAGGCTACAGCTCCCACGGCCCAACGCCCCAAACAACAAATCATCACTGCCCAAATTCTCCAGGAAATTGTGGCACTAAACCTACAGGGTCTTTCATGGGACCAGATTGCCGCCCAGTTGCAATTCACCCAAGCCACAATAATGCAGGAATTCAATAACTTAATGAATAAGGAGAATCTGATTGGGACAGCCAAGAAGCCAAAGAAGGATCCCAAGTCCCAAATCAGTGAGGCCTACCCTATCATGCTTGATCTCTTGCAGCAAGACCCCAAGCTTCCATTGACCCAGGTCTGGAAGCAACTTGTGCACCATGGCATTTGGGTGTCTGAGCGCATGGTGCAGCTCTGGATGCACGGAAAGGTGGCTTTAATAAGGGTGTTGACCAATGTTGGCAGCAACCAATGGGATGGCAGTGAGGATTTCCCATATTATTATGCCACTAAGTCCACCCTAGTCCAATGCCTGACAAGTTTTTTGGATTACTTCATGATATCTCCTATTACAAGCTATCAATAGCTTTTGATGATTTTGAAGAGCAAGGAAAAGCCACCACCAAGAATAGAAGAAAGAAGGTCAAGAGGGGGACTTTTGTTGGTGTGTTCCTGGCTGTTTTGGCCAAGGGTTCTGTCTAATATTAGACAAACCCTTATTTCACCAATGAATACAAGTACAGCTGGAAACTGTGGTAAGTTCAACTCCCTAGTGATTGACTATCTGGTGCTTGACACTATAGTAAAGTGAGAATTCAGCTTTTTCCCTGATCAAAAACTGGAAATCAACACTTTTTTAATTATTGGATCTTGATGTACTAAAATCTTTTATATAAAAAATTAAGCTATACAGCTATGGTACAAAGTAATCCTAGAGAGCTTAAAAATGCAATAAAAACAGTACCTTAATTAATGATAATAAGGAGAAATAAGTAATTAGTTCTCATTTTACTATGTAACTTACACTCTTCATTATAAAAATATTTTCAATTACCATAAAATTAAAGTTCCAATGAAAAAAATAAACAAAAACACAATTATATAAGTTATGCAAAATATAAAGAAGTACTAATATTTATTTGATATAGTTCATATAAGCACAACTGTGAATATTTTATGTTTTACTAGTAAATTAACAAAAATTAAGATATTTCACTCACTTTCAGCTATAGCTATTCATCTAAAACTTACCATATATACATAAAATAATCATTAATATCTAATTAAATCAAAAAATAGAAAAATTTAAACTAAAACTAAAAACTAAATCATCAAAACTAAAAAATAAAAATTAAAGCTAAAAAGTTAAAAGTTAAAACCATAGAAGCAAGCAAGTTAAATTTCTCCCCCTTCTTCCCCTTTTTCATTTTAGCCCCTTCCAGAAGGGCAGTGGCAATAAGCTCAAGCTGCTGCTTGATCTCAGAGGCCTTATACTTGTGCTTGGTTGCACCCTGGATGGCCTTTGTGAAGAGGGTGGATCTGGTGGTAGGCTTTGTGGGGGATGTGGTTGGCGAGATCTCTGAGCTTGGAGATAGTCTTTTCCTGCTCATATTGGAGAAGGAAGAAGAACTTGTTAAACTTTGGGTGAAGCCCAAAATTAGCCTTTGGATGCTTTTGATAAGCCTCTAGAGCCAAAGTGGTCTTCAGCTTGCCATTTACCGCAGCCTGGTACATGTTCCACAAGGACTTGGCTCTGGCCTTTCCTTGCCTCTGAGCAACAACCTTCCCAATCCACTGGGGCTCAAAGTACTTCAGAAAAGGCCTTAACTCTGTATGCTTCACTATTTGGGGATCTTTTGAGATGATCTTGAACCCCTGTGAAGTGTGCTCTGGCTTTAAAAAAGCCAAGGCACTGAATTGTGCCAGCACAAATTTGCATGTGTCTGAAGTGTCCCTCCGGCTCAACCTAATAAGCACAACATGGGCCTGCACATTGCAAGCATTTTCTTGTTGGAAGTTTAAGTGGCACCCCTACACCTCCCTGCTAAACAGCTGCTCAAATGCATTGAACTGAGCAGGCTCAAAGCCCATGCTTCAAATGTGAGGCCCCAGAACTCTCAGCCTTACCTTTTCCTCCAAGTCCGGGGTGGCCTGGTCTTTGTCAGCAGCAGGAGGGTTGACGTGGGTGTAGGGGGGTCTTTTTAACATTGTTGTTGTTGTCAGGGAGAAGGAGGGAAAGTGCTCTGCAAAGGATGGAGAAAGCATGGGTGTAGATGGCCTCAGTGGCCCAAGGGAGAAGGAAAAAGATGAGTGGAATCACCTGGATGTCTATTTGGGCATGAATCATCCAAAGCTGGTAGAGCATCCGGGGGCAAGTGGCAAAGGTACCATCAACTAGCCAGGTTGACGCCCTTTTCAACTCCATCAGGTTCTGCTGAGTTGTGTAGCAGATAATCTGGTCCTTGGAGCTGGGCCCATTGTTGTGCAGGAGGAAATGCTTCCCACTTGGAAGCTGCTTGTGCTCATGAGTGAGTGTAAGCTTGGAAAGGACATCAGAGGCCTTGGGTGGGGGAGGATTGGCAGCAATGTGTTTGTTACTAATGAACTTGACCAACTTCTCTTGAGTTGGCACCAACATGATATTGTTGGGCTTTAAGTGTTGTAAAACCTTAATGGCCAAATTGGAAGCTTGGATATTGGCAGAGGTGGAGATCACTTGCACAAGATACCACTTGAGCATCCTTGTAATTAAATGATTGAGGGGCTCACATGTGTGCTTCCTCTTCTTGGCCGTGACCTGCTCTCAGCCCTTGGTGTTCAGGCGGGCCCACAATTCTTATCCTCACAGACAAAGGGCTTACTTTTTGTTTGGCACTTTTGATTGTTACAGTTAAAAATGTTATTGTTGGCAACATACCCAGGGCTGCCCTTTACAGACATGATGTGGAAGTAAAAGGGGAAGCGCTTGGGGACTTTGAACTCTCTGTCCACATTACAAATGTTGTGGATGGCCAGTGGAACCCAAGCCACGTGACCAGAAGCTTTGAACTTCTTGGAGTATTCCTCAGTCTCATCTTGGGGGTCAGATGAGGGAGGGGGAGAAGAGCCATCAGGGGGAAAGGTTCTTTGAGGCCTTCTTGGATGTCTCCTTTTTCTTACCAGAAGAAGAGGTGGGCTCCTTGGCAGCCTTTCCTTTCTTGGTTTGTGTGAGATTAGGCTGATTGACCACAAATGATCAGGCTAATCATTGCACGCAGATCTTTATCAGTTACATACTGTATTATTATTAGGTCAATATTATATTAAGTGTAGTAATTATACGCTGTATAATCACTAGTCTAATATAATTGATATGGCAGTTATACGCTGTGTAATTGTTAGTTTATTATAATAGATGCAACAATTATACACTGTATTATCACAGATTATTGTTACAATGTGTAGTGATTATACACCTTATAATCACTAGTTTTTTATAATTGATATTAGCATTATACGCTGTATAAACGTTAGCCAATATAATGATTATCACTGATTACACAGTGTGTAATCATGTAAGCATCAATTGTATATTGTCATTCCATCCTACTGGATGTTGTATCAACTCAGTCCCACCTAACCTGATGAATTTATATGAGTATATCAAACAAGTGATGTGCATATGGCTAAGAAATACCAAGTTTGGATCAGCATCACACAGCGTATAACCGGGTTTCTTATCAGTTTGGGTCAGCATTACACAGCAGATAATCTATGAGTCAATATTGGATTGAGTCTGCTTTTTTAGCATATAATCCTAAATTTGACCTGTTGCATTAACTAGCAGAAGGCTCACCAGCCGGAAAAGGATCACTGATTAAGCACTGGAAATGAAATACTGGAATTCTACCTTCCAATGTTGGAGGACAGATTAGGGACCATTTATAAGCATCAACTAAATATGATGTAGTTTCCCAGCGCAATAATAGGCGTGTAAGATACAGATAATCAATAAATGACAGTAGGCTAGCTCAAGAAGAGCATAGGCTGTAGCTGAAGTGCCATGTACGCCTGCTAAGACCAGTAGCAACACACATGCCAAGGACAGCCAATCAGGATAGGCACAGCCAGAAAAGATGGACCTATTGCAAAGGTAGCCACTGAGAACTGTCTGAAAGGACAAGAACAAGGGTTGTTACAGTATATATTGATACAGAAGCCTGAAAGGATGAAAAAAGTTCTTAGTTACACCTGGATAGATTCCAGCTTCTGGCTAGATTGTATTCCAGTTTCAATAAACATAATTATCTTCAAAATTATATTCTATTGAAGTCTTTAGTGCTCTTGCATAGGATTAGGTAGAGTACATTGGCAAGGCTAACATCTATCTGTAGCTTTGAACATACCAGCAATGACCCAATTTGCTCAACAGTGTGGCGCTCCTTCATGGGCTCAGAGTCATCCTCTGACTCATAAAAAGAATAATCAGTGAGATTTTCATCACTTTTATTTGAAGAGGACTTGCAGGTAAAGTTGAAGGGGAATATAAGGGGGAGGAGAGGGAGTGGGAGACTTTGCCTTTGCAGGCTTTTTGGCACGCTTGGGGGTATTTTTTGGTCCTTGGAGCCCTTTGAGGCTTAACACTTGGAAGGCTGGCTGTTCTTGTTTGATCTTGGCTAAATAAAAGTTTAGTTTTGTAAATAAAATAACTGAGAATATATATCAAACACATAGGTAAAATAAAGCAAAATTTAAGTAAAAAGTATGCAAATAAAGCTTTATTTATCAAGAAAAAATATAACAAAGTAAATAGAAGCAAAATAGAAACTCAAAGTATAGATATAAAGGTTAAAACATAGAAAATAAGTGATTTTATGATTGTTGTAAAATTGGGCTATCTAAACTAGCTAATTCTAGAAGCTAAATTTTATCTTAACTAAATTATAGGTAAAATATACTAATAATCCTAAGGCTATATAAAGCTTACTAAACACCAGCTTCAACTGCTAAATTAAGGCAATATCAAAGTATAAGTGTTAAGTGTAAGGTTGAAAGCTGTGTTTATTAAACTCATATGGGTTGATAATAAGTCTGAGTATTTTAGCTCCACCAGTTGAATCCATTTGCAATTGAGAAAATCAACTTAAGGAATCCATTGTCAAATTTCATCAATGTATTAATTGCAATTATCTCAATAGCAATTAGAGTGGAGTACTCAATATTGCAACAATGATGAAGCATCAAAGATGTTAGGTTCAGCATAACATCTTAGTGCTAAATCAACAAAAAAGTATAATTAAAAATGAATTAAAGTATATAAAAATTATATGGGGAGAAGCAGGGAGAGTAGAAGATTATAATTGCAAAAAAAATGTGTGAATTTTTTATTTGGAGTTAAGTATTCAAAACATAGTTTAGTGTCAAGTTTGGCACTGTCAATCATCTGTGAAAAGCTGAATTCTCACTGTCAAGTATGCTGGAGTTGAGCAGAAAAATCAAATTTACTATGTTTTTTACATAAAACTTGCTTAAATTTAAAACAGGTTCAAAATATAACCCAAAAGCAAGGCAGTTTTATATGCTCAAAAATAAAAAAATACAACATAAGTTAAAATTTTAAATGAGTAGGAAGGTGTTTATTAATGCTAATAATATGCTGTGAGGAGCTGGGAGTGAATTATTTACCATAGTGTTGGTTAAAACATTAAGAAGCTCTCTGTACTAATCCCCAAGTTAAAGTGTCAAGTGGATGAGTGCTTAGTGGCGCTCATAGTGTGTCACATTAATTTGGCCTTAATTCTGAGCCTTTGATTAGTTAAATCCAAAACCAATTGGGTGGTAAGTGGATATAGTCAAACAGAGGGGGAGTCAAGTTTCCGTTTTTTTAAAATGCATATGAAATCTATTAATAAATTGGGCTTAATTTATGTGGCACCACTTAATCTACAAACCCGGAAATGACATAATGTAAAACAAGTGGGGTATTTGATTAATGCATATGCCACTAAATCCAGTATAGTGGTGCTTGGGAGCTTAATCAACAACTATGGATACTAATGATAAAAATATAATAGTAAATAATAAAATTTATATATGTGCATATGTGTTTTATTAATAAAATTAAGATTTGGCTTAAAAGTGTCAAACTGGCCCCTTTTTCTTTCAGAGTGTTGAACACAGGTTTTTCATTTTCATCAGTAAATTTACATATAAATTGCCCCTTAAATTTTTCTTTGATCTAACCAATTTATTAAATGGAGTCAAATTTGAGTGAATCTAATCTCAGATTTTGGTTTCAAGCCCTTAAATTACTAGTAAAAATTAGCTTAAAATTGGTTAAGCCAAAAATACTAATAGATTTGCATATGCAGCAGTTGACCCCCTGGTACTTGACAAAGTGTCAAGTGCCAGGGAGTTGACTTCACCACAGTTGCCCCAATTATCTTTACACTCTTCTATATGGCAATTGTCTGAGCGTAAAGAAGACCCAGGTTTGAATCCTGTTGCTGACGCTGATAGTCTAAATGAATATATCAGCTCATAATTATCAGGTAAAATAGAATATATACTACCTACTAGCCCTTGAATATTAGGAGATACAGAAACCCCAATGGGGGAACAGAATCCCCTTCACTACTTATAACTAGATTACTGACAGGAATATAATGAAGTGAATTCCTGACAGCATGGCAGGTCCAGATTTTCAAGGGAAATTTGGGCAACACCTGTTTTTACCCATTTTCTATCAATGACAACATTTTAATCATCTATCATACTCAAAGGTCTGGCAGTTTTTTGTTGCTGGTTTTGGGTTTTACAGGGATGTGTGATCCCTTCCATTTGTCTTTCTACTGTAACAGATATTATAGGATGGGTGATGTGACCATTTGTTCTTTCAGTTTTTGGAAGTGTTGTTCTCTCAGTGAGTTTCATACAAATTTTGTTGCCTTGTCAGTGATCACATATTAGGGGCAGTTAGAGCTCCCCAATTGAGAATTAATATTCTTAAATACACAACCATTCCCAATAATGTATGGATTTCAGTCTTGTTGTGTGGTGCTGGAATGTCTGTTAGGGCTCTTAACTTTTCTGGGTTCAGTTTAATCCCATCTTTGCTAATAACGTGTCCTAGGAAAGGCAGCTTGGTCAAGAAGAATTTTCACTTAGATGGTTTGGCTACTAATTGATTGACCTGGAGGGTGGTGAGTACTATATGGGTCATTATTTTAAATATTAACCTGTTTCCTATTAACTGTGCTACTTTGTACTTTAAAATTATGTTTTAATTTTCCTATCAATAAATTTAAAGAATTACAACACTTTTATCAAAATAAATCTTATTTAATCATTATAATATAAAAACCTATATTAAATTAAGCATTCTCTACTTACAGTTAAAATAAACTGTATTAAAAGCTGGTAACAATCTTATTTCAGATACTGTTATTTCTTGACTCCTGATTAACACAAAATGACATCATTCTAAAAAATCAACATGATTATATGATAAAAAACTGGTATTATGAGTTTTATTGGAAATCAAATTGTTACCTAAAATATTATCTTTTTTAAAAGTATTTAAATAAAAATATAATAATTTTTGAATCCCTCTTTTTAAAAAGAGGGCAGATGGCTTTTTTACACATTTGATAAATAAATATTAATAGTTTTAGAGTTACTTTATACAAAAATCTGGTAAAAATATTAAAAATTAAAACCAAATGTTAAAAATAAATCATAAGCTCTTACTAAAATTTTAATGATTTTATTTAGCATAAGCAATTTATTCTTAATTAAAATTTTATAGAAAAATATATAATAAGAATTTATGAGAGACTAAATGTTTTCTCTTCAAAATTTTAAGAAACTAACATTAATAAAATAGCTTTATATGGCTATTTATGAAAATCATATTTTTTGCTGTATGCTAGAGATAATATATATAAATTTAAATTCAAACATAAAAAAGATGTGCAAAATCTTGGTTTAATCAATTAAACTTTTGAGAGATAAAATTTACCTAAACTAAATGATAAAAATAATGCTAGTCATTGCATCAATAATAATAAGATATATATTTAACTATATAAGTGTATAAGTATATGTGATTAAAAATAACAGTTTTATTTTGTTATATTTAAGATATATAAAGTTCATTTTTAAAAACCGTTGAAAGTTATAATAGACTTAAGTTTCTTTAAAATAAAAAGTTTTTGAGTTGTTTACTAAAAGTAAGCTAAATAATAATTTATACTTTAAATGTATTCTACTGATTAAAATATCATACTTTAAGAGTTAATTAGCATATTTTATTTCAAATCATAATTTTATAAGCTTACATTCAAAGCCACTTCAATATACTAAATTGGTATTGAAATATAAAGTTGCGCACAATTCTGAAGGCTGAGATTAAGGGCTTTCTAATGATACTAGTTTGAGCAAGATTGAAGCACTATCTGCTGAGATATTGACAGTTAACCAGAATATAAAAAGGGGTAAATAAACAATGATATCAGACTTCAGGGGTGATATTGATAAATTAAGGTGATCAGTTCGGGATCAGTTGGGGATTTATGCCTGTAGTGCAAAAGCTCAGCTAACATGGTATTTAAACAGCTCAACTTTACAGAAATTTACTTTACAATCCACACCTTTACTCCTCTCTGATAATTGCACATCTATTTCCAAGCAAGAACTGCCCAAACCAAGCCAAGGAACCCAACACTATCATTATGGAATCTATCAAGTTTGCACCTCAGATGACACCCTTCTTCTCACTGGGGGCTTCTACTAAGAGATAAATAATATCTATGCTTAAACAAACATTCTTTTTTACTGCTGGCAATGATCTTAGCAGCTTTGTTGAGCATTTCTTATTAAAAACAGAGTTTGGAAAAAGTACCTTCTTACCTGTCATACAAAATTCTAAGACAGATGATTTCCTTAACAACCTAAAGGAATTGATGTCAAAATCCCCTTCCAAGCACCTTCCTTCCCTGAGAGCATTGGTTACATCAATCTACAGTTTGAAAGAGCTTTGGGATTGTGGGTTTGAAATGACAAAAAATGAGTATTCATATGCTAAAAAAAATAAAAAAATGCTAAAAAATTATCATTAAATTCAAAAAATAAAAAGGGGAAAATGATTCAGTAAAAAAAGAAGACATAAAAAATATTTTAAAATATATTAAAAAATTCATTTCCAACCAGCCAATTCACTAAAAAATCACCTGGATTAATTTATGAAGAATTACAAAAAGAATTGAGTGAATACTCAACTAAAATAAAATACTCATTATTAAAAACAAAAAAGAAATTTATGAAGATATGAAAATAAAAAATACCATTTCTATTTCACTTCCACTTATTATAAGCTTATTCCTAATAATATAATTAAAAGCAAAAAAACAAATTTATATGTGTAGCATTTGCAACTTAAAAAATTATTAGAAACAAAGAAAAAGGATTTGAGTATAAGGAAGTTGTCATTGCCAAAATTTATCAAAGAAAATTTAGAATCTATTGGCCTACATGAAAAGTTTTATAAGCATCAAAATAAAGAATATATTAGTGATATAAATAATCTTGATAATAATTCATGTGTTATAGTAATAGACTATAAAGAAAACTTTAAAATAGGTGGAGGTCCTATAGAGACAAATAATTATTTTTATGATAAAACACCTATTTCTTTATTAGGATTTGCAATTGCTTTTAAAGAAAATGAGAAGATTAAATATGAGTATCATGACTTTTTATCTGAAATTTTATCTCATGACTCTTTGTTTTCAGGTCAGTGTTTGATAAGTCTGCTTAAAAAAGATAGATTTAAGAATATTAAAAATATAAAAGTTTGGACTGATAATGATAATCATTTCAGATCTTATGAATTCTTATATTATCTTTTTAAAGAGGTACCTAGAATTATAAAAGGATCAATTAAGTTAATAGATTTGTAGAGTGTCATGGAAAAAGTATTGTTGATGGTCATTTTGGTGCATTATCTAAAATATTTAAACAAAAGGAAAATGAGATGTATATACAGTAGTTTTAAAAGCTATGGCAACAAGCAAAAAAAATTCAGATTTAAAAAAAATGAACTCAGATTTAAACGGAATTGAAATGAATTCAAATCTATTGTAAATCAATATAAATTTATTTATTTTTAATTTTGTTTAAATCTGAGTTCATTTTGTTTAAAGCTGATTTTTTTTCTTGTTGCCATAGCTTTTAAAACTACTGTAAAAAATATAAATGATCTCAAAATGGTTTTTGAGCAAGAGGAAGAAAGAAAGGATTTATATGAGTCACTTGTAAATAATTCAGATGTTTTCCAAAAATAAACCTTTTTTACATTTATGATAGAAAAACTAGGCCTAAATAAAGCTGGCTTGAAGTCAAAGCTTTTTATGTTAACCTTTCATATTTAATGAAAGATGGTGAGCTGTATGTTTCACCTTTGACATTTGAGGATTTTAAGGAGTACTCCAAAATAAAATATTGTGCAAAGTTCTTCACAGATGATAGAGAAACAAATAGAGCTGATACTACTAAAGGATTAGTAGGACATGTTCATGAAGTTGGATGCATTACAAAAACTTATATTTCACATAGGGTAAATAGTCTTTTAAATTCAACAAAAAAATTTCTAAAAATAACTAAGAATTACTTATATGAGCCAAAGATAGGGTAATAGCAATTATAGCTTTGGGGCTGCTATTACTCTCCCATGCAACTCATATATTTGATTCTTAGCTTATTAAAATAGAAAAAGGGGTTTTAGCAAAAAAATACAGTTAATAAAAATAAGATTTATTTTTATTATTTGTATATTTTACACTTTTCAAAATTTCTTCAGTAAACTAAGCATTATATTAATGTTTAAAAAATATAAGTTTATGACTTAAATAACACAAAGAACTTAAAAGGCAATAAAATGCTTAAGCTAGTGTCTTGGCTTAATATATTAAATAATGACCCATATGCTGCAATATATTATTTGATTATTCCCATCACTTTGAACTTTCTGAGTTATGTCATGATTATTACATCAGAATTATTTATGGCAAATTTTTCCAAGAAGGCTTTCTTGAACATGTCCCAGTATTCATTATAATTGGGGTGTTGTTTGAACCAGTTGCTCACAAATTGGGAGGCATCCCCAGTAACTTGTAAGGCAATTTCACTGGCCCAGAGTCTTTGGGGGTAGCCAACTTGTATGAACTTGTTTTGTGTACTTTGAATCTAGAGGTTGGCATTATCACATTTTAGTCCTAAGAACATCTCAATTTTTACCTAGTGGAGGTGTTAAAATACAATGTTGGTTATTTCAGGTATGTCATGTACTGGAGGCAGGTTCAGGACTCCTTGCATGCTTAGGAAGTTGTATTGTTTGGTTGAAATGAGGATATTGTTGAAGACAGTGTATTCTGTAGGGACGTCCTGACCTTTTTTGTATCTTCTCCAGCTGGTGAAGAGTGCAATCTGCTTAGTTCTTTTCTTTGGAGGATTTTTTCTTTGAGTTATGTAGGTGTGGATAACCTACCATGTTCTATCACTGACAAGTATATACGTCTGAGAAGTATATAAAACAAGATAAAGGGGAAAATTGAGAAGATAATGATACTTTATTGGTATGAATTTAGAGGGTTATATAGTATCATTAGAAGCCACATGCTGTCCATATATGTCATGGTAGTCATGGGGCTTGTACAGGTAATGTTTCACTTATGACTCAAAAGGTTTGATCCCTGTATAAGATATACAATTGATAAGAGTGTCATCAACTAAATGATTAATTTTGAAATCACTTGGGGAATTACTTTCTTGAGAGGGATTAATTTTAGATGTTGTGACAATTGCATACTCTGAGGGCTTTAAATAATTCTTATTTTATTTACTGTTATATTTTTTACAGGAAGGTTATAAATTAATATAAATTTCTCTGTGATCAAGTGTTTAGATAGCCATCACAAATAAAAATAAAAATTTTAAAATAAAATAAAAGGCAGACTTGTAGGCTATTGTCAACACATTTTTTAGACTATTTGATTAGAAAATTTTAAACATAAGATAAACATTCACAGATTTAAGATAAAAAAACTCAAAAAAATAAAATAAAAATGATATAATATGATAAGGAGCGCCTTTTGGGGAAGCTTCAAATATGGAATTAGGAGAGAAGAGAAGTATATTTTATTAGATAATATTTTAGGCTTATATAGATTAGGATGTGGCGTAGATTTAGTTGGATCAAAACTAGGGGTTGGTCATGTGCGGGATGGGTTCAAGCCACTGGATACCAGGATTTCATGTGATATTGCTTGGTTACCATTCTCAGATGTTGAACAATATTGGAAGGGCACCAAGTCGGGCAATGGCTGGATTTTAAGTAAGTTGGTGGTAGCCAAAATGCTGTACATCCAGACCCTTGACACACACATCCCCTTAAGTGGTTACTCTGGTGCATCAGGAGTGGGCTTTGTTTTAACGGCTGCCGCCTGATGCTTCTGGAGCTGTTTACTATTGGAACCAGTTTGGTTGAGTGTTCTTCTTTACTAAGGCAGAGACAGGTTCTGTGATATTTCTTGACAATTAGAGTTATGGCACCTTGGAATTTTAATAGATAGGTGTTGTGATCTGGTCTGTGCTTGATGATTCTTCCTGGTCCCCTGTGTACTGAGTCTAGTTTCTTTCTGTTGTCAGCTAGAACCCAGACAGGGGAGTTGATGGGAAGTGGTCCCTCTGTGTAGGTTACCTTTTGTGTTTTGAGGCTTTTTATTTCTGCTATTTTAGCTTTGAGGTGTATGTGTTGTAGATGTAGTGCTTGTTCTACTGTGGGGGTTTCCCTGTTGGGGGTCTTTATATATGGCTGCTTGTTGCGGGTAATTATTTCTGGTTTGTACCTGTAGGTTAGCTTAAACAGTGAATAACCTGTCCCTTGATTGGTGTGGACCCAGGATACTAGTAATGTATGTTTCACGTATAATAGCCATGTGTCTTTGGCTTTGCCATCCATTATTTTCTTGAGGGTTCTGATAAGGCTGCTGTTTAGGCATTCAACTCTGCCATTGGCCTGTGGCCTGTAGGGCGAGGTTGTAGAATGTTTGATGTTTTTGGGTTTTAAGTTGTCATTTACTATGTGACCTGATAACTTGGTTGCTCCATCAGTTATGATGTAGTCTGGAGTGCTGTAGTTGGCTATGATTTCTTTGTTAATGAATCAGTTTATGGTTTCTGCTTTATGGTCCTTTGTTGCCCAGCAGATGGGCCAGTGTGTAGCAAAGTCAATGGCTACAGTTAAGAAACGTTGATTTTTCTTTGTTTCTGGGAAGGGACCCACTACGTCTAGTCCCCAAACCTTGAATGGTTCAGGGTCCGGTACTGGGTTGACTGTTGGCTGGGGAGCCTTTGTGCTGGTGTATTTCTTGAACACTGTGCACTTTTTCAGAACATCAACTATATCCTGTTTGAGGTTGGACCACCATACTATCTCTTTTAATGTGAGGTATAGGTTGTTAGCCTTTGTATGTCCTAGTAGGCAGTGATGTCCTAATATGGTGTCAACTCTTTGTGAAAGTGGGATGTAGGGAATATGTTTATCATTAATGATTTGGTATACAGTGCCATTTGATACATGAAAATATTTTTTGTTCCTTACTAATGTATTATGGGTTAGCTGATGTGTTGAGGGGTCTTTCCCTTTGGTTTTATACTCAGATTTTACAGGTTTGGCCAGTCAGGGTCCAGGTGGTCAGGATGATCCTCTTTTGGATGACATAGCCTAGAGAGAGCATCAGCTGTGACCAGCTCTGTCCCCTTTTTGTATTGAATGTCCAAATTAAGCTGTTCCAGCAGGGACATCCATTTGGCTTATCACTGTGCAAGTGTGTTCTGAGCTTTGAAGTAGATTAAGGATTTATGGTCAGTTAGTACTCAGACGTTTAAATGTCCTTCTAGATAACATCTCCATTTCTTGCATGTGTGATATATTACTAGCAATTCCTTGTCGTGTATTGGGTACCTCTGCTCAGTGTTGGTTAGTTTTCTACTTTCATAACAAACTGGCAGGAAGTCTTGCTTCCCTGGATGGCAGATGCGCAGGACTGCGCCAATGGCGGTGTCACTGGTATCTGACTCAAGCTTGTAGCACCCGTTGTTATTAGGGTATTGCAAGATTAGTGCTTTGATCAAAGCTTGTTTTAATAATTGGAAATTCTTGTCACATTCTGGTGTCCAAATGAATTTCTTTTTGGCATTACCCTTGGTTAAGTCATTGATTGGTGTGGTGAGTTTTCCGCAGTCTTTGATGTATTTCCTTAAATAAGCCACCATTCCAAGAAAGCAAGAAGCTTGTTTAACAGAGGTTGGGTGTTGCATGTTATTTATGGCCTTTATTTTGTCTGGATCTGCTTTGATGTCACTATCAGAGACAATGTGGCCTAATAACAGGAGTTCCTTTTCCATAAATTGGCACTTGCTAGGCTTGGCGTAGAGTTTGTTCTTTGCAAGTCAATTGAGTGTCTTACAGACATGCGTGAGGTGTTCCTCTTTTGTTTTTGAGAATATGATGATATTGTCAAGGTAGCATATTGTATTTGAAAGACCATTTAGCGCTTGGTTCATCATGGTGACAAACGTTGCAGGAGCGTTGGTCATCCCAAAGTTTATTACCCTACACTCAAAGGATCCAAATTGTGTACGGAATGTGGTCTTTGGTATGTCCTTTCCCTTTACTTCAACTTGGTTGCAACCTGAGGTGAGGTCAATTTTGGAGAAAAATTTGGCTCCTGAGAGCCTTGCAAACAGATCCTCTATAAGTGGAAGAGGATATTTATTCTTTACTATGCTTGCATTTAGTGCTCGGTAGTCAGTTACTAGACGTAGAGTGCCTTCCTTTTTCTTTACAAAGAACACAGCTGCCCCCCATGGGGATTCAGATGGGTAGATGAATCCTTTTGCTAGATTGTCCTCAATGTGTGTTTTGAGGGTTTGGGTCTCCGTGGGAGAGAGTCTGTAGAGGGGTGCAGGTTTAGGCGTGACTTTACATAGGTTGATGCTATGTTTGACCTCCTGTTTGGGTGGTAACTCTGTGAGCTCTTCCTTGAATGCATGGGCGTATTTGTTTAGGAGTGCTGCAAGTTCTGGGCATTGGATTTTGGTTGTTTGTATATTATTGAATTTGGTTTACCTCATTATGTGGAGGGTAATATCTTTAGTTAGATGTTCTGAGTTGTATTGTTTTATGACCTGGACAAATACTGTATCTCTTAGAATGAGGCTGTTGGGTTCTTTGAGGATATTAAAATTGACTATGTTGCGTTTGATGGTCATGGTTTTTGTTTTCCAATATATGCTGGGGTTCACTCAGGTGAACCAGTCCATACCTGCTACAATGTTGTAGTTTATGTTGTTCATGACAAGTCCTTTGATGGACGTTTGTATGCCTTGGAGGTCAATTCTGAAGAGGGTTGTTTTGCCTTTGAGTAGAACCTTTGATTTATCTGCCATTCTGGCGTATTTGAAGTTGGATTTGACAACTGGTATTTTGTACTTGGTTACAAATGGTTTGCTAACCATAGTGTGTTGTTCACCAGATTCAAATAAAATTTCATGTGTATGTGATTTTTAAGTGCATGGGTAGACAAGAAGTTGTGAGTGATCTTTAATTTTTATGTTCATAAAGATAAAAGATTGCGGGACACGTGGGATGCAAGTAGCAAAGTTGATTCCTTGGTACACTTTCTTGTCAGTTTGGGGGGAGACAGGGGCACTTAATCCTGTTCCCCCTCCTCTTTTCCATGTTCCTCTGTTTTGAGACATTTGAGGTCAGAGAATGTGGGGTCAGATTCATAGCAGGTTGCTATTTCAGCATTGTTTACTTTGGCGGTGTCCTCTTTCTTGGGACTGGAGAAGTTTGCGCTTTGGCTGTGATTGCCATTGTTGCAATTGGAGTTGCCATTGTTATGATTGGTGTTTTGGTGTTTGTTGCAATTGGAGTTTTCTCTGCCATTGTTGTTTGAGGAGTGACTACCATTGTGTGCAGCATATTCCATGTTTGCGCGTTTTTCTGCATGCTTGGCTTCTGCAATGAGCGCGGGCATGGAGGTGTTGGCCTCTTGATGGGTGAGGGCAGCAACAGAGGGTTTCATTCTGTTGATAAATGAGGCTCTGGTGTGTATGTTGTCAGCTTATGCTGGGTTTTAGATTTTGCAGATTATTTCCTCAAATTCATTGGTGTAAGCCGTGATAGTGGTCTTCTGAGGAAAATTGCTGAGCTGTATTGCAATATCTTGGAGGTATTTGGTGACGCAGAAATTGTGTGATGTCCACTTTGAACTCTTCCCAGCTGTCAAGCTGGCCGTTAGTTTGTGAGCCAACCCAGGTGGCAAAACAGTTAGCTGCAGCCTTGTATAGGTGCTTGCTGGCTTCCTGAACCCATTTTTCATGGGGGATGCAGCTGGCGCAGAGTTTAGCGGCTGAGTGGTCTAGCCAGTTGATGATAATTTCCTTGTTTTTACCAAAGAACTTGTCAATATCAATATATTTGGTGTTGGTAATTTCATCTGTGATAGGTGTTTGTGTGTTTGTTTGTGGTTGGAGAGAGAGACTGTATTGAATTATCTTGGCGCATGCTTTGGGCATGACCAGACCTTTGAATAAAGTGCATCCACTAGGTATATCTTTGTTGATGTTGTGGGCGCAGAAGTACGTCTTCCAGGTTTCCTGAGATGTGGCCTGGTTGAGTATGTGAGCAAAGGTGGGTGGGTTTTGGTCAGTTGTTTTCTCTTTCATGGGTGTGGTCAAAAAACTGTAGCTGCTACCAGTGATAAGGAGCACCTTTTGGGGAAGCTTTAAATATGAAATTAGGAGAGAAAAGAAGTATCTTTTATTGGATAGTGTTTTAGGCTTATATAGATTGGGCTGTGGCAGTGATTTAGTTGGATTAAACCTAGGGGTTGGTCATGTGCAGGATGGATTCAAGCTACTGGATACTTGGGTTGTCATGTGATATTGCTTGGTTACCATTATCAGTATGTTGAACGGTATATTGGAAGGGCACTAAGTCAGGCAATGGCTAGATGTTAAGTAGGTTGGCAGTATCCAGAATTCTTGTACATCCAGACCCTTGACAAATATGAGGAGTAAAAAAGCCTTTTAATTAATTGTGTGGTTGTCAAGACACAGTGGAACATATGATTTAGAATGTGGATAAATCTTAGCCACAGTATCTTCTGAAAGATTATGGACTCCAACCTGCAGCAAATCAAACAAGGCATTGGGCTCAGTTAGGATGCCTTTCTTGAAAACTTACATGAGCCAACCAAAGACCTCCTTTATTGGGCTCAGGAATAGGGAATAGGCAGGAAAGAATAAAAGGTGTGTAGGTGTTGTGGCCAATTGCTGTGAGCCAATTGCCACACCTGTCTTGATTGTTGGAAATTCCTCAGAAATATCTTCCATCATGTGGAGTCCAATATTATAAAATACAATAATGTTAGTGAACCTTGGTCTAGTGTGTCTAAGATAATCTTGGAGCAATCAGAGAAATGATAGAAAGGTTCTGCTATTACAGAATCCCTTGATTATTTGATGCATCTCAATCCCTTTTGGACCAAGGAGAGCTATCATAGAATAGGCTGTGGTGCAGACTGATGCATGCCAAGAGACTCCATCTTTAGCACCTCTGGGTACATAGACATGAATTACACATTTATAACATAAACACTTCTTTGTCAATATGATAGTTTTTGATAACCTCTTTTTCCTTGAGAGCAATGTACACCTCTGCATATTTCTGCTGGGTCTCAATATTGGTAGGGCTCTTACGCTTACAGTGAGATACTATGAGTTTTTTTCATGAGAACTGCAGCCCCCCAACTACACAGTGTTGTACACTATGAATTTGTTACAAATTAACAATTGAATAGTTTTATATAAATTATATACAAGTAGATTGCAGTACACAAATCAAAGGCGTTTTTTTAAAAAGGCAAGTTTTTATGTATGTAAGTTGCAAAGTAAATGTTAATAAGTTATATGGGGTGAATATCTTTATTGAGAAAGGGAAGCCTTATATAGGCAAGGAAACAGAAAGGATTATTGTCACACAACAAGCAACCATGCAACCAACTTGGGGGCATTTGGCTTGCACAATCACTGTTTTAGTGCAATAATCCATATTGGCAAGGAAGACAGAAGTGATAGCTACAATGCAATCATAACAGACTAACTCGTGTCAAGCAGTTTAACCAGAATTTGCAACTTTAGTATATCATGATTTTCATGGCTTATAAGCATTATTGGCAATAATCTTTGAAATTTATACCAACAACAAGTTGATATCAATAGGCAATTAAGTTGGGAAATATAGTGACCAGTAGCAACAACAACTGTTACTACAATCACCACACACAGTAGAAAGAGAAAAATGATACTTCAATCCCAAAAGTAGACATGACTATAGAGTGTATATTTTCTAGTTTGAGATAGCAGTTTCAGTTAATCCACTGATGGCTAGCCCATGTGTGCTTTTTGGTGATCAGGGTTGATAGCTATGTGATTTTCTTCATTTGGAGAATTCAACTGGTGTTGAGATTACAGTTCTATAGTTTGTTGGCAAATTTTTGATTCACTCTATAAATACTTGCAACCTTTTTGATATCACCAATATCTTATATCAATTTGATAAGGATAATGTGATTTATGTCAGGAAACCCCTTCTCAGTTAACTTCTTGGATAAAGTTGAATTGGTATCTTTTAAAGTGACTCCCACCCAAGGAATAGGCACCTTGTTGCAGAAGTCTATGATCTTATTTAACAACTGCTGCTTATCCATAGTTTTGTAAAATTATGGCTCTTCATTGTTATATTGATTACCTATGCTTACATAGGGCTCATAGCTAGTGTCAATAACTAGATGAACCTTTTTTATCATGCTTTATGGGACCAACTCCTGACAGTAAACATGGTCAAACTCTAAATAAGTGAGCTCAACTTTCTTTTTTTCACTTTTTTAAACATGACAACCTTGGTAGCCTTTCAGAATATCTTGGGTACCCTTGAATTTATGCTCTGCACCTTCCCAGATGTGTGACTTAAGCAAAGTTGTCATGTTTGTGTATCCTCAACAGTATTCATTGCTCTCTTGTCTCCTTTCTGAGTTGGCACTTGAGTTGCACTAACACAATTTTTTGACCCACAGAGACACCCTCAACCACAGCACACACCAGCTGCATTACTACTCTGTTGTGGTATCCCTTCTATTTTACTATAAAATAAAATACTAAATCAAACCTAATTAAGTTGCAACTCTGTCTTTGAATTTTGCTTTTTATCTGAATATAATTGTTTAATTATAATATACACTACCTAGTTGCTTGTTTATAAAAAATTTATTTCTTAATTGGTCATTTTTGGTTTTAAAAAGCCCATTTTAAAATCACTAAATTAATTTTCACCCATTTTTCTCAGATTTCACATCATACTTAAAAATCTAGAGCAATGTTTTTATAATTTATGTTTTGGATCATGTGTCTTATTTTAGATAGCTAGATATCATTATTGTTTACATCTCATTTCACACAACAACTGAGTATTTTTTAACAATTGAGTTGCTATAGTTTTGTCTTTGGATTGAATTTTGACTCACCATTTCTGAGTGTATTTTGTCATCAATTTACATAGAAAACATATGTACACTGAAGTTTGTTGTGAATCCTGCTATTTAAGCATTATCAATTTTGCCTTTGATGGGATCACATTTTGAGTGTGAAATTTTTCAGTTCCCTTTCTCCCTTCAAAATGGGGTTCACTCCAAATTGGGTGAAGGACTCATTTACGTTCCAACTAATAAACTGAGTTATCCTTGACCCACTTATGAGAGTGGTCAGCAATCTAACTGTCCTTCTACTTTTTTGTGGTAGACTATTTTCCTATAAGAATATACTGTAAATTCAGAACCTAAATGTAAAAATGCAGGATTGTCAAATCCTTGGTCCAAATTTCAAATCACTTTTTCAGGATGGCCTTTTTTAATTAAATTGATTTTTTGTGTATTTATTTGAATTCTTAAAAATTAAGGAACTCATAGACACTTTGCAAAGTTCAAGTCAAACTGTGTATTTCTAATGGACAAAATGAATTAACTGGAATCAGATTTGAAGTGTTCAAATCCATCAACCATTTTCATTAAGTTTACTATGTTTTTTGGATTTGCGGGATTATCAAATCCATGAACCAAATTTAAAATCACTTTTGAATGCCACTAGTAAACTCAAATATTAATTGTGGGAACTGGAATCCAAATTTAATGTACAGTAAGCACACTAGGAAACACCAGCCCAAATAAAGAAGCTCCACTATGACTAAAATCAAATGAAAAATTCAATCTTGATAACCATATTTAGACATAAAAAGTGATTAAACTTTAAAAATTATCCAAACCCAGAAAGTATACAATATGATACACTTCAAATCACATATATAGAAAGTCTGTTACTATTCAAGGCTAAATCAAGAGAAAATAACTACTCACAACTAAACCAATAAATCCAAATAAATACATATTTAATCTAAAATATATTTTTTATTTTATTTTTATGGACCAACAATTTCATTCCCAGCCAGCTCCTGCACCAGCCCGCTGGGAAGCCTGTCCACAAGGGCGTCCCAGAGGGTCCAAGAATAGACCCAGAACCCAACTTGAGGGGAGTAATGCCAACACACAGGCCTCCCAAGGTGTCAGCACCAGTCAACCACCTCCCGCATCCCAAGCCAGATCACACAGCCTAAATCCTAGACAAAAGCTGCTCTCAAGACCTGCCACCAAAGTCTTCTATACCAGGGTCTTCAGGAACACTGAGGCTACTTACACCTCCACTGTGTACCCAGTTGTCACCTGGCCCCGCACTCTTGATCCAAAAGTTGCCACTTCCTGCCCCTGCGTTTTTGACACCTCCTATGAGCCATTGGCCACAACTGAGGAGCCATCTGCACCTGTGACATATTTCACCATTGATAGCGCCACCAAAAGTAAGAGTGATCCCACCTTCTACACAAAGGTCCCCATCCCCTGTGTTGAGCCTGCCAGCCAGGATGCTGTGGTACCTGCCAAGGGCCAGCATCAGTTGACAGATAGTGAGCGTGAAGCTCTCCTCAACTGCTTAAACAGGGGAATAGCAGTTTGGGATATTGCATCCTGATTTGGTTTCAAAGCCAGGTATGTTGGCAACCTCAACACCAAATATGGCAACACTGGTTGGATTGCAAAATCTGCCAAGGCTAAGCAGCAGCCCAGCCTACTTCAGCCCACCCATCTCAAGGCAATCATGCAGTGGGTGACCAAGGATTGCCACCTGGATACGCTTGCTTTCCAATCAATGCTTGCCACAGAGTTTGTGCTTTCTGTCTCTATAACCCTTGTTTACCAATAAATGGTTAATTTGGGCTTCTTTTGGAAAGGTACTGGGAGTTTCTATGTACAACAGAAACAGTGAGAAGACCATTGAGTATTGATGCATTTATACCAAGACTTATCTAGCTCTAAAAGAGACTGGGAATGTCCAGTTCTTCTAAATAGATGAATCATTGTTTTCATCCTCACTCAGGTCTAGGCATGGGTGGGTTGAGAAGGGGTCCAAGTACAGTGTAGCACATTGTGCAGCTGTCTGTTCCTAGACATATTTGATGGTAGCACTTCTGGGTCCTCGCAGGTTGGACCAATATCAAATAATCAAGGGTTCCCACAATTGCAGGAATTTTCTCAATTTTCTCCAAGCTGTAAAGGAGTACCTCCAGATCAATTACAGCGGCACAACCAATATTGTTGTGTTGGATAATGTTGGGCTCCACAAGGTGGATTTGGTTGTATCAGAGTTCCCACTGATAGATAAAAATAGCCATTTGGCCAGCCACTGCCTGGCTGACTGCCCAATGAGACTCCTCTTCCTTCTGCCCTATTCTTCATTTCTGAATCCAATTGAGAAGGTGTTTGGTTGGATCAAGAATAAGATGAAGGAAAGCCTTTCTCAGGACATCAATTATCTCTTCAACATTCTCAAGATCAGCCAATTTACAATGCCATCCAATGTGGTGGCAGCTTTTTACAAGCACTTGGAATCCTTCCTTCCAAAAGCCCTCAACTCCAAGACAATCAGATAAATGGGAGCTCCAGATTTATTTTTTTATTTTTATTTATTTTGTTTATATTAGGACTCAAAAATATTATTTATATATAATGACTTGACGTTGAATTGTATTATAGACATATAAGAATATATACAAAAGTTAAGTAAAATTAATTATACTAGATATAGAGACACATATTTTTATTATACTGCACCAAATATTGTATTGACTGTTGAGCTAAAAAATAAATAGATTTAAAAAGATAGGGTTCACAATTATTTAAATAAAATTATTCTATTTCTTTTTGATACTTTGGCTTTTTTAAGCCACAAATTGGACCTTGCAAGTCATCATCTGACCTCATTGATTTAGTGCCACTATAGCCACACAACACAAAAACCAATGATTTTCATGTATCTCTTACTAATTATACTTATGACATGGGTTAATCATATCAAATATATTTATCAAATTATAATACAAGGGAAAGGTAACTTGAGTTCTAAACAATCACTTGTTTAGAACATAAGTGGAGCGGGCCACTTGATGCAGATAAATTCAGTTCTTGTTGTTTAATAATGTAATATATGAACCTGTACTTGACAAGCAACTAAATAAACACATTTTTCAAATCATATTTTATTATTTCACATGTTTGCTTACTATAACTACTGTCTTATAATATATTTAGATATATTACTATTATAATTTAACTATTAAAATTTAAATATTAAAACTTAACTATTAAAATTTAAATATTAAAACTTAAATATTAAAATTTTAATATTTAAGTTTAAATATTTAAATTAATGTTTAAATTAAAATTAAAATTAAAAAATAAATAAAAGTTAAATTGCAAGGGAAGATAATTTATTAGGGGGATGCAAATTGCAAAGGGAATGCAATTATTCTGGGGAATTATACCCTGAAATCAGATTTTCTGCTAATGCGTCTAATTAGATCCATGTACTCTTCTGTATGTAGTAGACAACTCTGGATGCAATTGCAAGAGGGGTGGCGCTCTGCACCCTGGTGGTTGCTGAACGCTTAATAAAAGGCAATTGTGTAAGCAAATTAATTAATAGGTTCTTTTTGGGAGGCACATAGTACCCATACAACAATGCCAATGCAAAGGAGCTGTACAGGACGTGCTCAACTGTCCTACACCCCTGTGGTGTCTTCTGGTGTTCTAGTGCTAATTGGCATATTTCAAGTTGTATTGGTACATCCTCCAACTATTTAATGTTTGTTTTTAATATGCAATGTAATAGGATTCTGTCAAGGATCTATATGTACAAGTATTCTGGCTACTGCCAACTCACTTAACATCCAGTCATTGCCCAATTTGGTGCCCCTCTAATATACAGTTTGACATACCAGAAATGGCAACCAAGCAATATCACATGACTGTCCAGGTATCCAGTGACTTGAACCCATCCTGCATATGACCAACCCCTAGGTTTGATCCAACTAAATCTCTGTCACAGCCAAAGCTATATAAGTCTAAAGTATTGTCCAATAAAATATACTTCTCTTCTTTCTCAATTCCATATTTGAAGCTTCCCCAAAAGGCGCTCCTCATCACTGGTAGCAGCTACATTTTTTTGACCACGCCCATGAAAGAGAAAATGACTGACCAAAACCTTCCCACCTTTGCTCATGTACTCAACCAGGACACTTCCCAGGAAACCTGGAAGACGTACTTCTGCGCCCACAATGTCAACAAAGATATACCTAGTGGATGCACTGTATTCAAAGGTCTGGTCATGCCCAAAGGATGTGCCAAGATAATTCAATACAGTCTCTCTCTCCAACCACAAACAAACACACAAAATCCTATCACAGGTGAAGTTACCAACACCAAATACATTGGTATCAACAAGTTCTTTGGTAAAAACAAGGAAAATGTCATCAACTGGCTAGACCACTCAGCCGCTAAACTCTGCGCCAGCTGCATCCCCTACAAAAAAAAATGGGTCCAGGAAGCCAGCAAACGCCTTTACAAGGCTGCAGCTAACTGGTTTGCCACCTGGGTTGGCTCACAAACTGATAGCCAGCTTGACAACTGGGAAGAGTTCAAAGCGGACATCACGCACAATTTCTGCGTCACTGAATCCCTCCAAGACATTGTAATACAGCTCAGCAATCTTCCTCAGAAGACCACTATCACGGCTTACGCCAATTAATTTGAAAAAATACACTGCAAAATCTAAAACCCAGTGTAAGCTGACAATGTACACACCAGAGCCTCATTCATCAACAGAATGAAACCCTCTGTTGCTGCCCTCACCCATCCAGAGGCCAACACCTCCATGCCTGTGCTCATTGCAGAAGCCAAGCATGCAGAAAAACGCGCAAACATGGAATATGCTGCACGCAACGGCAACCGCTCCTCAAACAGCAATGGCAGAGAACACTCCAATGGCAACAAACGCCAAAACACCTATCATAGCAACGGCAACTCCAATTGCAACAATGGCAATTGCAGCCAGAGCGCAAACCGCTCCAGTCCCAAGAAAGAGGACACCGCCAAAGTAAACAATGCTGAAACAGCAACCTGCTATGAATCTGACCCCACATTCTCTGACCTTGAATGTCTTGAAACAGAGAAACAGGGAAAAGAGGATAGGGAACAGGATTAAGTGCCCCTGTCTCCCCCCAAACTGACAAGAAAGTGTACCAAGGAACCAACTTTGCTGCTTGCATCCCACGTGTCCTGCAATCTTTTATCTTTATGAACATAAAAATTAAAGATCACTCACAACTTCTTGTCTACCCATGCACTTAAAAATCACATACACATAAAATTTTATTTGACTCTGGTGCACAACACACCATGGTTAGCAAACCATTTTTAACCAAGTACAAAATACCAGTTGTCAAATCCAACTTCAAATACGCCAGAATGGCAGATAAATCAAAGGTTCTACTCAAAGGCAAAACAACCCTCTTCAGAATTGACCTCCAAGGCATACAAACGTCCATCAAAGGACTTGTCATGAACAACATAAACTACAACATTGTAGCAGGTATGGACTGGTTCACCCGAGTGAACCCCAGCATATATTGGAAAACAAAAACCATGACCATCAAACGCAACAGAGTCAATTTTAATATCCTCAAAGAACCCAACAACCTCATTCTAAGAGACACAGTATTTGTCCAGGTCATAAAACAAGACAACTCAGAACGTCTAACTAAAGATAGTACCCCCCACATAATGAGGTACACCAAATTCAATAATATACAAACAACCAAAATCCAATGCCCATAACTTGCAGCACTCCTAAACAAATATGCTCATGCATTCAAGGAAGAGCTCACAGAGTTACCACCCAAACTGGAGGTCAAACATGACATTGACCTGTGTAAAGCCATTCTCAAACCTGCACCTCTCTACAGACTCTCTCCCATGAAGACCCAACCCCTCAAAACTCATATTAAGGACAACCTAGCCAAAGGATTCATTTTCCCATTGGAATCCCTGTGGGGGCGGCAGTGTTCTTTGTAAAGAAAAAAGAAGGCACTCTACGTCTAGTAACTGACTACTGAGCACTAAATGCAAGCACAGTAAAGAATAAATATCCTCTTCCACTTATAGAGGATCTGTTTGCAAGACTCTCTGGAGCCAAATTTTTCTCTAAAAGTGACCTCACCTCAGGTTATAACCAAGTCAAAGTAAAAGAAAAGGACATACAAAAAACTGTGTTCCATACACAATTTGGATCCTTTGAATGTAAAGTAATGAACTTTGGGATGACCAACGCTCCCGCAATGTTTGTCACTATAATGAACCAAGTGATAAATGGCCTCTCAAATACATTATGCTACCTTGACAGTATCACTTTATTCTCAAAAACAAAAGAGGAACACCTCACGCATGTCCGCAAGACACTTAATTGACTTGCAAAGAACAAACTCTACTCCAAGCCTAGTAAGTGCCAATTTATGTAAAAGGAACTCCTGTTCTTAGGCCACATTGTCTCTGACTGTGGCATCAAAGCAGATCAAGATAAAATAAAAGCCATAAATAACATGCAACGCCCCACCTCTGTTAAACAATCTTTATGCTTTCTTGGAATGGTAGCTTACCTAAGGAAATACATCAAAGACTGTGGAAAACTCACCGCACCAATCAGTGACTTAGCCAAGGGTAATGCCAAAAAGAAATTCATTTGGACACCAGAATGTGACAAGAATTTCCAATTATTAAAATAAGCTTTAATCAAAGCATCAATCTTACAATACCCTAATAACAACAGGTGCTACAAGCTTGAGTCAGATGCCAGTGACACTGCCACTGGCGCAGTCCTGCGCATCTGCCAGCCAGGGAAGCAAGACTTCCTGCCAGTTTGTTATGAAAGTAGAAAACTAACCAACACTGAGCAGAGGTACCCAATACATGACAAGGAATTGCTAGCAATATACCACACATGCAAGAAATGAAGATGTTATCTAGAAGGACATTTAAACGTCTGAGTACTAACTGACCATAAATCCTTAATCTACTTCAAAATTCAGAACACACTTGCACAGTGATAAGCCAAATGAATGTCCCTGCTGGAACAGCTCAATTTGGACATCCAATACAAAAAGGGGACAGATCTGGTCAAGGCTGATGCTCTCTCTAGGCTATGTCATCCAAAAGAGGATCATCCTGACCACCTGGACCCTGACTGGCCAAACCTGTAAAATCTGAGTATAAAACCAAAGGGAAAGACCCCTCAACACATCAGCTAACCCATAATACATTAGTAAGGAACAAAAAAAAATTTTCATGTATCAAATGGCACTGTATACCAAATCATTAATGATAAACATATTCCCTACATCCCACTTTCACAAAGAGTTGACACCATATTAGGACATCACTGCCTACTAGGACATACAAAGGCTAACAACCTATACCTCATGTTAAAAGAGATATTATGGTGGCCCAATATTAAACAAGATATATTTGATGTTCTGAAAAAGTGCACAGTGTGCAATCAATACACCAGCACAAAGGCTCCCCAGCCAACAGTGAACCCAGTACCTGACCCTGAACCATTCAAGGTTTGGGGACTAGACGTAGTGGGTCCCTTCCCAGAAACTAAGACAAAACAATGTTTCCTAACTGTAGCCATTGACCTTGCTACACACTGGCCCATCTTCTGGGCAAAAAAGGATCACAAAGCAGAGACAATAAACCAATTCATTAACAAAGCAATCATAGCTGACTACAGTACTCCAGACTACATCATAACTGATGGAGCAACAGAGTTATCAGGTCATGTAGTAAACAATAATTTAAAATCCAAAAACATCAAACATTCTACAACCTCTCCCTACAGGCCACAGGCCAATGGCAGAGTTGAACGCCTAAACAGCAGCCTTATCAGAACTCTCAAGAAAATAATGGATGGAAAAGACAAAGACACATGGTCACTATATGTGAAACATGCATTATTAGTATCCTGTGTCCACACCAATCAAGGGACAGGCTACTCACTGTCTGAATTAACATACAGATACAAACCAGAGATAGTCACCTGCAACAATCAACCATACGTAAAGATCCCCTGGGGAAACTTCCCACAGTATAACAAGTACCAACTCTATAACACATACGCCTCAAAGCTAAAATAGCAGAAATAAAAAGGCTCAAAACACAAAAGGCAACCTCTACAGAGGAACCAATCCCCATCAACTCCCCTGTCTGGGTCCTGGCTGGAAACAGAAAGAAGCTAGACTCAGTACACAGGGGACCAGGAAGAATCACCAAGTACAGACCAGAAAAAAACATCTATCTAGTGAAATTCCAAGGTGCCAAAGACCCTGTTGTCAAGAAATACCACAGAGCCCACCTCTGCCTTAGCAAAGGAGAACACTTGGCCCAACTGGTACCAACTAGCAAACAACTCCAGGAACATCAGGTGACAGCTGTCTATACAAAGCCCTCTCCTGATGTACCAGAGTAACCCCTTAAGGGGGGTGTCAGGGATCTGGATGTGCAAGTATTCTGGCTACCGCCAACTCACTTAACATCCAGTCATTGCCTGATTTGATGCCCTTCCAATATACTGTTCAACATCCAATTATGGTAACCAAGCAATATCACATGACAATCCAAGTATCCAGTGGCTTGAACCCATCCTGCACATGACCAAACCTTAGGTTTGATCCAACTAAATCTCTGTCACAGCCAAAGCTATATAAGCCTAAAACATTATCCAATAAAAGATACTTCTCTTCTCTCCTAATTCCATATTTGAAGCTTCCTCAAAAGGCGCTCCTCATCAATTCCTAGGTATATTGCAACGTGAATCCTTTGAGAGGTATAAATTTCTGAAAACATGCATAATTTTTTATATATTTGAATTAATCTGTTGATGTAGGATGTTTGGCTAAAGTTGAAGATGGTTCTGGGGGCGCCTGGCTTGTATCCGCCCCCCATGCCTCAGCAAACAAAATTGATAAAGGCTTGAACTTATTCACAAGGACTGTGTCCCCAACTTTATTTGATAATGCTTTGAACACTTTGTTAAAATTTTCAGTTTTAAGATATTCTGGTCCTATTTGAAAGTATGTTTTTATTAGATTTTTTCATATTCATTTATGTTCAAAAAGGGAAGTCTTTGAATACTTTCATAAATATATTCATTGGAGTTTATCTTGATATTCTCTCAAATTTCAGTCATCTCTTTGAAATTGATATTTGCTCCTATTTCATATGCTTCCCTAATTCACGGCAAGAGCCCTGCAGGTGGTAAATATTCCTTGGTTTTTGCTTCAATATTTGCAAAATTATTCATGTTCATTTGAATTATTTTATTGATTTCATTTTTATTTATTTGATTTACAGGGGCTACCAGTGATTGGTAACCCCTGTAAAACCAACTGGGTGTAAAGGCTGCCACTTCAGCAACCTCATCCCCATTCCTAGTTATAAATAAAGTAAATATAAGTAAAGCATAAAAAAACTTACTGATTGTTTCCCCTGTGGCCCCCTCAACCACAGGCGCTCCTTCAGCAAACTTCATGAGTGTTGGCTGCTCTTCATTTGATTTTCTGGGATTTATTTTCCTTATTTTCTGTGTTACTTGTGTTTCCTCTTGATTTGCATTGGTTGAATTTTCTTTGTTTTTTGAGGCACTCCTGCTTCTTGACTGTGTTTCATTTTCATCTGTTTCCATTTGATTATTTCCCTCTTTGTTGGTGTTTATTTCCTGTGGGATTTCAGTTCCTTCAATCAGTTTGATCTTCTTATTGTTTTCTTTGGCCCCTTTCCAGAACTCCAAAAAAATTTAGGCTGTCATTGAACTTCAGACTTGATAAGATTGTTCTCTGTAGATTAAGTACTGCTTCTTTGTTCTTTTCATCTATAATATTTCCCAGTTTATTCAGAGCATCTTCCTTTGGCTGAATCAGTGGCTGGCCCCTGTTACCCAGCTTTCCTTTTACTATTTCCCTGATATTTTTTCTATTTTGACAACCTTTTGCAGGTGTGCTTCTAATTCATTTATCAAGTTATAAATATTTGACATTTTGTTTGAATTACATCAAAAAACTGGTTTTTATAGTACTACCTTCAACACATGAATACTTTTCATCATCAATAATAAATTAAGGACCATAAATGTAAATTTTGCATTAGAATATTGCAATTAGATGTCAACTCTTGATATTTTGATATTATGTGCATAACTCAATGCATGTTGTTTAATAAAATTCATTGTAAATGAGGCCTTTTTCATTGTAATTTATATAAATGTACTGTGTTTATATTAGAGAGCCATTAACACTTAGTACAAATATTGATACATAGTTTATTTTACAGCCTTTATATTTACCTATAAGTAATAATTCTGTAAACTTTTTATTCAGATTTTGCAAGGTAATAATAATGTAATGGGTTAATAAATTAATGTTTATTAGTATTAATTGACTGATTTTCTTTGCTGTGATAATTGTGCATTTTATGATAGTTATGCGCTGGTATCCAATTGGTTAGTTTCACATTCTATTGCACAGGCAATAGGAAACGTGGTCACCACCCTGAGACTGGATGTGGTTGGGGTGGCAGCTTGATTTCCTATTGCCTGGGTGATTGGATGTGAAACCAACCAATGGAATACTAGTGCGTAAATATCAGAAAATGCATAATTGCCACAGCAAAGAAAATCAGTCAATTAATACTAATAAACATTAATTTATTAACCCATTACATTATTATTACCTTGCAAAATCTGAATAAAAAGTTTACAGAATTATTACTTATAGGTAAATATAAAGGCTGTAAAATAAACTATGTATCAATATTTGTACTAAGTGTTAATGGCTCTCTAATATAAACACAGTACATTTATATAAATTACAATGAAAAAGGCCTCATTTACAATGAATTTTATTAAACAACATGCATTGAGTTATGCACATAATATCAAAACATCAAGAGTTGACATCTAATTGCAATATTCTAATGCAAAATTTATATTTGTGGTTCTTAATTTATTATTGATTATGAAAAATATTCATGCAAATAGTTTTATGTTACTGCATCAAATGTATGCCATTTTATTAATTATAGGGAATGTCAATAATATAAAAAATATATTATTAATTACAAATTGGAAGAAATAATATCAATTTTAATAAGTTGTCACAAAGAAAAGTTTTATTTTACTCATCAAAGAACAAGAAGGGGAGAGAATGGGCAGAATGTATGTCTCCATCATCTGTGCCAGTGAAAGGGACAGCATCAGAGGTAGTGGGGAGGGAATATGTGTTGGCTTGGGAGTCAGGGTTGGAAGGCGGGTGGCTTGGTCTTGATGGGGGAGTTGGGGATGCTTGGTTTGTTGATTGAGAAGAGGCGGCAAGAGCTGATTGATTAAATTGCTCAAATTCTTATTCTGTCACATATGTGGGCTTGACAAACTGAATAGATTGGCGTGAGAGGAGTTCTTTCTGGACTTATCACTATCCCTTTCATAGAATATGACAAGATCAGATAAATCCTGGACAAATATGAATGGGAAAAGCTCATAACCCTTCTCAATTTGGGTGCACAATTCATTGTATGTGGCAGGCTTTAAGCGCCTGAGAGCTGAACCAAAATTGAAAAGACATACATCTACAAAATGCATGTCAGCGTGGTTGATGGGGTAAGACCAGCAGGTATGCCCTGCAGCCCTAATTTCCTTGATTGCACATTCCCACTGCTCCATCTCCACACTCAGTACAACTGTGTGCACAGCTTTTTGTGTAGCCCACTCCTCCAGCATGTCCTTGAGCTCTGTCTGGTAGGCATACTCATCTGTGGTGTTTGATATTGCTGAGTAATAATAGACACCCAATAGTGAAACTGCCAACAAAACCCCAACAAAAAAATACCAGATTGGGCTGCGCTTGTAGATGTCAGATTGGATATGCTTTTATTCATAATCTTGGATGCTTGCAGAAATCTTGACATATGACAAGAAGATGACATCATTGCGCGTCCTCATTGCCCTCTCTTTAATAAAATTAATAATGGTTGAATTGTATGGGTTGGTATCCACTAAACTGGGGCCAGTGAGAACTTGATTAGACAAGATTCTAGCAGCAACCACAACTCTGTGCATTCATAATTTGACTGTTTTTTTATTTATGAAAATGCCATGAAGTCCCAGTTGGAGACAAACCTGGACCAGAGGCATCCGCGGGTCACATTCTATGATGGCCATCATGAGGGGATGGGCTTTTTTGCTATCAGTTGACATACAGGTTCCAGTTGGGGTCTTCTTTGGAGGAGGGCACAATTGGTGTGAGCTCGCAGGGTTGCAGTCACAGTAGACTTTGCAAAACCCATCACGGCCTCAATTTTCCCAAGGGACATAAGCATCCCTTGCTTTTCAATCATTTTGAGAACAATTTCTGGGATGATCAATTTTCTTCTGAGTCTTGCAGGCTGATTGGCTGAAGCAGGGATGTGGATATCTTGGGAACTAGATGTTACCATCTGATTGGCTGTTTCTGGATTATGGCTTCCCTGGGTGACTCCTTGGCTCAATTGGCTGGTTCTGGATGTCATTATTGATATGTGATTTGGGTTAGCAGCTGTCTGTGTGTGATGGGCAAACAAGGCCATGCTTGAGGACGTGAGAGAAAGAACTCACTCCTGGTTAGTGCTTGGGGAGGGGCCTGAGGGTTGAAAATGACCATAGACAGAGGCTTCACTGTTGGAAGACCCAGTGTAGCCCTGCATGATTTTGTCAAGGCCGGGAAACAGCTCGTTTATTAGGTTGTTATTAAAAGAAGGCATAATAAATTTTATATTAAAAAATTAAACTCAAAAAGAGAAGTGTATATTTTAATCAATTTTACTGTTAAGTATGTTAAGTTGCTGAATATTATGATCTAAATTTTAGCCATCCTAAACTGGAATAGGGTGATTTTTGAGAATGCCTATGATTCCTAAAAGAATTAGCACAAATTCACTCTGGATTCTTTAGCATTCTTTTTGAGACACCCATAAATTATATTTATTTTGAGTTCACCTCATTTTTGATTTGAAATTTGGTTCTTGGATTTGACAATCCCACAATTTTGGATTTGTTAATTTTTACATGTTGTCTATGATTTGTTAGACATACAGGAAATCTTAAATTGTACATTAGAATTCCACATTTCTGATTCATGTATCCTGCATTTGTTTGCTGTGTTTTATCTTTTGTTAGTTGAGTTATCTGCTTAAGAGATTCAAAATTTGCCGATTTAAATAAACCAAAAAAATCAAATTAAATGGTTGATTTTATTAAATATTTTAATTTTTACTCAGCTGAGTTGCCCACAAAAGTGATTCAAAATTTGGACCAAGGATTGGACAATCCCACATTTTTACGTTCAGGTTCTGAATTTACAGTATAATTCATTGTGTCTAGACATTTTTGCCAAATAATGCATGTTTTTCGTGAAATTAGCTTCTATTTCTATCAAAAAAGTTGAAATTTTTTATGTGACTGGACTAATTTGTTCTAAACTGAGCCATTTTTGTTTATCTTAACAGGTTGTAAACCTGTGTTACTTTCCCGTGAAAATCATCATACTTAATTTTAGTTTAATGGTTGCACTTAAGATATTTTCAGTAATATTAAAAATTGAAATTTTAAATTCTATATGATGATGAATTTTTTTTGCAGAATTTTATCTAAGCCAAAGATCAATTATAGTTAAGATCAATTGTATTTTAACAAGTCTGAATGTTTTTAAGATGAACATGTAATTAAGTTATAAAATAATCAATCTGGAAACTAGGGATAATAAGAAAATAATGACCCATGATTGCAAGGGTTGAACTACAAGTTAAAAATTAAGCTTTTAAATAAAAAAGTTTATTAAAGTCTAAGTGACCTATATTCTCATTTTGACATAATCTAGATCACACTCCACTGGATTCAACCTTTATACTTTTAAAGATACATTAAGGATGAGCCCAATCAAGCTTTTGGTTTGGCCATCAGCTTTAAATTTAGATAATATTGAAATTCAATTCAATCTCTTCGGCTTGAGCGCACTCGAGATGACATTACAGACAGGCAGATTCGCTTTTCTATATATTAATTAATTCGAACGAATTTGAACAATCACTTGTATAAATAAATCGAACGAACTTTAACACTGGCTTTTATATGTATTAATTCGAACGAATTTGAACATGATAATTTTCTGTTGTTCCAAGCCTTTGTATAGACTTAGAGGTAGGATAAGGTCTCTCTCTTTTACTTTGGTCGCCAGAAAATATAGCCCAACATGGTGAGACAAAAAGATTCAAGAAAACGATATTAACTTAACTTAGGCCCGTGGACCTAAGAAACATCTCAAGCGCCTCAATGCTCCCAAGCATTGGATGCTGGATAAATTGACTGGGTCATATGTAAGAACCGACATATAAATAAAGCTAAAAAAATAGGCTCCTAGACCCAGCTCAGGACCCCATAAACTTCGCGTGTGTCTTCCTTTAGTCATTTTTCCTTCGTAACCGTCTTAAGTACGCTTTAAATGCCCGTGAAGTCACCAGCATTCTCATGCAACGTCTTATCAAAATCGACGGAAAAGTTCGTACTGATCCCACCTACCCTGCTGGTTTCATGGATGTCATTTCTATTGAAAAGACTGGAGAAAATTTCCGCCTTGTCTATGATACTAAAGGACGTTTTACCATCCACCGCATCACCGATGAAGAGGCTAAAGTACCATAATTTCGGAGAATAAGCTAACGTTTTTAGTATAAGCTCTGCAAGGTCAAGAAGGTCCAACTTGGTGCCAGAGGTATTCCCTACGTCGTAACCCACGATGGCCGTACTATTCGTTACCCGGATCCTCTCATCAAGGCTAACGATACCATCAAGTTTGAAACCGAGACTGGAAAAATCTCCAACTTCATCAAATTCGAAGTAGGTAATGTTTGCATGATTACCGGTGGACGTAACACTGGGCGTGTTGGAGTTATCACTTCCAAGGAAAAGCATCCCGGCGGTTTCGAAATCATTCATGTCAAAGATGCTCTTGACCGTGCTTTCTCTACTCGTATCACTAACGTTTTCGTTATTGGAGAGGGCAATAAGGCATGGATCTCACTTCCTAAAGGAAAGGGTGTTAAGCTTACCATTTCTGAAGAACGTGATCGCAGACGTGAGCGTGTTCTTGCTGGTTCCAACTAAAATAAAACAAACCCAAAACCCCTGATAGAATGGCCTATATACTTAATTTATGGCTATACATAGTTTTAAATGTCAGAAATATTTTTATAAACATTACTTTCCATTGTAGAAAACATTGTTTTAAGTTTTAAATAATCTTTTTGTCTGTTTCATCGAAGATCCAGATGTTTGTGTTTTTCGGGGTTTACTGTTAAGCGGTCTAAAAATATTTTGCATTAAAGCCTATAGTTTTACATTCGCTCTATAGTAATAAATATTTGATATTTCTAATCATTCTTTAAAAGTATATCTTTTTGGATGCTATGATTTATAATATAATTTGGTGATAGGTAAATGCTTTAGGATTTATATTTAGTAAGATAATATGCTAATATAACTATATTATATATTGATGAATTTTTATTTCATGATTTTAAATTTATTAATATTTTTTGCTTTGAAATAGTTATATTTATTTAGGCAAGTTACTATAAATTATATATTGTTTATATCGACTAGGCATAATGCTATCTATCAGGTATAAATAGACTTATTTTAATAATGCTACAATGGTAATGGACAAGTGTGTACTAGTCAGCAGACTGTCAAAAGCAAACAAATCATTCACACTGGCATAATTCGTTTTCTTTCAAACAGTCTGCCTGAATCTGGCACCAATTTTCTTGCTTGGGACATAGTTTTATTGACTGTGCAAAATCCTTGATTTATTTTTCTATTATTCTAGTTGTTAAAAGGTTTATTTACTGATGTGCATTAATAAATATTTAGTTACAGATAATACTTTTTTATTTGAGATAGATTGGTAAAAGGAAAGATGTGATAGGTAGGCTGCCAAAAGGGCAAAGCTGTGCTACTCTCAGCTTCACCTTTTCATGCCAGCCCACCAGTATAGGCTTTTAATATCCCAGACAGAAGCAGTTTTTATTGGTTTAGCAAATATGTTAAATTAAATATATATCAGGGTATCCTAGTTTTTGCATAGTTTAGTTTAGGGTGTGTAAAAAGCAATCAATAGTAGGCAGTGTTGCAGCCAAGATTATTATATTGTCTGACAATGTATTTCACAATACACAGGGTGTGTGCAATGAGTTGCCACATGCTGTATCTACCAGCATTCTTTATTTCAGTTCAAGTGTTGAGATACAAACAATTTCTCCTTATAAGGAGCAAAGCCAATTTCAGCCAAAACTTCTTATTCAGGTATTCAAAAGCCAAAACCCTATTTGGGTCATGCCACCCACCTGTAGTCTTATGGCTATCTTTTTCAGTATATTCACTTCCATTTTCTAATAAAGACCTTATCTTAACCAAATTTCTGACCTCTTTCTAGACTGTTGTCTTTTTCATCCCAAATGCTGAACTACAATTAGTACAGTTGTAACAGTGATAGCACAGATAAGTTCAATTCATGGACTATTTTTAAAGAAATTCCCCATGAAAGGATGAAGTGTGCACTGTGTGACTAACCCTCTCTGAGAACCCTTTCTGCATATTTCTGATGGAATATTCTGTTAGTGTGATGCCCTGCCCCAAAGGGCAGGCTTTTTAGTACAGTAGTTTTAAAAGCTATGGCAACAACCAAAAATACCTCAGATTTAAACAAAACAATTTCATATTTGAACAAAATCCAACTATCAGGTTGAAATATACACTCTGTTAACAGGGATTTTTGGCGTTAATGAGCGAGATGGGTCAATACAGCAAAGAAGTGCTCACGCGCAAAGCAAAACTATTCAAAATACAATCCAAAATACATTGATTCACAAACAAAATAATGTGAGTTAACTTTCAGTGTACATATGTTTACTATGTGAATCAGTGACAAAATACACCCAAGCGCGGTGAGTCAAAACTCAACCCAAAACCAAAACACAATAGCAACTCACTATGTAAACAAAATCACTCAAATGTTGTGTGCAATGGATTGTAATCATGAATGATACCAAGGTATCTAAAATAAGACACGAGATCTGAAACATAAATTTTAAAATATTGTGTTGAGTGCTTAATTTAGTTTAAAATCTGGAAAATGGATGAAAATTATTTTGGGTATTCTAAAATTGGTGTGATAAAACCAAAAACAACTAATTAAGAAATAAAAAACCTATAAGTGGGATATTGGGTGGAGAAAACTCTTATTGAATATCCATATTTAGATAAAAAGCAAAAATTAAAAACCACTGTATAACTTAATTAAGTTTTATTTAGTATTTTATTAAATTGTAAAATAGAAGATACACAACAACAGAGTGACAATGGACCCATTGTGCACTACAGTCTTGGTTGCCCCCACGGGTCAAAGAACAGAGTTAGTGCAACCCAAGTGCCTACCCAGAAAGGAGACAGGAGAGGAGAGTTCCATAGTGACGCTGCACTGACACAGCCAGTTTAAGGATCACAAGCTGCTAGGGTGCAGAGCATCAACCCTTGGGTCCCCAAGCCAACCCAGAAGCCCATCAAGGTTACTACAACAAAAACGGTTAAAAACAAGGAGGTAGAACTTACTTTGTATGTGTTTGACATTGTGTACCGGCAAGAGTTGGTCTTATCAGCCATGCTGGAGAAGGTTAAGCCTGTACTTGACACTAGCAATGAGCCTTACGTCAGTGATGACAATCAGGAGGAGGACAAGGAGCCAGAGTTCTATAAAGCCAATGAAGGACAGCTGGTCTTGAAGAAAGTTGCTGCATTCTACACCAAGGTACCTATGCCCTGTGTTGTGCCCAATGCCAACAAGTCAATCCTCAATCCTCACCGCCAAAACGCCTGCCCAGAAGCACATCCCCAATATCAAACACATCATCCTGATTAAGCTAATGTGTGAATATGGTGATTACAAGGCAGCCACGGCTCTTGTTGGGGTGGATCCCAAGTACGTCTTGAAGACCTTCAACATATTCATCAATACTTGCTGAGTCCTTGCCACAGAGAAATCCTTGCATGTTTCCACCATGCTCATCAAGGAGCGCAAATGGGCAATCCACCAGTGGATAACCCAAGATTGCCATCTTGAACTGGCAAATATACAGGCCATGCTCAAATCTACTTTTGGGGTTGAGGCCTCAATTTCCTTTTATTATCATTTGGTAAAGGGTCTGCGGTTTTCATGAAAAAAACTTGGGGTATCCTCCTACAATAAAAACAGTTCTTTTAATGTTGAGACCCAAAAAAATATGCAGAGGTGTACACTGCCCTCAAAGCCAAGAGGACAGTCAAATTCTATTACATTGACAAATCAGCATTTGCCTTGTCTATGAAGAATGCATATGAGTATGTCCCAAAAGGCTCAAATGATGGGGTAGCTTGGTGTGCCACAGTCCACGCCACAGCCTATTCAATGATGACTCTCCTTGGTCCAAAGGGGGTTGAGCTCTATCAAATGATACTAGGCTCCCACAACAGCCGTATCTTTCTAGCATTCCTCCAATTGGTCCAGGATCACCTGAGGCGCACAAGCCCTGGATTCACAAATGTAATTGTGCTAGATAATGTGAGAATTGGGGGGCAGGTTAAGAGAAAATAAAACCAAGATCTCAACCACAATAAAATTGCAGTTTCAGCAACAACCAAAAGGTTGCTGCCAACAATTCCTGAGATGCCAAAGAAGAGAAGGAATCAACTGAACATCAAAAGCAACAGGCAAAACCAGAAGGCCAAATTAAACTAACAAATTTTGAACTTTATTAGAGTAGATAATGATGAAGCAAGGTCTTTTACAACTCTTGCATTCATTTAAGGGGGAGGGAATTAGGGTGAGAGATCAAATATCACCAAACTAATTGACCAATGATATGAGCTGATATGAGTGCTGTCACGCTTTTTGCATTACAGCGCCACAATTATTGAGATTATAGGGCACAGGAAATTTTCCAGAATACAGTCATATGTGAGGATATGAGTAGTACTGTATCAGAAGAGCCAGGATTGAACAGAACCATGATTATTGCCCAGCCATAGCTTCTGATTGCGCAGAAGCACTTAAGAATTAGGATTAAGGTCAACCAAATTAAAGATAAAATAAAGATGGTTCAAAGATAATTTTATTGTAAACTATTAATTCTTCTTATACCTTCTGCAAGAGTAATCTCTGGGCTGCTAGCAATGTCTTCTAAGACATTCTAACACACCCCTAATTTGGGTAATTCTTAATCTAGGTTTGGCGCTTATCACACGTCAACCAATAGAATATCTTCATCTTCACCCTGCACAGGTGATCCTTGCTGGCGTGGAATAATTTAGTACTTCAGGATCACTTCTTACTTCTCTGGCATCCTGCAAGCTTAATGATTATTAATGTGATAAATATGGGAATTTGAACCCAGCGTCTTGGCGCTTGATATAAAAGTAGTTTGGCGCCTAATCCAGTTGCTAGGCAGCGCCGCGGCGCTTGTGTATTTTTAAAGTGCTGCAACAGCAAATCATGTATCATTTAATTGCCGCGGCGGCACTTATCATTGGTTAGTTTAAGGCTCAGGTCAGCAGACTACTGCTGATCCAATATGCATATAGTTTATACTATCAATTTATATAATTTAGTAGCTGCATTTCATATCCGCAAGCTCCATCATAATTAGTATCATTGTATTTTGTTCTACTAATTATGGATTTGATTATAGCAATCCCAATCTGTGAGCTCTGTCATAATTGGCATCATTTTTTGGTCAAAATTCTCAACAAGTGCATTTCTCAAGGCGGTAAAATCTTGACAAGGTTTGAATGGAGAGAATCAAAAAGGAAAACTGACTCAACTAGAAAATTGAGGAATCTGCTTTAGACGCAACTACCACTGCTCCTGGATGCTCTTGCACATGATATTTAACCAGAGGTGTCTCTTGGGTGGGTTAGGTGGGGCATCTTTGGAATAATTCCATAAGTATTAATTTTTGGGCTTTTTAAGTAACTTTTGGATAATTGTTCAAGCACAATTTGGTGGAAGTCCCCAAGCATTTGGTGGGAATTGAAGTGGAGGCCTAAGGAGGAGGCATAACTTTATCTTATTCTTTCCTATTTAAGGGAATGTGGGACCAGCCAGGGATAGAGAATGAAAGAGTCACCAGCCAACTTAAGAGACCTTTAAAAGGCCAATTAGGAAGATATTTATAAGGGATGCATTAATGAGGCACATATTTTTGGAGAGCTAAGATAGAACATCCTTCCCAAGCGGCAATCAGGAGTTGCTGGTGGCGTTCACACTGAGTTATGAGAAAACTTAGCAATTGATTGCGGTCAAGATAGTGATAGGAGTAGGGGCAGAGAAAATTTAAGTTTGCCTCTGCTAGGGCAGAATAACGGGGCTGGGGTGTAGGGGCAGGGACACAGAGGAGCACACATAACCAAAGCCAAGAAGCGGGCTATCCAAACTGATGGCCGACATGAGACTAAATCTCATACAATCTATTATTTCAATATGACTGCCAAATAAAGATAAGAGCATCAAAAGGCTGGAGAAGGGACAGAAACAGGAGGGGAAAACAAAGCCAAGAGGTGAGCAATCCAAACTGATGGCCAATATGAGACTGAATCTCATGCAATCTATTTTTTCAAGATGACTGCTAAATAAAGATAAGAGCACCACAAGGCTGGAGAAGGAAGAGACAAGGACAGAACAGGGTAAAGCCAAAAACCAGAACCAGGATGAACAGCAACCACCAGAATTAACTCATTCTGCAAGTTGACTTACTGAATGTTGACAATTTGTTGACATTCATTAAGTCAACTTTATTTTAGGTTTTATCTGCTGGAATCGGGCATTTCCAAAACTAAGCTAATTTTTCATAGTGAATTATTAAGTCAGAATTGAAAAATTAAAAAGGAACAGTCATAATGTCAACATCATTTAAACAAAGGCTTAATTTTAAGCCAAAAAACTAATATAATTTACTATGAAAATGTAAGTTTCTTTGTACTTTTACATTAAGGTTGACTACAGTAAGTAATATCTGGATGTTGACCCCAAATAAGAATCCATAAATTTCTTAATAAAATACACAATATTATAAAAATAATTACTTTTTATATTTTATACTACTGTTTTTATTAAATATATATTAAAATAAGCATTGAACAAAGACATATTCCAACTTTCAGAGTGTAATTTTTATTATTTAGATATTTACTGTTATTTTAATTTCACTGGATAGACTATAGCTTATTTCCAGAAGTCCACTTAAGCCAAAACGCATATGTTAAAACTAGAGATTATATATGTATTTATAATGTCAACTTCATGTCAAATTGATGTGTTGCCTAAATTGCAACAAAGGGGTTCAGCTAAGCAAACAAAGTGATATAATTTAAGCGAGATTTAATAGGAGAGTTACTATAAAAGAATGCTGACTGCTTGAATGTCAACACCTTCACTGGTTTATTAGTAAAACACTACCACTTAACAAAAAGCACACATACAATGGTATGATAATTCAAGCCAAAGTACCCAGGAATGTACTTTAGACTTCCCTCTTCAATCCCTATTATTTATTTTTCATAAGTTACATATGCAAATCTTTAAATTTTTTAAATTTAAAAATAATCAATTTTGGCCTTAAAAAACCAACTCCAGAAAATATTAACTAAGCTTTATAAGTGATTTAAATAGTGTTTTCTAGTTTAATGCTGACTGTCAGTATGTTGACATCAAAATTAAAGCATTTTTTTATGCTGATAAACTAAATTAAATATTTTTGACTATTGTGACTGCCAGAATGTTGACTTTTTATTTAAACATGGTTTTTCCCTATTCTTTACTAATAAACTAGCTCTAAAATTTCTTTCCATACTTCTATAAACAAATTAATTCATAATAAAAAATAAAACAAGTTATTATTATTTAATTTTATTCATGTTTCACATGATTATTCTTACTTTATGAACTATACTCTAATTATTGTAGGACAAATCTTCCAAGAAGCCACAAAAGAACCCCAAGTCAACCAAGAAAGTGCCCAAAGCCTCTGAAAAGGCCCAAAGTCCCTACCCCAACAAAAAACCAGCCAAAGAGCCCTCAAAGAAACAGAAGACAAAGGAGAAGACCCCGGACCCTGAAAGCAAAGAGCCCTCCCCTGACCCCTCCTCTTCTCCAAGCTGGTATCAATCAGAAGGAGAGAAGGTTCCATTAAACAAGCAAGGAAGAAAGAAGATACCCAAAAATCCAGAACCCTAGTCAAGCCCAGATGAATCAAGCTCAAAGGAATCAAGTCCCAAGGAATCAAGCTCATCCCAGTCCAAGAAGCGCAAGAATCCAACTCCAGATAATTACCCTTCACTGCTCAACAAATCTGCACCTCTATCCTCCTCATCAAGTATCAATAAAGAAGATCCTGATGATTAACTGTCTGACTATAATCAAGCATCAATTGGCCCATGGGATCCCCTAAAGGTTCACAATATATGTAACATCAATGGAGAGTTTAAGCTCCCAAAGAAGTTCCCTTGGGTTTTCCCTCTAATGTCTGTCAAAGGAGGTGCAAGTTTAGTCTGTGATGGCTGTTTTTAATTGCACTAATCAAAAGAGAGCAGGAAGAAGCAAGAATTATGTGTGTGAAGATAGAAGCTGCACTGCCAGGATCAACACAGAAGGATGGGATAAAGTCACTAGTGAAAAAGGAGAGCACACATGCAATGCTCCAATCAATCTTATTGAAAAGCTTCTAAAGTGGTACCTCTACTAAATAGTCCCAGTCTCCAAAGACGTCAAGGCTTCTGATCTGGCAGTTAAGGCCACCACTCACCTAAGTAATGAGAACCTGAAGCTCATCCCTGACCGCAATCAGTTAGTGAAGTACATATGTGACAAACACCGTGATCTATTCCTCCATAAGAAATCTGCCATGGTCCAAGGAGAGTTAGTATTGACAGAGGAGTTAAAGATGTTCAATGGTGATGAGGTATTCCTTTTACATGATGATGGGCCTACATCAGAGGCAAGAATTATATGCTATGCTACACAACAGTGCCTGGAGCAGTTAAGAGATTCAGAGACCTGGTTATGTGATGGTACCTTTGCAGTATGCCCCCACCTTTTTACCAACTATGGGTTGTACATTCCCTTATTGAAGGCAAGGTGCTCCCATTTGCATACTTTCTGCCTCCTGGGGCAACAGAAGAGATCTACACAAAGGTCTTTAAAATTATTCAGGAGGGCATCAAAGCCCTACCCAATAATAAAAAGAGTCCCCCTGGCCATAACACTAGAGCCAATCCAGATGATGATGAAAAGGATAAAGCCACTCTTGCTGCAGAACAAGAAGATCATGATAAAGCACTTGGACCCTCAACTATAATCATGGACTATAAAACTGCCCAGTATAACGCTTTTGTAAACACCTTTGATGGAGAGGTCCATGGGTGTTTTTCCATTATTGACAGGCTTTCAACAGGCAACTAAAGGGTCTACCTGAGCTCAGCAAGCTCCACTGTCTAGATACATCAGGAAAGTGCAAGTTCTTAATTCAGCAGTTTGTAGAACTAGTCTTTGTAAAGCCAGAGCATGCTGGACAAGCCTTTGAGCTCCTATGCCAGGATCCATATGCCAAGAAACATGAGAATGCCTTCTACCCTTTCATTGAATATTAAAAACCACAGTGGATTGGACATAAGGTTACTAAGCGCCAGAGCAAGCCCAGAGCCAAAGCCAACTGGAACTGCTACCAGGCTGTGACCGTACGACAGTCACTATTGAGTATTTAGCCAAAAAAATGCTCCAAAATATAAAGTTATCTCTGTTTTTCTGATTATTTCATGTAGATAGGTTAGATTGGAAGTCTTAAGGTAAAGATTCCTGAAAACTGGATATCTAGGTTCAATAAAAAAACAGAAGGCAAGATTGGCCAAGTCAATCTGGGAGACTGGGTGTCTCAAAAACGGTTTAATTAATTGGGAAAATTAATAAATAAATACACAGGAATATAATTAATGAGGATTTAATTATATTGGTTAGATTGTCTTGACTATGTCAAGAAGTTTGGTTAAGGTCAACCATAAGTAAACCCCCAAATTTTGGGTCAAAAGCGCCGCTTTGGAAAATTCATTGGGTTAAAAGCACCGTCTAATGGATTTTCAAAGCGCCAAGGCGCTGCTATCAATTTTTCAGGTGCTGGGGCGCTGCCTGGGAAAGTTCCTGGGTGCCGCGGTGGCGCCTGGTTTGAGTTTCAAAGCGTTTTAATGGGTTTTAAGTCAAAAAACCATTAAATGCAAAGATAACTAAATAAAGGCAAGGATGCCTAGGAATTCAGGGTTCATCAGCTGGTTCCCAGTTGGAACATTAATAGCTGAGTTTTGGGATGTTTAATCCACAGGGTTTTGGTGCCAGAAGCTGAGGAAGCTCCATGCTGAAATGGTACATTGGGATGAATGGAGTCAGGTGACTTCTTCCCATTGTAGGTTGATTCTCATAGGTTGAGAAATATTGGTGATATTTTAGGTAAAGATCTAGGTTTGGATAACTTGAACATCATAGATCATGTGAGATGAATCATAGGTTGATTCAGGAACCAGAGGGGTTTTCAGCCAAATATGCCCTGAATGGTATATAAGCAAAAACAGCTATACTTTAATAAAGATATATTATATTGTTGATTTTGACGCTTTCCCCTCAACTACATTTTCAATTATCATGTCTTCTTTGTTAAATTTTGAAAGGGCCAAATTTGGAGTACTTTGCATGGAAACTGCTGCTGCCAGGAAAGAGGTTCCTACAAGTTTATTGGAGGAAGCTTGGGCAAGCTTAGAGGTCACCAAGACTGTGCCTGAGGAGTCCTTGGTGGAAGTAAAGGCTGCGTTCAAAGAGTTATACTCCAATTACTTTGCAAAAGAAGGGACTCCCACCTAAGGAAACCAAATCTATGTGTGGGATTCCTGGAACCTGTTAGTAGGATGGGACAAAATCTTACAAGTGAAAGAAAAGGCAAATTGTGAAATTGAGGCTTTAAGGGCAAGGGAGGAAAAAAGCGTTGAGATCATGGCCCGTTGGCAGGATGATAACAAAGCGTTGTCCCATAAAATTGCCTCTCTGGAGACAAAGCTCTTTGAAGCTTCATCAAAGGAAGGTAATGGGAATACAAGTCAAGGGCATGGCAATGGCGGAATGGACTGGTTGGACCTGGATCCGCCACACAGGCAGTTCTTAAGGATGAGATGAAAGCTACTTTATCTTTGGAGGGCTGGCATAAGCATATCAAGTCCTCCTTTGGAATCAAGCCCAGATACTAGCCTTCTATGAGCATCTCAAAGTCCAACAGGGGAAGACTGCTGCATCCATCAGAGATATTGAGAACCACCCATCCAAGAAGAGGAGAACCACCAAAGAGAAACAATATCAAGAGAAGATCAAGGACGTTGTCAAGGCCAAATATAAGCTTTCAGAAATTGGGGAATACATCAAGAAGATTGCCGCAGTTCTTAATGGCAACCAGGTGATCACAGTCTAGCTTTTGATTAAATTTATTGAGTATTGTCTAATTTTGGATATAGTTTTTATATGTTAAGTATAATATTTTTAAATAAATAGTTATTCTAAATAACTCATTAATAATTTATGATACTGTTTTTATAAAAATCATTGATTTTCTATAGATAGTTTGATGGTTTAGACTGTATTACATGGCCTACATTGGTATTTTACTAGTAAATTGTATGTTTTTTGTAGTTTTTAATATAGAAAAAACTTTATATTACTATTTCTGATTATTATATTGTCTATAATACGTAAATTTTTATGTAGCATCTTTTTGTGTATTGGATTTTTTGTTTTTATAAGTGGGAAAAATTTATTATAGTAAAGATAGCAATTTCATAGTGAATTATTTTTGAAGTGTATTTTTATGAATTTTTTTAATTGTCATGTATAATTTTTTATGGACTTTTTTAAATCTATTTTGTCACATTACCCTAAAAAGTATCTTGAAGTTTAATTTTTATTAAGTAAAATGTTCAGGAAACAGGTTTCTGCTTATTAAAAAAGTGTTGACATTTAGTAGTCTGCATGAGTTAAAACTTAATTCTGACTTTTCAATGCTGTTGACATTAAAGTATTTTTAATTCTGATTGTTGACATATAGTAAGTCAACTTGTAGAATGAGTTAATTCTGGTGGTTGCCAGATGAACTATCCAAACTGGTGGCTGACATGAGACTGAATCTTATACAATCTATTATTTCAAGATGACTGCAAAATAAGGATTAGAACATCACAAAGCTGGAGAAGAAAATGAGCAAGAATGGGGACCAGCAGGGGGGGACAAGGAAGCACTGCCCAGGGAACAGGATATATCAAGCCAAGAACCAATGCAGGCAGGGGGAACATGCAAAGTGGATCAAAACCTTCAGCAGCGTAAATACATAAAATATATAAGATATATGAAATATATAGAATATATAAACATATAAAATATAAAAATCATATAAAATGTATAAGTACATGAGATATAAAGTATATTAGATATACAAATATATTTATATATAAATATATAAGATATATAAAATATACAAATATATAAAATATACAAATATATAAAATATATAAATACATAAGATATATAAAATATATAAATACATAAGATATATAAAATATACAAATACATATAAAATATACAAATACATATAAAATATATAAATATATGGCTGCCACAATCACACAAGATGACTTTAAAACTGCTTTCTAAAACCTGGTTGACCAGGCTCAAATTAAAGCAACCAAACAACCATGAGGTCTACAGGAATAAAGATGAGCCTTCAGCAGGCCACCACACCAGTTTAAGCAACATATAGTCCTTAAACAGCATTCTAACAACAAAAGAGAAAGCATAAACTTCCAACCAGAGGGACACACAAGTGACAGTGGCTTACAGCAACAGAAAAGCACCCAGAAGGCCTCAACAAAGTTAATTAAAAGTAGAACAGTTTTCTTTTTTTTTAAAAAAATTCAAGGCCTCATAGAAGCAGTCAATTATGACCTACAATATGCAATAGAAATTTCAGCCAATCATAAATCTCCCAGGCAGCAAATTAGGGCTCAAAAAAGATAACCAAGAGGAAGATCAAAGGAATAATCAAGGCAGAAAATTTTCTTTTGGTTGCCTCTAGGGCAAGAGCAATTTAGCCAATCAAAAGCAACATAGGGGAAGATGAGGCCAATCAGAAACAGAAGTAAAAGTGAGTGTTGCAGATTAAATGGATTAGACATTAAGTTGTCCATCTAGGAATCAAGCAACAGAACAGTTGCGCAATTGCACTATTGCATCCTGATTCTACTAGTGATAAAAACGTTTAAAACGCCTCTAAAACAGGTGTTTGATTTGCCTTTCAAATGCACACAAGGCACAGGCTTCACTTACGGGATTATAAATAGAACAATAAAGTTATTTATATCTGTCTCCTTAAGGAAAGCCACATGGAAGCAGCCGTTCTCTTACGCAGGACTTTTAGCTATGCCAATCCACTCTCCTCCATTTGGGAAGTCCTTCTGTCTGTGCCCCCCTGCCTCTGGTGGCAATTACCCTGCCTCACTCTATATAAGTGCAATACTATCTAAATAAACACCAGTTTTGTCTATACACCTTATTATTCTTCTGTCCTTCATAGGCTGTCACTATACCATCAACAGGTATAGTATTAAGAATTAGGTCACTGACTAACTGTTTTTAGAAATCAGCACCCAGGCTGCATATTTTACAACATTGGCGCTCATGTCTTACAACACCACCAGCCCCCACCCCCCGCGGTACTTTCAATGAGGAGGGAGGAATGCCCCTGGTCCAGTCTCCTGCCACTGCTTCTCCTTACCACCAGGCACTGGCCTTTACGGCTGCTAATGCCCATGCTGGGGAAAGAACAGGCGCTCCCTATGGCCTGCTCAACCTAAGCCAATTCATGCCAGAACATCAATGCCCCCAGGATATTGTTTTTGGTCAACCACTGCTCCTACAAGTCCCTGCCCCCTTGGAGATAGACGCCAACTCTTCACCTTCTGAGGACGCCTTCTGTAATGCCATACACACCATGGATGCTGGTGCTGCTGGCAATGGTTCTTGCTCTGAACACCTGGCCATTCAGCAGCCTTCTACTGAAAACGCCTTGGGTTGCTTTCAGAATCTCTCCCAGGTCAACCCTGACCAGCTCTGCTGTGACCTCTGTACTGTCAAACATATCAAGGACTACCTACAACAATTCACCCATCCTGCCGTATGCCACAATCAAATGCATCTGGGCCGCATCCAAAGTCTAGTGCACAACCAGGGAATACTGATATCTAACCAACAGACGTTCCTCCAGGTCCTTTACTCTGAGCTTGGCAATACTTTCACCACTGTCAATAAGTATCTTACCAAAGTCACCAACGCCCAGAATACCATGCTCCACTGGGTTGATGCCATCAAAGCAGGTATAGCTAAGCTAGTTCCAGTGCATGTGGTACAGACCCTCACCCATCAGGGTGTAGATGCCAATTAGATTAGTGTGGTTACTACTCACGTGCTGGAGACTGGCCCCATGGTTTGAAGCCTGACTCATGAGCTGGAAGTCTTAGCCCGCCGCCTTGCCACCATCCCCTTGTTCACCCCCACATTTGCTACCACTAACAACTCCTCTTCCAGCGCCCTTCTTGGTTGAGACATCCTTGAGCTCTTTAATCACTACAAGAAGATGCAGAAAGAATTGGTCCAGCAGAGTGCCAATCTTGCCTTCCTGTTTGATGGCTACCACACTGTGTCAGAACTTCAGGATTGTCTCAAACTTTGCCAATCACATGACAGAGCCAACAGCCAGAACCAAGTCAGGAAGGACAAGGAAGTAATAGCCTTGCTCCAAGCTGAGCTTGCCACCCACAAAAAGTGCATCACCTCTCTGGAAGATGACTTGGGTATCACCTGTCAGGAGAACAAGGTCTACCAAGATGAGCTGGACAAGCAACAACTTCTCCTGGACGCCTTCCAGAGCCAATTGGATAGGATAGACTGTAAGATTATGGCTGTCAACTTACAGGCTATGTCCATTAACTCCAAGAGTCTCCACAGTCCACTGAGGTCCTCTAGTCCTGAGTTCTATCATAGCTACAAAAGCAATGAGGACCACACTTGGTTGGCTCCTAACACTGTACAAGTATTAGAGCCAGTACTGGAGTCCGAGGATGACGTCCTGACCACCCCTGAAGCTTCTGGAGCTGCTCAAGACAGAGAAGGTGAACGCAAAGCCCAGTGAGAGGAAAATTGTTGCCACGCCTCTGAGGCTAGGGTTGCTGCCTCCACTCTCAGCTGTTCCTGTCCCACCTGCTCTCCAGTGAGGATCACACCTGCTCCCCTCCAACATGGCTCCAACAACTTCAAGCCTGTCAATCTACCCAAGTTTGACCGCAAGAGCAATGTGGCCATGTTCTTACGTCTGTACCAGAACTTCATGTATGGTGCAAAAAATGCCATGAGGGACTCCACAATCATCAACTGTCTGGATGCTGAGACTCAAACCATTATCTTGCCACATCTTCCTGAGAATGGCTGGACTTTCGCCAACATCTCCAGAGCCTTGACATAAGAATTTGGTAGTCAAGAAGCACTCCTCAGCTGCAAGATGGACTTTGCCAATACCAAGTTAAAGGTGGGGGAACCCTAGAAGACTTCAATTCTAGGTTCTACCTTGAAGCTCAAACTCTATTGTCTATGAGTGCAGTGCAGTTTATTGATGTGCAGTCAGCACTCCTTAATACTGTACGTGTCAACCAGGAACTATCTCAGGCTCTTAAGTCAGGCATTTACAACGCTCACACTGTACCAGATCTGATCTGTCTCCTACGCACCTACAAGGAGGAGTTTGAAGTCCCTCTTCCTGGAGGCCCCCCTTGCCAGCAATCTGAGCATAGACCCCAAGTGGCTCTTGAGATGCCCAAGCCTTCCTACAAGGTTGGGCCTGCTCCAGTCAACAATGGCCCCCGTACTTGCTTCAAATATGGTATGGCTGGCCACTTCTCTTGGGAATATAGGAATCCACGTCAAAAGATCCATCATGTAGGCATGGAGGACACTGAGGAGGACTACATCCAGGACGCTGATATTGAGCAGGACAATGAGGACCAGTCAAAAAAATACTAAGCAGCCAGGACAAGGAGAAATCCTTGGCTGCCTTTGTAATTTTGACACCCTCATCTCCCCCCATACCACTGCCCCCTGACAAACCAGATCAGAGGCCTACTGCCTTGCCATCCTCTGGGACTAACCCTAAGGATGAACCCTCTCTGATTGACTTCAACTCCCAACCAATACATGAGGATGCAGAGTCTGACAGAGTTCAAGAGGACCTCCTCCATTGAGTCCTCACTGTTAACACGCAAACTCATTTGACTACACTTTGCCCTGAGGTGGTTATCCCTCAAATAGCTCAGAGAACAGTGTTCTTACCCTATGCTGAACAACTGGCTCAACCAGGCGTTGAAGTCACTCATGAGGAGGACAGTGCTGAACAACTAACCAAGCTGCTCCACACAGTAAACGTCTCAGCACCACTAGAATCCCTCAAGGAAGTAAACCCAGATGTGGGAGCTGCCATGGATACCTTCCTGGAGAAGTTCAAAGGACTAAGTGTACACCAGGTCTCAAAGATTGTGGAGATCAGAGAGGACCACCAGGATTGCACCTATATCAACCTGGTAGTGAACAAGACTCATGTCCAGGCCATATTGGATACTGGTGCCCCTGGGAACATTATATCCTCTTGGCTGGTTAAGAAGCTTAAGCTGGCACCAGAATTGACCTACCATGAAGAGTTTGGTACTTCTGAGCCACTGATCACTAGAGCTAAAGGAGCCTACTCTTCTCTCCCTCTTTGCTTTGGGAAGCTAATGGTCACTACTCCTGCTATAGTTATGGAAAACAACAGCTATGACATTCTTATTGGGACTAGTTTCATGGTTCAGTATGGTACTGTGACTAACCATGGAGACCATACATTTTCAAATATTGGGCCACTTCATACTCATGTTCTAGCATGGTGATATCTGTATGACCTGCCCTTACAACGTCTGCACTACATCAATCTGGAATACGCCAACAGAGAGCTTCCAGTTGCTTATACACTGCTTAGTAAGAAGGTCAAGGTGCTACCTCTCTCAATTGGGGAAGCCAAGGGTATCCCAGTCTACGCCTCCTGTAATGTGACTATCCCACCTGGCGCCCAGGTGATCCACAATACAGGCCTCTTGCTAGCTCTACCAGCTGGCACTCATGGAGAAATCTTTGGCATTCCTAATGCCTCCAGACTAGAACCATGGGTTGCACCAGGCATCCTCATGCCAAGTGAGAAGGAGGTACTCATACTCTTGGCCAACATGAGTTATGAAGCCATGGTTGTCTCCAAACACCAACTGCTGGCTTATATACAACTGAAAGAGCATGAAAACCTGCAGGAGACCACCCCCTTTGCGGACTTCTCTGAGTTGGGTCTACCCTGTGAGCAACCACTGGTGCTATCAGTCATAAGCTGCGACTCTCTATCTGGCCTCTCCAAAGAACAGAAGGATCAAGCTATGGATCTCTTTTCCCAGTATAAGAATGTGTTTGCCAAGGATGATTATGACCTGGGCAAGGCTGCAGATGTTTCTCATCATATTGATACCCAAGGCAGTCCACCTATCTGCTCCAGACCTATACGGCACAGTCAAGCCAATCATGCTGTGGCTAATGAGAAACTTCAGAAGCTATTGGGATCTGGCCTACTGGTCCCCAGTAAAAGCCCTTGGGCTTCCCCTCTCCTGATTGTCAAAAAGAAGGATGGCAGCAACCGTGTGGTGATTGACTACTGTCAACTGAATGATGTTACCAAGAAGGATTCATATCCCCTCCCTTGTATTGACAATATCTTGGACCAACTGGGTGGCACCAAGTTCTTCAGCGCCATGGACCTTATCAGTGGGTACTGGAAGATTGATCTACCCCCTGCTGATCAAGAAAAATGTGCAATCATCACTGACCAAGGGCTATTCCAACCTACAAGTATGCCTCAAGGTCTGTCCAACGCCCCAGCTACCTTCCAACAGGCTATGGATGCAGTGATGAGCAACCTCAAACTCACCAGTGTCTTGGTCTACCTGGATGACATTAATATGTTCTCCCAAACCTTTAAAGATCACCTACAACACTTGGAGGAAGTCTTACAGAGGTTACTTGCAGCTAATTTCAAGATCAAGCCACACAAGTGCAACTTCTTCAAGGAGCATCTTGAGTTCTTGGGGTTCATCATTAGCCAAGATGGACTCTGCCTTGTACCTCTGAAGGTGGAAGCCATTGAGCAAATGGAGATTCCAGCCAATAAGCGGGACATGCAGGTCTTCCTGGGGATGATTAGGTACTACCGCCGCTTCATCCCCAACTTTGCATCCCTGGGTGACCCCCTTTTTCAGCTTCTTTGAGCTGATAAGGAATTCTTCTGGAGCCCAGCATGTCAATCTGCCTTCAATGCTCTCAAGAGAACACTGACTGCAGCCCCCGTACTGACCTACCCTGACTTTGCCAAGCCGTTTGTGGTTCATACAGATGTTAGTCTGACTGCAATTGGGGGTGTTCTCTCCCAACTGGACTCCAAAGGACTTGAACACCCTGTTGGATACTTCTTGCATACGCTTAAAATTCACAAGAGGAACTACACTATCACTGAGCAAGAGTGTCTGACTTTAATATACTCCTACCAACAATTCAGAGTCTATCTTCATGGGGTACATTTCACAGTTGTAACAGACCATGCCTCCTTGCAATGGCTGAAGACCCTCAAGGACCCCAAAGGGCGTCTGGCGCGTTGGGTCATTAAACTTCAGGCTTATGACTACAAAATCATTCATCAAGCCAAGGCAGCCCACCAGAATGCTGACTGTCTCTCCTGCCTTCCCACTGTTGTCTTAGTATCCCCCATGGCTGACATTCTCTATGACAAGCTTATGGAGGATCCTTCTTTGTGGGGGGAGGAGCCAGTAGAGATACAGAGAGCTCTCAGGAAGCTAAATGTTGATACCAAGGTCTCTAAGGGACAACTCCTGAAGCTTTGTGGAGACTCTTGGCTACTGTACATATACCCATCCCTACGCATAGACTCAGTGCTGGCTGCTTACAAGACTACTGGTCATGGTGGTATACAGAAGATGTTAGCCCTGCTACAGCAGCACTGCTTCTGGGAAGAAATGCACACTGATGTAGTGGAAACACTAGCCAACTGTCATGACTGCAAAAGTTGAGAGACCTAAGGTTGCCAAGTTTCAGCACAGACTTGTACGCCCTGGGTTTGCCTTCCACACTGTAGCCATTGACGTAGTGGGCCCCTTGCCAGCTACCAACAGCTGCAACAAGTTCATCATTGTGGCGGTTGACTATCTGACTAAATGGGTAGAGGCCAAGGCAATTCCCAACCAATCTGCACTGGTGATAGCCACGTTCATCCTGGAGAATATCATATACAAACATGGTTGCCCCCAGATTCTGCTGACAGACAATGGTACCAACTTAACCAGTTATATCATCCCCCTGCCATAACCAACTGATAGGAATTCATGGGACACTATACACTTCTTATCACCCACAGAAAAATGGCATGGTAGAGCGCACTAATGGGAGCCTGGTCCAGATACTCCCAAAGCTCAGTCACCAACATGAGACTGAATGGGATACCTTCCTGCCTGCGGCCACCTTTGCATATAACATTGGGTATCATTGGGCTACTGGCAAGCCGCCCTTCCAACTGCTCTACGGCCAACAACCAGGACTTCCCCCTTTACTATATTCCTTGATAAAGCCCAGCCTGGCTGTGTCCCCAGAGGCGTACCTCAACAAGCTGGTTCAAACTCTTATTTACTTGCAATCAGAGGCCTATACCGTAAACTTAAACCATAAGTTGCAGGAACTAGAAAAAGATGCATCCAAACGCCCTGCCTTACCCACTTACCTGGTAGGAGACTCAGTCTACTTCTTCAGCAATAGAGGGTACAGCCGCCAATCCAAAATTGCCTCCCTTTGGCAAGGCCCAGTTCAAGTTATCCAGAAGACTGGCCCTGACTCCTACACCCTTAAGGAGCCCCATTCTGGGCAATCAATCACTAGAGTACACGCTCAGTATATGAGTGCTGCTCCTAGTGACCAAGAGTAAGCCCCAATGAGGACAACAACCCAAAAAAACAAAAGCCTAATTAAAAAATTCCATGGGTTGTTGTCCTGTTTGCGATAGTGTTGCACCAAAGTATGAGGAATAAGAATGAAAGAACAAGACATTTATTGGAGACTGGCAAGACTCTTCCAGTACCGTGCCAACTGTTCTACCACCTGAATGACAGCCAAGAAACACAACTGGGTGCCTACAGATCCATAAAGCCAATGGCCAAGGATTGGGCAATGAACCCCCACCTAACAAGACATGTGAATTGACCCCAAAACTATAGCCACTACCTAGAGACACCAAGCCATTCTTTACCCTGTTGTCTAATCCAGTGGAGGGAAATATTGCAGATTAAATGGATTAGACATTAAGTTGTCCATCTAGGAATCAAGCAACAGAACAGCCACGCAATCACACTATTGCATCCTGATTCTACTAGTAATAAAGACGTTTAAAACGCCTCTAAAACAGGTGTTTGATTTGCCTTTCAAATGCGCACAAGGCACAGGCTTCAATTATGTGATTATAAATAGAACAACAAATTTATTTATATCTAGCTCCTTAAGGAAAGCCATGTGGAAGCAGTTGTTCTCTTGCGCAGGACTTTTAGCTATGCCAATCCACTCTCCTCCATTTGAGAAGTCCTTCTGTCTGTGTCCCCCTGCCTCTAGTGGCAATTACCCCGCCTCACTCTATATAAGTGCAGTACTATCTAAATAAACACCAGTTTTGTATATACACCTTATTATTCTTCTGTCCTTCATAGGCTGTCACTATAACATCAACAGGTATAGTATTAAGAATTAGGTCACTGACTAACTGTTTGTAGAAACTAGCAACCCTTTGCTGCAACTTTTACAACAGTGAGTGAAACAGGCAGAGAGTGTGTGGGGTTTTGATTGGTTGATACAAATGCATTGCCTGCAAGCCAAGCAAAAGCAACTAAAAGTATGGGCCAGAGGAAAAGTAAACCCTCAAATGTAAGCCCGGGCGGCCTAGCCCAAGACAACATAAGGGGAAACTTTCTGCAACAAGGTAAGCCAACTAAACCAAATATATAGCAAATTAAACCAACACCCACCAATCATGCATTGATGGAAGACAGTAGATAAAGAAGCCATTACAAAGAGAAAGGGCACTCAAAGAAAGAATTCCAACCACAACAAGAAAAACAGAGCAGGGCAAGAGAGGACAGACAGGGAGGAGCAGGGGGGATTAGCTGGCTGGGAGAGAGGGGGAACTAGGGCAAGGTATCAGGGGGCGCAGATGAGCTGTGGGGGAGCATGAGTAGGACTAGAGCTTCAGAGTCTATATTTTGTATATTTACAAAGCAATCAAACTAGCAAGTCCAACCAGTAGCAAAATGGCTCAACTGCAAAAAATTGGCTTCATTATGTGAGAATTGGGGATTGGGTTAAGAGGAAATAAAACCAAGCTCTCAACCACAATAAAATGCGGTTTCAGCAACAACCTAAAGGTTGCTGCCAAAAATTCCTAGAGGCCAAAGGGGAGAAGGAATCCACTGAACACCAAAAGCAAAAGGCAAAACCATAAGGCCAAATTAAACAACAAATTTTGAGCTTTATTAGAGTAGATAATGATGAAGCAAGGTCTTTTACAGCTCTTGCATTCATTTAAGGGGGAGGGAATTGGGGTGGGAGATCAAATTTCACCAAACTATTGACCAATGGTATGAGCTGATATGAGTGCATTTCTCAAGGCGGTAAAATCTTGACAAGGTTTAAATGGAGAGAATAAAAATAAGAAAACTTACTCAACTAAAAAATTGAGGAATCTGCTTTGGACGTAACTATCACTGCTCCCAGCTGCTCTTGAACATGATATTTAACCAGAGGTGTCTCTTGGGTGGGTTAGGTGGGGCATCTTTGGAATAATTCCACAAGTATTAATTTCAGGGTTTTTTGGGCTTTTTCAGTAACTTTTGGATAATTGTTCAAGCACAATTTGGTGGACTTCCCCAAGCATTTGGCAGGAATTGAAGTGGAGGCCTAAGGGAGAGGCGTAACTTTACAGATAACGTTGGTCTCCACAAAGTGACCAATATTCTCAAAGAATTCCCAATGATTGATACCAGCATTGCAGTGGGCCCCCAGCAATTGACCACGTCAAATTTGCGCCTTCTCTTCCTCCCTGCTTATTCACCCTTCCTAAATCCCATCAAGGAAGTTTTTGGGTGGCTTAAGCAAGTTGTAAAGCAAGGGTCCCCAACTGAAACCAAGGACCTATTTGATTTTCTGCAGGCCCGGATCCACACCCTCCCAGCTGAGACCATGGCCAAATTCTATGGCCACACTGATTTGTTCATCCCCAAGTGCCTTTCCAAACAGCCGATCAATTAAAGACTTAGCATGTCCAACTTTTTTATATTATATATTTATTAGTTAAGATTTATTAATTATCATTTTATATTTAGAAGCTTCTAAGCCTGCAATCACATTCAGCAGGACCATTAATGAAGGTTTGTAATGTGTTTATTTTATATTAATTTTCTTGTTATGGCATCTAGGCTATCCCACACACTTGATACTGGATTATGCAAATATATTTATATCACTCTTAATAAATAAATATAAAAATGAAATAAAAAAATTAAATGGTTAATGTACAACTTAGAGGTATATTTTATTAACATATATTATTTTGCTTTTTGAAAATCTTCTCTGGGATTTATTTTGCAAAACTTGTTTGCTAAAACAAGAATTAGCAAAATTAAATATACAAAGTAATGATTAAAATTCAAGTGTAAATTTAAAGGTGTAATGATATTTTTATTAGGTGCATCTATAGTGAGTCCTTTGGTATTTACCCACCCGGCAATGGAGGTGGCGCACAACCTTCACAGCCACACTGAAGACGGTGGACACACCCTGATTAAAATATTCTTGGCGGCTAGTAAAAGGGAGTATGGTCAGGTGGGAGTAAAGCAGCAGCTTCTCTGGCGGGCTGCAGAACCGTAAATTCCAGCCAGGACCAGGGCGTCCTGGATCACATGGTCAACTGAGTTGTACCCAGGGGGAACTTCTTGTTGTCCAGGGAGAGCCAGGCCTTGTTGATCCCAAGAAGGGACCTGTCTAGGTCCTTCATGCCGGCGCCAATTCCAAAGTAGAAGAGATTCCCTTGGTAAACAACAAGGTGAAGCCTTTGCCTAGCAAAGGCTTCAGTGAACTTGCACAGCTTATTGTATACTGTACTTATTTTCTTTTTGTGTTTGGGTTTACCAAAGGTCATCTTCATGGCTGCAAAGAGCCCCATCTCATTGGCGCTCCAGGCTAACCCAAAGTTGGTGAGTAGGATTTTTGTCTTCTTTATGGCTGTTGCGCCTGCAACAGCCAGTTTCAACACCTCACGCCCAAAGTTCTCCAACAGGTAAGACAGGGTGTGCTCCAGGGGGTAGTAGAAGCAAGCAGCTGCATGGACCTGGCCCATCTCTGGTATATTATTGAATGGGAGCCTCACCAGGACATCCCAAACAAGCTCAATGGAGTTTACACGGTAAACTTCATTGAGGTATACCAGGTTGAGGTGGACCAGTTGGGCATCCTTGTAGGCAGTAACTGCCCACTCAGATGCCTCCTCAGCATGCGCAAGCTCAGCCAATGCCTCCCTGGACATTAGGAAGGACCTGTGGATTATGTCTTTAAGCTCCTGCACAACAGGGGGACAGAAACAGCTGCCTAGCCACATGATTGGTGTAGTTGGCGTAGAATATGGCAGGGACAAACAGGACCAGGACCCAACAGATTTTACTGTCTATGTTTTCTAAAAGAAAACAAGTAAGTATTTGCAAATTTTTATTATTTTTTTATTTTTTTATGTTACCTTTGCGTGTTTCCTCTTTGCCTGCAGCCTTGGCCAGCTTGGCCATTCTTGGTGCAACAAGTTGAGCAGGAAGTTCTGTATCCTCAGTTCTTGTGCGCTTTGCGGGTTTGAGGTGGGCATACATCTCAGGGTCATCTGTCCAGATGGACAGCACAGAGAGGGCAAATGACTTGAATTGAAGGCCCTCAATCACCATCTTCTGAATGTTTAGTAAGCGCTCAATTGTCTTTTCAGGGCTGTCTGGTATTTTGGTCATAAAGGCTTTTGTGGACACCTTGTCTATTTTGTCTCCTTCAAGGACGGCAGACTTAACTCTTTCTTTGACCTTGCAGTTAATTTCTTTGATCTCTGCAATTGCAGAGTCAAGATTCTTCAAAAGCTTTTCCAATTCTCTCATTGATTTTTTTTACTAACCTTTCCACATATTTTTATAGCTTTCATCCTAATAAAATCTGTATTATTCTTATACTATTGCCTCTTTTTTATTCCTGTTTGTTTTCACATTACTCAAATATCCCATTTTTTACCCATTGTGTATATGTTTTATGCTCAACTCAATATGTGTCATTTGCTTTGTGTTGGTATTGTTTCCTTAATTGCCATATTATTTTTGGCACTTTGCACAGCCCCTTGCAAAAATATTAACAATAATTTGGTGGTTGTCAAAATTTGAATTAGAAAATGTGAAGAATTATTGACCAGGGATTGTAAAAGCCTAATTCATTAGGCAATTAATGACAATTGATAAGAGCCAATCAATTACACTTTCATAAATTAACATCATCACAAGTACATTAATAAATGTACAATTAATGGCTCATGACGTTGTAACCAATGATTAATTATACCACATCACCATCACTCTTAATACTGGACGCCACAACGCCAGCAACATCAGAATAATGCACCACAGCGCCAGCATTAATTATTCTTGGTGCCAGAGCGCTGCTTTAGTTTACATCAAGCACCATGACACCAGCACAATTAATTGCAAGCACCAGAGCGCTGCAATAATTAACATCAAGCGCTGAGACGCCAGCTTTGAGAGGGAATAACACAGAGGCGCCAGGGTTGATTTGAATGGTTGATTTGTCTCTTAGTTAGAACTGGATATAGAAGTAATTGGATATCTTAAAAAGAATCACTGATTAATGTGCTAGGTATTGTGGGATTGTGCCCTAAAATAAAAGGTTGCCCCTTTTTCTGCCAACCCAACCAAGACTCTACAGTGCGCTGGAATGTCCTAGAAGACATTGCCAGTGACTGATGATTAATAATATGAGAAGGTCCCTATATAAGGTGTTGGCAGTAAATGCCAAGGGGCAGAATTCAACCTACTTGTATAGGATTAAATAAAATTTATTCATTACAAATCATTTGGTCTATGTCTTTTGAATCCTCACATTCAAAGATGTACAGTGAGTGTGTGCCCCTGCCTTCCAATTCTTCTGTTGAATCTGCTGGCAAACACCAATTTTCAACAAGTGATGCTCACTACATGGGCACTACACACTCCAACCAACTCTTGTCCTCTGAGTCTGACGCGCTGCCCTCCATCCCTAAAGACCTAACTGGATTTGGGGTACACCACTTGGTAATAGAAACCAGTGACGTTGAGAGGGACCAGATCTTCTGACAGCAAGAGGATATTATCAACATGGATATTAGAGTTGTGTAAATAAGGTCTGAGCTCAAATAAAAGTTGCAGGGATAAATCACCCAGACTAAAATCAGAACCAAGAACAAAGATGTGCACTGAAGCTTTAAACCTACAGATTCTACAAAGGAAGGGAACAAAACGCAAAATGAAGACAATTAACAACACAGAAAAATGGAGATGTAAATGGACCACCAAAAAGAAACGATTTCAGGATAAGGGGTACAAAATCTTCTGGAACAGTGTGGAGACTTTTTGCAACCATGCCAAGACGGCAGCAGCCATGGCCTGAGAAGGGGGTATTTTTGACCCCAGGGTAGCTTTCATATATTGGGGAATGACTTTATTGAAAGTAGGTAAAACTATCTGAAAACAAGTCTTCAGAGGGGAAATGGGAGAGACTATAACTCAACTGAGAGGGAAAAACTTGAATCCAATTAGCCGGCCAGAAGTATTTTCACCTCTTGGTTGGGGACTTCTGCCAAAGCGTTGATGACATAATAATTTGATATTTTTGGGCACTGACTGGTCAACTGCCAAGTGCCACTGGGTAGTGATATTCTGTAATCTTCAACGCATAATTATTTGGACAAAATTTAGGGAGATGTAGGTTAATTCCTTCATCATTAACAGGGGCAGCTTTAATCTATTTTTTTGTCAATGTCTAGATTTAAATCATCTAATATTTTCAAGGGTTTTGCAACTTCCCTGTTCCCATTCTTCTTCTTTGGGCAATCTATCCCAGGCAAAAATGACACTACTGTGACAGTGGAAGACTTGCCTGTACTCTCCTCCTGCCTCTATACATAAGTCCTGGTGGTACCCCTTGCCTGCCTTACTCAGGTCAATCATCAAGACTTAGCATTGGTGGCCTCTGGACTTTTTTTTCAGATATCAGCTTAGCCAGGAGCCCACCAATATTCAGTTGGCTCTCTTCCATCAACATCCCCAGGTCCAACGTCTTATGACTGTATTCCACAGTTACTTGGCAACAGACAAAGGGAACTTAAGCGCTTCCCCACCATTAAGAAAGTAACTGACTATCTTTAAGGATTTTTTCATCCTGCACTACACCAGTTGCTAGGTGTACAGGTGCACCATCACCTGGAGCTTTGGGACCTGGTAACGTACGCCAAGCACCAGCACCACTACCAGGACTGGTTGGTGAGGCAACTGGACTCCAGGTTTGAGGAAGTTAGAACCTACGCCCAGGCTAATAAAGAGAACCAGGCCATTCTGGCCCAACAGTCAGAGGATCTCACTCACCAGCTGAACAACCGCCTGGTCAATGTGATGGAGTCACTCCTGAAGAATTTGGGATGGGACTTGTTTGGGCGCGGGACGTCATCTGTCATGTCATAGCCATTGAGCAATATGTAGCAAGTGCCAACACAGACAGAAGTACCTTAGACGGAATTCTTGCTAAGCTTGGCACCTCCTTGGACCAAAAAGGTTGTTGCCTACGCAATCTGGTTGAGAAGGTTGACAACAATAAAGCCAACATTAATGAGGTACAACACCTGACCTGGCAAGAGACCAAGAAGGCAAGAAATGTTGCCAATGCTGCTAAGGCTAAGGTACCGGCGCTTTGAGACAACTTCACTCAATACAATGACCACATCAAAGATGCCAGTCAAGAGGAGTCCTCCCAATTGCGCCAGGAGTTCCTGACACAACTCTCTAACCAACCTCCAAACAACTCTTTCATCAGAGAGCACGGTTATTCAGAACTTGATGAGCTACATCACCAGGTGGAAAACATTGTAGTCTCTAATAATGACCTATTTCAAGAAGTAAAACAAGCAAGTGACAAAGGAGAACAGAGCATTGCTTCTCTTAAGGCCAAGCTTGAGAAGCTACAGGTTGAGATTAAGGGGCATGATGAGCAGTCTGCCTCACATAGTGCATCCCTGGAGGACTTCTGCAAGGGGATGGTCCAATGCACATGGCTGATTGAGCGCCTCTGCTTGTCTCTACAAAGTGCAGAAATGGAGATAGCCAATCTTTGGGCTGAACTTATGGACTCTAGATGCCACTGTACCAATCAGGATTTGAGAGGGTCTGGTATCCCTAATGTACCATCTGGAGAAAGTGCTACCTTACAGCCAACTTCCAGCTCAGTATACAATGACAGGGCCACCTCTTCTTCTTCAGGTTGCCGGAGCCTACCCCAAGTCTTTGCTGTTCCCCCAACAACAGCGGAGACCCCCAAGGCATCTAGGGAGAATGATCAAGCTGGGGGTTCTTGGACAAATTTCTTTGACTGAAGTTGCTGTGAAGAGTCCCCTCCCTGACACTGCTTTCAAGATGAGGTTCCCACACACTTCAAACCAATGAATCTCCCAAAGTTTGATCCCAAAGGCAATGTTCATACCTTCATCTGCCTTTTCAAGATGTCAATGTATGAGGCTAACAACCAGGACAAGGCCATCACCCTCCTCAATCAATTGGATGCTTCAAGCACAGATCTCATTCTCTCTTACATGCCTGAGCAAAACTATTCATACACAGCAACCAAGAATGTGCTACTTTACAAGTTTGGGAGCATTGCTTGGGTTACTGAGAGAAAGAATGAGTTCCTAATGATCAGCTTCAAAAAGGACGAGACTATTGCTGATTTTGCAGACCGGTTCTATCTTGAGGCCCAGATCCTTACGGGCTTGGGATTGCTGACAGTGCACAACACACACATAGTCCTAAATGCGACAGTGAAACCCTACAAGTTTCTATACCACACACTCATGCCCGCTTTCCAGGATAACTGTACCCTGGATGGTATGGTACATTACTTGCATTGATGTGGCAACACATTTTGTCCCCCCAATATTGGAACTAAGCCCCACCCTGCTCCCAATTTCCCAGGACTTTTGGAGGTTGCCCCCAGCACTAAAAAGTTTGTGCCCAAGACTAATATCACCAAGGTGGTATGTCATTGCTGCAATTGAAAGGGCCACTACTCTTCCAAATGTAACTCAAAGACTGGCATCCACATGCTGCCTCCCTTAGAATATGACTTTCAGGGAAAAGTCAACATGGAGTAGAGGAGGAACTCTCTACTTCCACACAACCAATCAATGTTCTACCTGACCTTCTCTTCACGCCTGACGCTGGGTTCTCAGGGAATGCGCTCCATCAAGTCCTTGTAGATGACGTGCACATGGTACAGACCCACTCTGAAGTACAGACCTCTCAGGAGGCCACCAAAAAAGTATCTAAGCCTTATGCCTGTCAGCTACTAGATAACACTCCTGATGTAGAGCCCCAGCATTCAGGTGACGCCACCCCCTTAGAGGCGTCAATGTGGCCATTCCCATGGAAGTCATGAAGGGCCATCACCCAGAACTATGTAATAGCATTATTGAGTTCCTTTCTACTACCAACAATTTGGATATCCATTTAGTAAACAAAATTGGTTCTTCTTATTCAGAGTGCACTTATGCTGATATTTTTGTGAATAAGCTCAAAGTGCGGGCCATTATTGACACTGGGGCCCCTATAAACATAGTGTCCTCAAATTTAGTACGGAAAATTGGGCTTGCCCCTGACATTGATCACAAGAAACAGTATGGTATAGCTGGACTAGACTTTACTACAACACAAGGAGCGTACAGTACACTTCCCTTATGCTTTGGCTTCTTGGAGGTCTCAGCTCCCATCATAGTGCTATCCAAAAAGAACTATGACATCCTAATTGGAACTTTGTTCATGCAACAATATGGAGTAAAAACTGATCTTGAGAATGATGTTCTTGAGATCTTGGGTCAGTCTGTACCTCTATACTACAATTGGTCAAGCCCAGAAACGGGTACTCTACCCACTCCCTGTGTTAACCTTGCGTATTGTAACAATGTTGTCCCAGTCAAGTATTGCAAATTGGGATGCCATGTTAAAATTCTTCCAAACCAGGTTGAGGAATATAAAGGTCTACCACTACGCAAAAACTCCTCTATTACAATCCTGGCAGGCCACCAGGTACTAATGGACATTGGATTAGATCTACAGATTCCTCAAGGGCTTTATGGCAAAATAGAGACTCTCTGGAAATGTTCTAGACTAGAACCTCTGGTTACACCTGGTATTGTACTCCCCAATCATGGGCCCATAAGAGTACTGCTTGCCAATCTTACTCACTCTCCTGTCAATGTAAAGCGCCATAAAGTAGTGATGTACTTACACTTATTACCGGTGGAAGAGGTGATGGACATACACAACTTTGGTATCCTGGACAAGTTTGGACTCCCTTTGGAAGAAGGAACCTGGCCTGTTGTTTGAACAATCATCCTGCGTGAGCAATTACAAGGGCTCACAGTTGTGCAGCAAGAAACAGCTCTTGCAGTGCTCAAAAAATACAAGGAAATATTTGCTAAAGACAATTTTGATCTGGGGTGTGCACAAAAAACGCTCCACCACATTGACACAGGTGAAGAGCACCTATATGCCTTTGCCTCATACACCACTTTTGTGCCTCTGACACTGCAGTGGATGTCAAATTGGGAAGCTAGTACAACTAGGATTATTAGTCCCCTCTAAGAGTCCATGGTTGTCCCCAGTACTTATAGTCAATAAAAAAGACGGGATCAATTGTGTTGTCATTGACTATTGTAAGCTCAACAATATCACTAAGAAGGACTCTTACCCCCTTCTGCGCATTAGCAATGCACTTGACTGCCTGGGGGCGCTAAGTTCTTCTCAGCAATAGACCTTATATCCAGATATTAGAAGATAGAATTAACATCTGAAGAACAAGAGAAGTGCGCCATCATCATCAGTCAAGGTCTCTTCCAACCTACTTGGATGCCACAAGGGCTGTGCAACACATTGGCTACGTTCCAATGTGTCATGGACAACATGCTCCACAACCTCAAGCTGAGCTGCGTCCTGGTCTATCTGGACAACATTAATGTCTTCTCACAAACATTCTCCAACCACCTTCACATCTCAAGGAAGTTTTCTGACTCCTAGCAGCTGCTAACCTTAAGGTCAAACCAAGGAAGTACAACTTCTTTAAGGATCAGCTCAAATACCTTGTCTTTGTGGTTGACACATAAGGATTACAACCTCAGCCTGCCAAAGTCAAAGCTATAGAGAAAATGAAGGTGCCGTCCAATAAACAGGACATCCAAGTTTTCTTAGGCATGATTGGTTAATATTGGAGCTTTGTCAAAGACTTTTCAAGGAAGGGGAGGCCCTCTTCCATTTGCTGAAGAGTGATGTGCAATTCAACTGGACCCCAGCCTGTCAACAAGCCTTTGACACCCTACGCTTGAGTCTTATGAACAAACCAATCCTGAGATATCCAGACTTCAGTTGCAAATTCATTGTTCAAACAGATGCTTCACTGACTGCTGTGGGCGGCGTGCTTTCCCAGGTAGACCCCAATGGCAAAGAAAACCATGTAGCCTACTGCAGCAGAACCCTGAACGTCCATGAGCATAACTATACTGTGACTGAACGGGAATGCCTAGCAGTAATATACACATATAAAAAGTTTTTCATATACCTACATGGTGTTCACTTCAAAGTAATTGCAGATCATGCATCATTATTCTGGCTCCAGAACTTGAAAGAACCTGAAGGACATCTAGAACAATGGGCGCTAAAGCTTCAGGCCTACAACTTTGAAATATCACACAGAGCAGGAGTCAAACACCAGAACGCAGATGGGTTGTCCCAACTACTAACAGTAGCCCACCTGGCTGATGTCTCTGACCTACTATATGATAAAATGTTGGCAGGAACCTACCAAGATAAGCCTTCAGAAGTCCAGTACATATTAGACAGACTTTTGGAAGACACCAAGATCAAGAATGGGCATAAACTGAAACACACCTTAGAAGGAATAAGAATAATGCCCAGATCATCAGAACAGGCAGATCTAATAGTTTGCGCTCATAAGGAAATAGGACATGGTGCTTTCCAAAAAACGCTTATATAACTGAAAACTACATAATTTTGGGAAGCTATGGCATTTGACGTGCAAGAAACACTGAGTTGCTGCAAAGAATGTTAAGGGGAAAAACCGTTCAAAAAATCAATAACCTACCATTTAGCCCAGCCTAATTTTGCTTGGCACACCATCTCAATTAATGTTGTAGGACCCTTGACAGTCAGCAACTATTGAACCAAGTACATCATTGTTGCAATAGACCATTTGAACAAATGGGTGAAGGCAAAGGCAGTGCAAGACTTAGGCGCTGGAACTACTGCAAAATTCTTACTTGAGCAGATCATATTACATCATGGTTGTCCCCAAGTTATTCTCACTGACAACAGCACTAACTTCACTTCCCGCATAGTGACCAAGCTCAATGAACTTATGGGAATCCAAGGAGTCTTTTCAACGCCCTATCATCCTTAGTCAAATGGTATGATAGAAAGAGTCAACAGAACCTTATTAAGCACATTGAGAAAATTAGTTGCTAGCTGCCCTGCTGAATGGAACACTTTCCTGCCGCCAGCCATTTTTGCCTACAATATTGCCACTCACTCCTCTACAGGGAAATCACCATTTCAACTCTTGCATGGTAGACACCCTGCACTACCCCCCATTCTTTACTCCTGCGTTAGGGAAGAAGACACACAGTTACCCCATGTGTATCAGCAAAGGTTAGCTCATACATTGATTCAATTACAGTCAGAAGCCTATTCCAATGCATTGGCCAAATAGATAAGGAGCCAGGAAAGGGATAATATTCAGCAGGCCCCTCTCCAAGAGTTTCAAGTAGGTGACTGGGTGCTCTTCAATAACACTCATGGATTCAGCCAAGCACAAAAACAGGCCACTCTATGGATAGGACTATTTGAAATTATTTCCCGGACATCCACAGACGCTTATACTATTAAGGAGATTAAGGACAGACAAATGATCAACTGTGTACATAAAAAGTTCCTGAGGAAGTTTGTAAAGAATCCATCTTTCAAAGAATAAAGTGATGAAACTTCAAATAATTAATCATATAAAAAAGTGAAAAGAAGGATCAAAACAAAAATAAAAACAAAAATAAAAGTAAAACTATAAATAAGAAATAAGAAAGCAATGCTTTATTGGCTAGCTATTCAGAAGAACAGCAACTGGAGCCAGAGGAGGAGGGCTGATTGCCTGGAGTCTTGCTAGAGGTACCTATAGAAGGAACACTATCTGCAGGAAGATAGGGGATGAAATGACGGCTTGGAGTAGAGCAAGGGTGTTTTGATGTTGAGAGAGGAACCAGAGGAGCTATCAATTTGTATTCATCATTGTCTATTTGGTTGCAGACAAAGGCAAGGGCCACCAACATTTGACACCAAGCCAATTGAGAATTTCAGGACATACCAGTCCACCTGCACAGAGGCAAGCAAAGATTACCCTTTCTAACCAGACTTCCCCATCCACCACAAGAGGAGAAAACAGAGCCTATGGTAAGACAATTGAGTAGTACATCCTCCATGTAGGAGTAGCATGCTGGCAAGGATACCTTAGACTGGTAGGCTAGCCCGCAGAAGTTTCAAGGAAATGCCTTGCAAAACCCACGGCACCAGAAGAACACACCTTGGGAGGGTACCACATGAAGTGGGAAATAGACACAGCCAGGGGAAGATACAACTGCAAGCTGTTATCCTTCACCGCCTGTACAAGTAGACACAGAGATAAGGAGAAACAGCAGGGTGCATTGGCCTGAAGGTCCAGCTCAAGAGTGTGGGAAGCTCAGAATTGGCAGGCTGTTACAATGTCCAGATGCAAGCAACCTCTTAAACATACTGATTGCGCTGAGTAATGGTATAGACATGCTGTGAGGAAAAGCCACTGGTGTCACTGGTTGTGACGTGCAGACAGAGGTCAACCCCCCAACTAGTTGCTCCATGTTGTAACTGCTGTGGTAGCAAGCTCCTGACCAAATTGGTGTTACTGCTTTGTCTTCAGCAAACAATACCTGTACATATACATATAATGTCTCTTTATGATGACTTATTCTGAACCAATTGATGATAGCAGGGTAAGCAGAAGGCAACTATTAAGAGTTGTGACAAGCGCAAAGTAACACAGAGGGCATTGCAAGTAGCAAGGAAGCAGTTTCAAGGACAATATTTTTGAACCAATCTCATAGATCCTCAAAGCCAAGGAAAGGAAGTCAAATGAGGGGTGCCTCAGCCTCAGTAAAAATAGAGTCAACACCCTCCTCCTCCTCAGCATGTGTAACAGTGTCACGTTCTGACCCTGCCACAGTGGTATCACAGTCCTGGGCCCACAACTGACAACTGTTTGCAGGAAGTAACTAATTCAGGAAACATACTTGAGACAAGCGTGGCATACACATAAACACTTTATGGTTGTTGGGTGTCATACCAGCCATGAGATCTTGATAGGCTTGGCGCAGGGTAGTACAGTTGTTATTGCGGGCGCTCATGGAAGAAAGAATGGGAGTAGCCCTGGTCAAGTGGGGGGATATGTGAAGAATTGTTGACCAGGGATTGTGAAAAGCCTAATTCATTAGGCAATTAATGAAAATTGATAAGAGCCAATTGTGGTGAAATAGCTATGAGCTATAACGCTATTTATCAGCTTCTGTTGGACATAGGAGGCTATAGGCCTCATCTGTTGGCCATAAGATGCTATAGGCATTGCCTGTTGGCTATAGGAGTCTATAGGCTTAATCTGTTGGCCATACAATGCTATAGGCATTTCCTATCATCCATACAAGGCTATAAGCATCATATGTTGGTCATAAAAGTCTATAGGTCAAAGATGTCAGCCAGACCATTCAATATGTCACATCTGTTGCTCAAATAATTTATAAGTGATCTGTTAAACTGTCTGTTCCATAATCTGTTCAAATTATGCCCAATTTACCACAATTGTCTTTGTAACAGCCAGTTGCCAGCTGACGCTGCTGATCTAACTTACAATCACTCTTGTCAGTTGTAATCTCCACATGAAACTGTAACAACTAACTTGATTGATCATCAATATTCCATATTGTTGATCAACATTTCAGTTGGCTATCATCTCACATATGCCTATGTAATCTTCACTTGACTTATGTAATAAATTAGAGACCTTTTATTGAAACCAAATACTATTGTTTCTCCTTTAACTTGGATAAGTTACTTGTCAATTGCCTTTGCAGAGATGCAGACCTTGGGTCTGTACAACCATGATAGCTCCTGTAAGCTATAAACATATGCTGAACTCGTGTTTTCAGTACTATTAATATATAGACACCTAGGAATCATAAGTCTGCTGTATGTCACTTATCAATTATAAATCCTCTCTTCCCCCCTTCCCAGTATCCATTTTCTGTCCGGATTTCAACTGATTAACATACACCCATTCCTCTGCCAGCCCTGTTCCAACTCTGCTGTCTTGTCACCAACCAACAACTTAATCCTTCTCAAAGTATATATTGTATATCTGGTATCTGACTGACTATTATACATCAACTATGTATCCTGTCCTGTTGCCCTGTTGCTGACTAACACCTGAACCTCTTCTGCTGTTGTTAATACTATGATCTTCATCTATTGACAATAGTTGGAAACTCCTCAGTTTTATGCTGGCAAGGCATATTCTGTTGTACTCTACCTTGCCTGGTGCTCACATATCTAAGTACTGATTAAGCCCAACAACATGTTAAAGCAGTCACCACATCAATCAATTACTCTTTCATAAATTAACATCATCAAAAGTACATTGATAAATGTACAATTAATGGCTTATGAGGTTGTAACCAATTATTAATTATACCACATTCCTGCCACTCTCAATACTGGACGCCATGATGCCAGCAACATCAGAAAAATGCGTCACAGCGCCAGCATTGATGATTCTTGGTGCCAGAGCGCTGCTTTAGTTTACATCAAGCACCAGGACGCCAGCACAATTAATTGCAAGCGCCATAGCGCTGCAATAATTAACATCAAGTGCCAAGACGCCAGCTTTGAGAGGGAATAACACCAAGGCACCAGGGTTGATTTGAATGATTGATTTGACTTTTAGTTAGAACTGGATATAGAAGTGATTTTATATCTTAAAAAGAATCACTGATTAATGTGCTAGCAGAGGGTGTCCTTGTGCTAGGCATTGTAGGATTGTGCCCTAAAATAGAAGGTTGCCCTTTTTCCACCAACCCAACCAAGACTCTACAGTGCGCTGGAATGTCCTAGAAGACATTGTCAGTGACTGATGATTAATAATATTAGAAGGCCCCTATACAAGGCGTTGGCAGTAAGTGCCAAGGGGCAGAATTTAACCTACTTGTATAGAATTAAATAAAAGTTATTCATTACAAATCATTTGGTCTATGTCTTTTGAATCCTCACATTCAAAGATGTACAGTGAGTGTGTGCCCCTGCCTCCCAATTATTCTGTTGAATCTGCTGGAAAACTCCAATTTTCAACAGAAAATTATAGGTTAATTGTGTTTAGATAAACTTGTTACTGATCTTAATTCAAAACCTTAATGATAAATTTTAAGCTAATCAGGTGCCAAGTGATAAAGTGATTGTTGTGACATAAAGGGACATTCGATAATTCTTTGATGCACATGCAATAATTAACATTATTAGCTGGTTGTTTTGCTATTGTGCGCTGTTGTGAATGCCATCATTCACCATGTTCCAATTTTTGCCTTCAATGGGTTATTTCAAGGACAGATCCCTCACTTTTGTTTTTGCCCTTCAAAATGAGTCTGGCTCCAAATTGGGAAATTCAATTTTTCAGTTTCCTGATTCTGCGCAAATAACTTGCCCCACTCATGCTTGTGGTGAGTGATCCTACCGTCCATGTACTGTTTTGTGGTAAAAATACATGGTATATATTCCATTTCACTTCTACCAATAAAGCTTAAGTTCTATTCACATTTTTGTCTTTGTGTCTCCACATACTTTGGCGCCTCTCTAGCCACGTTTAGCAGAGATGATTCAATCAGGGCCACAAGTTAATTGCATAGTATTCCATGCAATTCTAACCAAGACTTAGTACAAATTCAATCCTAAGGTTAGGATTACTGTTGTGACTCTATGCTGCGCCTCAGATCACAACAAAAATGGTGCTCACTACAGGGGCTGTAAGCCCCTTGGTTATCCCTTTTTCAACCACGTTTTCAGGACCTTTGCCTCCTCCCATACAAGAGCCGACTTTGCCTGAAATTACCAGTTCTGCTATTGAGGAAGACATTGCCAACCTGCCTATTGTCCCTACTGTGCTGAACCTCAGGAATGGTCCCTGCCTAGTGGTATATCCTTTGGATACCCCTGACTTGGAACAAGTCATGGCAGTAGCCATTGGGTTAGCCTGTGATGGAGCCATCCCTTGCCTTCAGCTTTAGTTCAGCCAAGCAGAATACTATAAATTGATTGTGCTCCACAATTTCCACAGCATCTCCTCTCAGCGTCTAGCTCTGCTGAACACCTATTGTCATCCTTCATACAACCCGCCTGAGCCCATCATAAAATGGTGTTAGGGCTCCACGTTCAGGAGATTTTTTTTCTCTAAAAGCCGCCATCACTCATCACTGGGATCAGTTTGCAGTCTACCAGCAGTGGATCCACTCCCTGTTTTCCTTAGTATCAGACAATCAGTGCAACTCTGTTATCTCCCAAAAATGCTTGGTCAATTCCATTGAACAAATATGCCAGTCCATCCCTGAGTACGTCAGAGAGAGTGTCTACATGAGTTTCACTAGTTGGAACAGCCCTGGAGCACCCAAGTAGATTCCACCCTGAATGCCTATCTCACCAATTTTGAACAGCTTTTGCAGAAGCTCAAAAAGTTCAGTGCTTACTCCTTTAACTAATTAAAGCAAGTATAAGACCTTGCTTCAAAAGGCCTCCACAAACTTGGCAAAGAATTTGATCAAGTTAAGGGCTGCTACAGCTGCTACCATTGCCAAACTCCAGACTCAAGTGAATGGATTGTCTACACCAAAACCAGATGCCTTGCCTTCTCCTCCATCTGATGATTTGGCAAATAGAGAGCAGAGACTATGGGATGCTATTTGAGAATTAAGAGCATCCACCTATAGTCAGGATCACCCATCCAAAGCTCCTCAGCCAGATCCCCAAGTGCTTGCTCTGACAACTTAAGTTGCTGACTTACAACAAGAGGTTGCTACCTTGCATGAGATGATGGCATCTGCTGTTAGTCCAAATGGGGTTACTGATGAAGATGGCTGTTGCCCTGGCTTGTCAGGAGCTCCCTGCATTCACTGTGCTAGAGAGTTGATAGCTCTAGCTAATGAGGTGGACCATTTGAAACAAGACTACTCTGAGCTTGATAAAGATGTACAGGAAATGAGTGAGTTAATTGATTCAGTGAATGACAAGTTTGCTCCTTGCCTTTTGATGGGTCTGTCTCTTACCTCCCAACTGGCTGAACTTTCCACGGTAGTAACTGCACAGGGTCAATGCCTAGATGTTACTGAGAGGCAGACCACCCTAGCTACTAATATGGGTGTCCTCTCTGCTGAGACCCTGACTACTCTTGAAGAAAGTGTTTGTAGCTGTGCGCCAGACAGCCCCCCTCTGAATCCAAAGCAGAATTCTCCCTGTATATAAATGTACTTGATAGCAACAATGATGGCCCAACTCCAGAAGCACATTTCAAGCCTACCTTTAAGCAAGTCTTTGACCCCAAAACCTCAACCATTTCAACTTTCCTAACTATCTATGAAACTGCCATGAGAAGAGCTTCGGATGAGGTTAAGAAGAAACACGTTCTAACCTGTCTGCACCCAACCTGTCAAGAGGTAGTAGTGCAAGAGCTGCCCACCATTGAGACCTGGGAAGATATAAAGTAGCTTTTGATTGACAAATTTGGTGGTGACTTTAGTTTAGAAGTGAAAAAGGACACCTTCATGCACATTGCTTTCAAATCAAAGGAGACCCTAGCTGAATTTTCAGATAGATTATACATGGAGGAACAGCAACAATCACAAGCCGCCAGTTGACCGCACATAAAGCGTACATGGCTTGCACTCAAGCCCTCAAGGTTAACTAGCTTCTGTGTCTTCACTTTAAGGCTTATAAAGCCATGCTTTCTTCTATGAAGAGCATAAAGATACTATTGCAGGATATAAACCTTACCCATTCTGGGGCAGTTGTGCAGGAGAATCATGTTGCCTCTAACTCTGGTTTGTCTTCACATGGTACTTGCATTCTTACCATGAACTCACAGAATCCTCCTCAACGCCAGGGTTGTCATAACTGTGGACAGATAGGTCATAATTATTGAGTCTGCATCAATCCTTGGGTTGAAGAAGCTGATCCCAAAGGCAGGCAGGAAAAGAGCAGTCAACCTAGAGGCAGAGACGCTCTTGGTTGACAATTCTTCCCAGTTTCCTTCAATCCCCCCTCCATTGCTGACTCTGAGCCTGCTGAAACTGAGGCTCCTCCCATTCTGCTGCTATTCCATGACATCTCTGATGGCTCTGACATGGATAATTCTGATATGGAAGATCCCAACACCTATGGATATTCAGTCCTTGCTGTCCCCAAAACTATTGGAGTCCCTTATAAGCTACGTTCTGGGAAAACTACAACAACCGCCAAGCCTCTGCCTGGAGCCAAGGAGGTTTTCTCTTGCCCATACCTCACTCAAGCCAAGAGATCCCCCGTGCTTGTTGAGTCTTCTGAGGAAGCTGCTGAGGTTGCTGACACTGTGTTAAAAAATGTCTCAGTCTTGCTTCCTCTCCAGATGGTCTATAAGGAATTCATGGGCCTAAGATGCATGATTGAAAAGTGGGACAAAGAACTGGCAGAAGCCCAAGACATTCTGGATGTCCTCCTTTCCTTTGGTTGTACTATCACTTGTGTGGAAATATCCATCCAAAAGGTGAAAATTAAGGCTGTCTTAGACACAGGGTCTCCTGTTAATGTTGTCTCCTCAAAGCTTTTCAAGAAGCTCAAACTTGCCCCCAATCTTAACTATCACCAGTTGTACAGTACAGCTGGGCTATCCATGACTTGTACTATAGAGGCTTATTCTGCTTTTCCCATGCGGTTTGGAAAGCTACTCTTAGCAGCGCCTGCTGTGGTCCTGGAAAATGAGAGCTATGATATTCTAGTTGGTACCCAATTCCTTAGGAAATACAATGAGATCATCAATTTAAAAGTTGGATACCTCTCTATTTTAGGGTATGAAGTCCCTCTAATCTTTGAGGAGCCTGTCAAGGTTCCTGGGAAGTGCCTCTAGATGTGTGCCTTGGAGTACCCCACTGGTGTCTTCATGCTAAAATGCCGTACCCATTCCTCCAACATGAAGTGTCCTCCTATGGCTTGCCCTGCCTCTGAAGGGATTCCTCTCTTGAACACTTCTGCTGTAACCATCCCCCCTGAATCTAAGGCTATCCTAGACTCCCAAATATTGTATGAGCTACCTGAGCGTACATTCCTAGAGTTATACTCTTCTCCCTTGCTAGGACATAATGAACCCTATCTCTGTCTGGTAATCTTGGATGTCTCTCATAAAGACCCTGTTCAATTTCTGGTTGCCAGCTTAACTGCTCTCCCCATACATGTGTCTAGAGGGCAGGTTATTGGCTATGACAAGTTGTTGAATGCCCCTGAAGTCCTATCACTACATCCCTTTGGTACGTTCCAAGACTTTAATTTACCTGAGGACAAGCCCCAATTCCTATCCTTGTTCACTGCTCAAGACTTCCTGCAACTATCCCTGGTTCAACAGAAAGAGGCGCTTGACCTACTGGATCAGTTTTCAGATATCTTTGCTAAAGACAGCACTGATTATGGTCTTGCAAAAGGCGTCATTCATCAAATCAATACTGGTGATGCTCCCCCCTTCTGTGCTAAACCGTAAAGCCGCAGTTATGTGGAGGATGATCAGGTGTCTAAAGAGCTCAAACAACTTCTAGATGCTGGGATACTTTCTCCTTCCCAAAGCCCATGGGCTTCTCCCTTGCTCGTACTAAAAAAGAAGGATGGAGGTCATTGAATTGTGATGGACTACCAACAATTGAACTCTTTAACCAAAAAGGATTCTTACCCCTTACCACACATTGATGATGCTCTCCGCTGCCTTGGGGGCTCCAAGTTCTTCTCTGCTATGGACCTAGCCTCTGGGTACTTGCAAGTTGATCTCTCTCCTGAGGATAGACAGAAGGCTGCACTCATCACTTCCAAAGGATTGTTTGAGCCTATGCAAATGCTGCAAAGACTCTGCAATGCTTCATCTACTTTCCAACAAGCCATGGACTCCATCCTCCGTGATTTGAAGCTCTCATGTGTCCTAGTGTACTTAAATGATATAACGGTCTTTAGTGTTACCTTTAGCAACCACCTGGCTCATCTCAAAGAAGTGCTAATAAAGATTTGAGAAGCTGGTCTTAAGTTAAAACCATCTAAGTGTGCCTTCTTCAAGGAACAACTTAAATTCTTGGGACATGAGGTGAATCAGACAGAAATTTGCCCCATGACTAAGAAAGTTGAGGCCATTGAAAAAATGCTTCTGCCCACCAACCTGCCAGAAGTCTAAGACTTTCTGGGCATGATGGGATACTACAGAAAATCCATCCTCAATTTTGCTGAAACTAGAAAAACCTTGTTCCAGCTGTTACATAATGTCCCTTTTGAATGGACTGCCAGCCAGCAACAGGCCTTTGAGACCCAGAAGCAAAAACTTAAGGAGGCCTCTATCCTAGTGTATTCTGACTACAATAAGGAATTCATCCTATATACTGATGCTAGAAACCTGGACATTGGAGCCATCTTGGCTCAATTGGATGATGAAGGTGTGGATCACCCTGTAGCTTATACCCCTTGTGTCCTGAATAAGCATGAGAAGAACTACAGTGTAACAGAGAAAGAGTGTCTCACTATGCTGCATGCCGTCAAGCAGTTCTGCCATTACATGTATGGCACCCATTCCACTGTGGTCACTGACCACACTTTGCTCAAATGGTTACAGCAACTTAAGGAACCAGAAGGATGAATTTCTAGATGGGCTCTCCGCCTGTAAGGGTACAACTTTACAGTACTGCACTATCCTGGGATTCAACATCAGAACACTGATGGACTGTCCAGTTTGACCATCCTCACTCTACACCCTGCTGAGGCTGACAGGTTGTACAAACTAATTGGATATCCTTCTTTATGGGAGAAAAATATGGAAGAAGTTTGAGTTGCCCTTTATAAATTATCTGAAGACACACTCATTTGTGACAATCAGCTTTTCAAGAAAGTACAAGACCACTAATTGCCTTATATAAGGCCTAGTCTTTGCCTTTTGGTGGTGCTTCAAGCTCATAAGGAGACAGGACACGGAGGCGTTGCCAAGATTTATGTCTAGCTCCAGAAGAACTACTTCTGGGAAAATCTTTGCCTTCTGATCCCAGATGTCATTGCTAGTTGCCATGATTGTCAGCTCCAACAACCTTGAGCTGCCGCTCACAAGTTCAAGCTAGTCCCCCCTCAACATGCATTTCACACTGTCAACATTGACACTGTAGGGACTTTCCCTTGCTCCCTCTATGGCTGCTGCTTTATCCTAATTGCTGTTGATCATTTTAGAAAGTGGATAAAAGCTTGCCCTACTAAGGATATCACTGCCAAGACAACAGCCACCTTTCTGTTGCAAGGCGTATTCTTCTGCCAGAGATGTCCTCAAGTGTTGTTGTCTGACAATGAGACTAACTTCAACGCCAAGTTAGTAACCTCTGTTGTTGAAGCCTTGGGGTCTCACCAGTCTTTTCTGCCCCCTATAATCCTTCCACTGATGGGGCAGCTGAGCGCACAAATTCAACTCTGGTTTCTATCATGAGGAAACTCACTTACTCTGACGCTGCCAACTGGGATCTATACTTACCCGCTGCTCTCTTTGCCTATTGCCTTAGAAAACATTGTGTCACTGGGTATTCCCCTTTCACTATGTTGTATGGTTGTGAAGCCACCACTCTGTTGCTCTTGGGGGCCCCCTACTCTCCTCTGATAAGGCCATGAACCCTGACAACCATATCAAAGATCTAGTCAACCAAATCATTGATATTCAGGCCACTGCCTACACGTCTGCATATAAGACCAAGATGCTTGAGCTCTCTCCCAACAATGCTGGACAATCTCCCTTGCCTAAGTTCAACATTGGGGACCACATTCTTTACTATCAACATAGAGTAGGAGAGCACACTCACAAACTAGACTTGTTGTGGGTTGGGCCCTTGGAAGTGACCTTCAAGCAAGGATCAGAGTATACTGTAAAACTCCTCTCCAGTGTTCAACTGTTTGCCTGCGTTCATACCAAGTTCCTCCGCAAGTACCACCCCCTAAAGCCAATCTAGAGAGGGGCTATGTTGTGAATGCCGCCATTCACCATGTTTCAATTTTGCCTTCATTGGGTTATTTTGAGGACAAATCCCTCTCTTTTGCTTTTGCACTTCAAAATGAGGCTGGCTTCAAATTGGGAAATACAATTGTTCAGTTTCCTGATTCTGCGCAACTCACTTGCCCCACTCATGATTGTGGCAAGTGATCCTACCATCCATGTATTGTTTTGTGGTAAAGCTACACAGTATATATTCCATTTCACTTCTACCAATAAAGTTTAAGTTCTATTCATATTTTTATCTTTGTGTCTCCACGTACTTTGACGCCTCTCTAGCCACGTTTAGCAGAGATGATTCAATCAGGGCCACAAGTTAATTGCATAGTATTCCCTGCCATTCTAACCAAGACTTAGTAAAAATTCAATCCTAAGGTTAGGATTTCCTGCTGTGACTCTGTGCTGCGCCTCAGATCACAACATGTGCCATTGCCGTTGTAGCAAGTTGTTAATGAACTAGTGCTAACCCAGCAGCTGATTGAGCACTAGTCCATCAACAACTTTCCACAGCAGCAATGACACACAATAGAAAAACAAACAGCCAATCATATTAATTATTGCACTTGCCTCAAAGAATTATTGAATGTCCCTTTATTTCACAACAATCACTTTATCATTTGGCTCCTGATTGGCTTAAAGTTTATCATTAAGGTTTTGAATTTGGATCAGTAACAAATTTATATAAACACTATTAACCTATAATTTTCTAATTCAAATTTTGAAAAACACCAAATTGTTGTTAATATTTTCACAAGGGGCAGTGTTTGGGTGCTAAAAATAACTGTGTTATGGATCTAGATACATGGCATAGTAAATATATGATTTTATAGAAATAAGTTAAACTTAAAGAATAAAACCAACTATAAAAAAGAGAGCATGGACAATTTAAATTAAAAGAAAGGATAATATAAATAGAGAATGTTTGGCAACATGGGGTTTATTGGGGTGGGGGAGAGTGATGCCTAATAGGCAGAATAGAGTAGGAAGGAAGAAAAAGAGGCAGTGCTGGCCTGGGGGTCTGGGGTTGGGTGGGTTGGGATGAAAGGTGGGGGGTGAGGTGGCAGGGGTAGGGGTAGGAGGGTTTCATGTGATGGCAACCATATAACGCTTTTCATATTCCTTATCTGTCATTGCCTTGATTGGCTGATATGTGATTGTGTCACAGGGTGGGAGGCGCTTATCCTTGCATGATTAGTTGCCCATGTTCATGTGGAAAACCATTTAGGCAAACAAGTTAGCCACCATTTGGTGACTAAAGAGAGAATTATGGACAAGGACCCCAAGATAGAGGTCATTGAAAGCCTGAGGGCGGAGCTCCCAGAGTGTATCTCTAGTATATAAGAACATGAAATCATCCAGATGGATGTCTGCCTAACCAGCAGGGTACACAGAGGCCTGGTGCCCGCATCCCTGGATGACCTCAAGGGCAGTGGAGCCATCCTCTATCTGGTGGCTCAAGAAACCCAGTACTTGGAATTTGAGCCATTCTAGGAGTTGAGTAATCCAGTGAGGATGTGGCCATACTTGTAGCCATTAGTGAAATCTTGGCTTGTCTGATTGTAGACAAAATCTTGGCTGAAACAGCCAGAAATGCACCAAGGAAAATCTCCTTCTTGACCTTCTTCCTCTCTTTTTGGATGGCTACTCTTCCTTGGGTGCCAAAATTGTCAAATACAATCAATAACTTGTAGTACAAGACAAACATGATATCATATGTTAGACTTATCAAGCATCTGACCAGGGTGGATTTGATGGCGGGATCATACAGGGAATTCTCAGCGCCATCACATTGATTGCCGGCAAAATTGGTAAGAATCTGTATTAAAGTCACCTTTCCATGCATCCAGAGCTGCACCATGCACTCAGACACCCAAATTCCATGGTGCGCAAGTTGCTTCCGGACCCAGGTCAAGGGAAGCTTGGGGTCCCGCTGGAGGAGGTCAAGCATGATTGGGTAGGCTTCTGTGATTTTGGACTTGGGGGCTGTCTTGGGCTTCTTGGCTATCCCAATCAGATTTCCTTTGTTCATTAGGTTGTTGAACTACGCATTATGATGGCTTGGGTAAATTTCAATTGGTCAGCAATCTGATCCCAGGACAGACCCTGCAGATTCAGTGCCACAATTTCCTGGAGAATTTGGGCAGTGATGATTTGTTGCTTGGGGAACTGGGCTGCAGGAGCTGAAGCCTGATTGGCTGTAGGGGGGCAGGTTGGGTGGTGGCAACAATTTGTTCTGGATTGAAGTTGCCATCCTGATTGGTTGGCTGGCAGGCAGATTGTGCGGGGGTGGGTACAGGAGCAGGGGCAGAGCTAGACACTACGTGACTACTGAACAAATCAAAGCAATAATGGTTGGGGGTCAGGTTGGCTTCCTTATTACCTGCCTCAAAGGCTTGGGTATAAACAGGTGCCCCCACGCCCTGAGCCTTGCCTCCATTGAAGCTGGTTTGGCTGCTGGTGCCATCAAATATATTGCTATTAAAAACCATTGTAAAAAACCTAGGATAAAATCACTAAAAGTAGAAGTTTAAAATTTTATTATTTATTTTATTGTAATCACCATTACATGTTTGGAAGGTTCTCAAAACCATTTTATACAAATCAGGATCCATGAAAATGAATAAAATGCCTCTGTTCCTAAATTGGATAGCTGTTGATTGGCTGTAAGCTATTATACTTTTATTTTAGGCTGCTAATACTACACATCTTTTGTGACTTCATTTTTTTCATTCTTGTTGAATCTTGCTTCTAGATTGCTCAAATTTTGTTTCATTTTAGTCCTTCTGTCAGTGCCTCATATAAATCCTGATTGGATTATAATATACTCAAGAACAGCATCCATTCATCTCACTTGTTGCGTCAGTTCATTTTGTTTGTGGTTTAAACAACACCACTTGATATTTGCTATAATTTTGTATAATGAGCTAATGAATTTTTTTTGGTTTGATAGTCAATTTATTAACCAAAAATATTTGAATTATTTGAATCTTGATTTTCACGCAACTTGGATTTGTTCAAATCTGAAATCCTTTTGTTTAAATCTGAGGTTTTTTTGGTTGTCACCATAGCTTTTAAAACTACTGTACTGATTTGTTATTCATTTTACTTTATTGTTCTTGATTTTAAATAAGAAATTTAAAGTCAAATGTTAATAATTATTTACTTTAAAATTATTTACCTCAATTTTTTCTCAGTTTTTGCTTTGAATTTCTGTTGTCTCTCTCTTTTGGGTAGGACACCCCATTTTGAAAACAGCACTTTGATTTACGCCATCTCTAATTTAATTTGAGATGGTGTTTTTTGCGTTAGTGATTTTGAATCAAAAAAATAAATGATAAAATAGTTAAAATTTAAATATACCTTTATAATGTGGCATCTAGAATTTACGCCATCTTGATTCTGTCACTTGAAGTAAGATTAATTAAATCTTATTTTTCTAACTTTATTTACATATGAAATAACTTAGTGTGGGGTGTGTTTATGCCATCTTGACTTTACATCATTTCAAATCACGCTATTTATCTTTAAATAAAATAAGCTTATACCCAAACTAAAATAAAGCCTATTGTATAGTGCCAGAAGATGTTCCTATAGTGTTAATATAAGACACTTATATTAAAAACAATCTAAAAAGACACCACTATGATAGTCCTTTTAGTGATTGTCATTGCTGGGTAAAAAACCAGTTTTTTATATGTAATTTATAACTTTATTATACATGGATACATTGATAAGGGATCTCTTAATAAATATTTTAATAGTGATTTTAATATAGAAAGGGGTGATTACGCCATTTTGATTTATGTCACTTCAAATTTCACCAAGTTTCATATCACCCAATTGATTCAATGTGCACAATAGATAGGGAAAAATATGGGGAAATTACATATGACGCCAGGCTACGCTATATCATCCCCCCACTGCAATTCTTGCTTTTCACTTTTCAAAAGTACATATTCACGTCAAATACCATATTAATAAAAAATGTAAGAGAATATATGAAATTTGCAAATATATATTTTTATCTCCTCTATACAACTGGGTACTTTTTAACCCCAGTTGTATAAGCTAGTTTTTGAGAAATTTAAGTTTTACTCTTTGGCCCAGTTGAGGTAGCTCCACTAGAAATTTTTTAATTTAATATAAAAATGGTCAAAAACACTGTTTTTAAGCTACAGCACCTTGATTATGTCACTTTGAAAACACCATTTCAACTGCAAGGTTTCAGTCAAAACTCAAAGTTTTGCATACTTGTGTTACTAATGAATAAATTTTTTTTATAAAATAAAAAACATTGCAATTTTGATAATATATATTTCAAGACTTTTTCTACAATTATATGTAAAAAAATCACTACTTTTATGTTAAAAACATTCTTATTTCTCTCTTTAAAAACAACCCCCAAATTTCCTATATTTTGATACTAATTCACTTTTAGATGTCTCCTAAGCCTACCACCAAAGCTGCGCCCAAGGCCACCAAGACCTCCAAGTTCAAGATCACTCCTCTCAAGACAAATAAGGCCAAAACTACCCCTAAAAAGCAGCCTGCTGAGGGTAAAGCTCCCTCCAAGGCACCCACACCTTCCCCTGAACCTGAGGAAGCAAGCCCAACCTCTACCCACTCTCCTTTTGTTTACTACCCTTCAGACCTCCAAGAGAAGTCATTGAACTTCAACTGCCACTCTGATCTCACCTCAGAGCCTGAAGAGGAAGGGGAACAGGAGCCTGAGCCTGGTGCTCCTGCAGATGATCAAATTAAGCTCTGGGATCTATACACTGTCCACAATATCTGCAATTAAAATAGCACCTTTGCTGTGCCAACAACATACCCTGTCAGCTATCCAATTATGACAAAGAAATGGGGTGCTGGCTTTTTCCACAAGGGCTACAGCTTCAGATTTAACAATGAAAAGAAAGAAATTTGCCAACATCACTACAAATGTGATAATATTGAGTGCCCTGCTAGACTCACTACATAAGAGTTCACTAGATTCAAGGCCCTGACTATTGGGCATGACTGCACCAAGCCTTTTAATCCCTTGTACCAACTGATCCTCTGGTTTCTTTGCCAGGTAATCCCAAACACCAAAGATCAAACCACCACCAAGGTTGTCAATGATGCCCTTCTCAATTTATATGATACCCAACTTGCCACTGTTGGTGACGCCTCCTTATTACAGAGATATCTCACTGATCAGAGATATGCTCTGAGTACTGAAGGCGTCAGTGCTTCATCAATTGACCAGTTGATTCTAACTGAGGAGCAAAAGCTTTCACAGCACAAAGAGAGATTCCTCCTTCACAATGATGGGAAACATGCCCCAGAGCAGATCATCTGCTTTGCAACAAGCCAGGATCTTTGCAACCTTTTAAAATGCAAGACCTGGCTTGCAGATGAAACATTCTCCACCTGCTCAAAGCTATTTAGCCAGCTTTAGAATTCCTTGGGCAGGTTGGAAATCTGGTTCTTCCCCTGGTTTTATACTTCCTTCCCAATAAGAATCAGGAAACTTATGTCTGTTCTCTTAGAAATTTAAAGGCCAAGTTGGACAAGATCCTCCCAACCATCAAAGAGGAGCCAAAGGGAACCAGAGGGGGCAAGAAGAAGGCCCAGTCCTAGAAAGAGGAAGCCACCTCAACCAGGAAGCATCCATAAAGCCTTCCCTACCACAAATATCTGGTAGTGGATTTCAAACAGGCTCAGGAAAATGCTTTCATTAGAGTCTTCAAGAGCTCCCCCCAGGGATGCTACTTCCACTTCTGGAAGGCACTCTGCTGCTGCCTCCAAAAGTGCTCTGATCTTCATGAGTTGGTCAACTCTGAAGGCACTAAAGAAGATAAGGACATGTTCAACTGCTTTGCTGCCCTTGCCCTTGTGAGAAAGGAGGATAACAATGCCTTTTACAATGCCCTCCTCTGCTATCCTTATATCCTTGCCAACCAGGCAGCCTTTGCTCTGTTAATTGAGTATTTTGAAACTCAATGGGTTGGAGTATTTCAAGGAGCACGCCACATCAGAAAAGACAGTGACTCAATCCAGTGGAACTTCTATAAGCAGGTAAAATATGGTTTGATCAAGACCACCTCTTCCCTTGAAGGGTGGCATAGCCAATTTGCAACAAGAGTCTGGGTTCATAAGCCAAAATTCAACAAAATAATGGTGCATTTAAAAACCCAGCAAGTCATCTCTGCTTGGCTCTTCAAGAATGACATGAAGTCCAAGGGCAACCCCCAAGAAGACTAAGGCAGTAAAGAAATATACTGAGATTAGCAAGGTGGTTCTTGCATACTATCCCAAGGATAGAAAGTTTGAGCATCTTCAGGCCATCTCTATTGCTCTTTCAACTAATGTTTGAGCCTATTTGCAATAAACACTTCCTTATCTTCTCTCTTCTTTCTTTTAATATTATTATTTTTTGACTTTTTTTAGTATTTGTTACAATTCTATGCTTATTCTAAAGTAAAGTTTATAGTTATAATAGATGAAAATAATTGTTTTTGGGTATATTTTAACTTTTGGGCTTTACGCAACCTTGTTTCTTCTAATTGGCCCCACTTTTTTATTGCAGATTTGGAATTTTGAGGATTTTTTAAGTCTAGTAATGTTTTTAAGTTTTATTTTTGAGCATTTTTGGGGTTCAAAAAATCTAAAAATTTAAAACCTGTTTTTCTTAGTTGTGATGCTGTAAATTGAAATGGCGTTTTTACTATAAAATTGAGATAGCAGAAATCAAGATGGCATATTTTGAAATAGCGTTTTTTGAGATACTGTTTTCAAAATGGCATGTCCTACCACTTAAAATACCACCAATATTCCTCCATTGAATTATTTTGCTTTCATGTCCCCAAGCCCTTGTGGATCAGAGTCAAAATGTTACAAGAACAAACTAATTTTAAAAAGAAACAGATAATAACCTTAAGTAAAGATGCCTCTGAAAAGTATCCAGACTTTAACTATATCAACAGAAATTATTTATCACAAGAAAAAATTTGAGTGCCTCCCAGGAAGCTACACACTGAAATTCTCAAACAATCACATGATCACCTAAATTATGGCCCCACTGGCTTTTTCAAGACCATGTAATACATTTTTTGCTAATTTCTCTGACCAAATCTTCACAAGGATTTAACCTCTTATCTCAAAACATACCTCACTTGTGATGGATTAAAACACTCTTTCTCTATGCCTCCAGAGAAACTGCTTTCTCTACAGCTTTCATCCCACCCTTGGTCTTTGATCAGCATAGATTTTGTTACTTGCCTACCCAAGTCCAAAGCATATGACTCAATCATGGTTGTGGTTGACAGTTTTTAAAGTATGCTGAGTTTTTCTCAAGTCACAAAACAATTACCTCTCAAGGAATATCTAAAATTTCTCCATGTGGTCTTTTATCATGATACTGTAATAGTGTAATATAGTTGAAATTTTAAAAGTGTTGATAAAACAGGGGATAAAAATCCAGATGATGATAACATTTAACATAAACAAAATTCTCAAAATAAATTCACAAATGATAAAATCCAAGTAGAAGCATTGGGGAGAGACAACCAAGAAAAACTAATGAAGAAATAAAGAAGGAAGAAACTTGAAGAAATGAGACTGGATTTACAAATTAGTTCAACCATTCCCTCAATTTTGGGCTCAGGAGTTGCGTCAAGCAGCGCAGAGGCTGCAGACATTGAAAAATTGACACTGCAACTCAAAAGAAGCTGTAAAAGCATTTAAGTTAGCAAAAGTTTCTTTTCCATGAAGAATTTTAACTGAAGACTGTAAACTGAGATTTTCAAATACTCATGGTTTTATTGAACTGCTGGAGTAGTTCTGAGCTCCAACCCAACTCATATGGGTTTTTGGGAGGGAATGCTGTCTGTCAGGAACCACTGACATCATCAATTATTCTTAATTTATTATAAATTACTCTCAATTATGGGTTGGATTTCCAAAAACATGTCAAAAAGTTCCCTGATTATCCAATTCCTCTGCTAATTGTTTCACCTCCAGAGAATTGTAAAACTTTACATTGTTCAAAACCAAAATTCAACTGCAAACGTTTCATGCTTGTGATTAACTTTGAGCTTGACTGTTGGCCCCTGATATGTAACAGATGTATTTGTGATCTCCCAATGCTGGACTCTAAGGGTATATAAGTGAATAATGACCTTTCTTGATTCTTGTTTGTTTAATAAAAACTTTATCCTGTTCCTAAATTCCAGATTTATTGATTTGACTACAACAGGTTGAAATAGAAAAACTTTTTAGTGCTTAGTGTTGCAACATCCTTGATTACTCCCTATTGGGAAAGTAATTTCCCAAATGATTCCCTGACTAATCCTTAAGTTGGTGGCACTATTATCAATTACCCATCTATTATAGAGATCAAACCTTTTTAGTCCTAAGCAGAACACTACTTGGACAAGCTGTGTGACTATCATGATGTGAATGGATGGTAAAAAGCTTCCCATGATACTATATAATACTCTAAACCCATATCAAATAAAGTGTCATTCTCTTCTTAATTTTTCCCTTTATCTTGTTTACTATACTTCTAAGAAGTCTATAATTGACACTAGAATGCTTACTACTTATGTTAGAGATAGCTTGGGTGCATTGGCTTTGTTGTTATGTACAACTTTCTGCTTGGTCTTATACAACACTGATTTGATCTTCTTGGTTGTGATTACTACTATGAAGAATGTGTGTGCTACTGCTGGGTTGACAAAAAGGTATAATTTGCCTGAAATCAATATGAAATAATGTATGAAGTTCAGAGACCTGATTCTTGTGAAGTATTTCCCTGAAAATTTCATCATCTAAGAGAACTTTCTCAACTGAGCCATCTGAATTAACCAAAAATTTAAGGCATCATATTTTGATTTTTGGGGTTAAAAACACAAATTGCCTGATTTATGGGGTTTAAGGCTTTAGGTGGCTTTTTACAACCTTTTTTTTCAAAACATTCACACAGTTGACCATAACTCTCCTCTGGTCAATGTCTTAGTTGATGGCCTCAAAATTTCTTAAGGGAAATTTCTTGGTCCTGGCTCCTTGGTGCTTGATTTTATGAGGGAAGGCAATTTCAGATAGGATGTGACCATCTGTGATAGATAAAAAGTGCTTTGAATAGGCCAGGATGACCATACATATTAGTGGGCATAGCCCACTACAGAACTGGTGCTAAATTGAGTAGTTAGAGGCCAACCTTCCTATCATGGTCCAAGGGCTCACAGTTGGCACCTTAGAGTCAATAAGTCTTGTGAGGGGATATATAAAATTCTGTATAATTGATTGAAAGGTGCTTCAGCGGCAGGCAAAATAAAAGACAGGTAGTTGGGCTTAGGGGGAGTGGGAGGCTCTACAAAAACTAATTAAGCTGATAAGTAGTTGTACTTATTATTAAATACCAAGGATTAGATTGTTTACCAAATACCTTCTCTATTTAAGAGTTCAGGTTTTCTGATGAGGACCAGAGGGTCATACAGAAGGATATTTTCTAAGGTGAAATCCTTAATGTTGGGAATTTTGACCAAGCAATGATGCCAATTATGACAGAGCCCACGGATTGGGACTGTTACAACCAAATCCATAAATTAGTAGTATAAAATACAATGATACTAATTATGGCAGAGCTTGCGGATATGAATTGCAGCTACCAAACTACATAAATTGGTAGTATAAACTATATGCATATTGGATCAGCAGTAGTCTGCTGACCTGAGCCTTAAACTAGCCAATTATAAGCGCCACCGCAACAATTAAATGATACATGATTTGCCGCCGCAGCACTTTAAAAATACACAAGCCCCACAGAGCCACCTAGCAACTGGATTGGGCGCCAAAGCGCCAAACTACTTTTACGTTAAGAGCCGCCGCGCCAACTGAAAATCATTGCAAGCGCCGCCTGGCAAATATTGCAGGCGCCAAGGCACCTTACTTTTTACATTGAGCGCCGAGGCGCTGGGTTCAATTCCCCATAATCTCAAATTCCCATATTTATCACATTAATAAACATTAAGCTTAAAGTATGCCAGAGAAGTAGGAAGTGATACTGAAGTATTAAACTATTCCATGTCAGCAAGAATCACCAGTGCTGGGCAAAGATGAAAATATTCTATTGGTTGACGTGAGATAAGTGCCAAACCTAGATTAATAATTACCCAAAAGTGGGGTGTGTTAGAATATCCTAGAAGACATTGCTACCAGCCCAGAGATTACCCTGGTAGAAGGTACAAGAAGAATTAGTCATTTATAATAAAATTATCTTTGAACCATTGTTATTTTATTCTTAATCTGGTTGACCTTTATCCTAATCCTTAAGTGCTTCTGTGCAATCAGAAGCTATTGCTGGGCAATAATCATGGTTCTGTTCTATCCTGGCTCTTCTGATACAGTACTACTCATATCCTCACATATGACTGTATTCTGGCAATTGTCCTGTGCCCTATAATCTCAAATAATTGTGGTGCTGTAATGCAAAAAGTGCGACACTTATAGTCTGGGTTAGATGGATACTCAGTGAAATGTACCAGCTTATAAGGTAAAACAGAGGGTATAAAATAATTGAGCTGTCAAGGAGCTGGATGTACAAGTATTATGGCTGTTGCCAACACAAGTAACATCCAGTCATTGCCTGCTTTGGTGCCAATCCAATGCTTGGTTTGAAATTCCTGAAATGGCAACAAACCAATATTCCTTAATTGTCCAGATATCCAGCTATCCAAACCCAACTCACACATGTCCTCCAATATATTTGATCTGACTTAGGTCCCTTCCACAGAGCACACAATATATAAGCCTGAAATATTATCCAATAAAGTTACTCTTCTTCTCTAAAACTATCCTCTAAGCTTCCCCAGAAGTCTCTCCTCATCAGGGCCATGTATCTTTGGGCTAGACAATTGGAATATCTAGAGGGTTGGCTGCAATTTATGGAGCGGTATTCAGGTGCTATAAAACTATAATAAAGCAGGTTAATAATTAAGCCAATCAAAGGTTAATTTACTCTTTATTTTAAGAAGGAAAATATCAATTATTCTACATCAGGGGTTTATATTATCTTTTGAGTTAACAATATACTGAGCCCCGGGCCCAAGATATCCTTGGATGTCAGTCCTGGGGCACTGCAACTGCAAGGTGGAGTGTAAAACAGAATCTTCTTCTTGATCTAAACAAAAGTCAATACTCTAATATATTTTGGGAATCATTACCAAATTCAGGCAAGTAGGTGAACCAAGTCCCTGGAGGCTAGAGGCCTTATTAATACAAAATATCTTATTAGGGCCTTTGACTAATGGATTGGTGCAGGGCACTACATTGAAATAAGTCATCCCTCCACAGACTGTTCCAGGTTTTTTTCCACTTCTGTCTGGGTCCTTGAGGACTGGCTGATTTGTGCAGGCATTCAAGTTCTTACTGTTGATGTGTCAGGGACTCACTTGGCAGGGAACAAGTTCCCTAGTTGGTGAGCCAAAGCCCTTAAGTTAAATCCTGCTATTACCAAGCCAATAGGAACTGTGATCATTGCAAGGTGTCCTAGGTGTCCTAGGTAAGCAAATATTCCAAACATAGAACTGAACCAACCAAGTAGATAGTAACCCACCACATACATCAAGAGGTAAAAGGAGGCGTAAGGTCTAACCAGAGCAGGTTCAGTAGGAGGCAGAGTAAACAAATGACCATATTGGAATTTATGTCTCCAGTGGCCGGAGGGGTATTTGAACCATCCATGGGCAAGGGATTCCTTTTAATGGGCGTCATCTGGAGAAGAGTTGTACCAGTCAGTTGTAGGTGTTGGGTTTTCCAAGGTTGATACCACTGGCAAGAAGGAAGCTAGAAACCAGAACAGGAATATAATTCCTCTCATGGCTTCAAAAATATGTTATCAGAGGATGAAGGAGTAGCAGATGTAGGATAAAATTTTTATTGTTGGAACAAAGAGAAATAATGAGAATAGCTCACTTAAATACCCTCCAAATGAAGGCTGGGACATTTAAGTGGTATTTTAGAGAATAAGAGGGATTTTCATGGGCTTGTAATCAAAGTAATACCTTTTTTCAAACATTGATGAAAGTAGAGCTTAATAATTTGCATGGTTAAAAGGTTGAAACAGTGGATCCAAGGATAAGCCATAATGCTGTTAATAATTAAGAGGAGTGTGGCAAGGTGATCACTTAAAACTAAGTACGGAGCTTTGATCAAATATAGGCTCATTTGATTCAAGAGCGGCAAGGAAGACAGCTGCAGCCAATCAAGACGCAAGCAGTAAGTGATGTTGTTAAGTGTGTTAATAACCTTTTCAAAAATCAATTTAAAAGTCAGAGCAAAAGTTTAATGAATAGAATACACATATAAAGGTAAACTAAGTTGAATAGTTGATTCTGTATTAACGCTGGGCCCTTCTTTAGGGTTCTGAGTTTGATTCCCGTTAGACTCCTTTTCTAAATACAAACTAGCCCTAAATTCCTTGTTGTTGTGTTGGTTTGAGGAAGTATTTTTTCAAAGGTTGTCAATAAGATTCATGCAGTCAGGGAAAGACTCCCTGATATGATGGGAGAATCCAAATATGTATGTTTGAATTTTAGCCACAAAAAACAGGTAGTGAGACTTTAAAGTTGGCAGCCTATGGGTTGGGTTGACCATGTTTTAATTCCCCTTTAGAGAATTGGTTTTCTGTAAGAGAATAATTGCCATTTATGACATCTTTGCCTGTCACAGTCTCCCAGACAAAGTTATCTCAGATAGAGGCCCCCATTTTATTTAAGTTTTTAGAATATTTCAGCAAAGACCTCAATATCAAGCTGTGTTGCTCCTCAGACTACCTCCTTAATAAGATGGCCAGACAGATTGTCTTAACTAAATGCTAGAACAATATCTTTAATGTTACACCAGTCCTTAATAAAGATAGATTATTTTACTTCAAATTACACAATTTTTCTACAGAAATGCCTATCAGGGTTTAACAGTCTACTCTACCTTCTTTGCCAAAAAAAGCTTTCACTCATACTCTCTTCTGGATTCTGATGCCCTAATAAAAGGAGTAGAAGAAAATTTTGTGCCAAAAATTGTCTCTATTCACTCAGATCTAACAGTAAATTGTTTTCAGACCAGGGAATCTTAAAAAAGAAGGCAGAAACTGACATGGCATAAGCTATCTCCTAATCCCCAGGAGACCTGGTGATCTTGAAAGCCAAAAATTCAAGCTACCTATCACTTTCTGTAATCTTGGCCCTCTCAATGTTGGTCTGTTCAAAATCATAAAAAAATTTACAAAGCAGATTTTAAATTAAAGTTAATCCAAGGTAGCCAAACAAATACTGTATTCTAAGCATCACAGACAAAACTCTTAAAGGGCAAGGCTCTTATATCCCAGGAACAAGTTATTTCAACCAATCTTTCAAACCATGAGCATAAAGTAGAAGCAATCATAGGATTCAAAATTTCTGCTGATAAATACTATTGTCAAGTTAAATGGAGGAACTTTCCCATAGAAGTATTCAAGTGAAAACCAGAGGAGAGCTTCCAAAACTGACCTGATATATTAGAGGAATTTTTGGGAAAAGAGAGACTTCCATAGAATAAGGTAGGGTAACAAACCCAAATCCCATAGCTGGGTATCAGAAATCCTCAATCAGATGGTCAAGCTTCACATATTTCTTGTGTTGGAGATATTTTTTACATTAAAAATTTACTATGAACGTTATGAATTCAATTCTATATATCCCACCAAGTTAGCTCCTTGGGAGCTATATTAGTTTTATAAATCCTCAACAAAGTGAAACTTGTAAAGCTTACTGAGAATTTTAATTTTTCATAAATTGTATTTTCTACCTTCTAAATAATTAAATCTCATTAAATAAAATTATGGAAGAACAATTTATTTCAGTGTTTGAATAAATGCTGGAGTTGAATTTAAATTTCTATTCTCACTGTGGATATTAAACTGACCATTTACAATAAATTTTATTGTTTGCATCCAACATCAAACAGAGGCATGGTTATGTCAGTTGCTGTCTTCACGATTTGGGGTGTGGCTTGTTATATGTTGTATAACACCTTTGTGACACACCAGAACTCTCCCCATTTGTCATAATCTTCAATACTGTACCTGATTTAGATAAAGAAATAGCTTTGTAGAAGGGTGTGACAAATGGGGTTGGTGCGCCACCTTGCCACAAAGGCATTAGGCAAGGTGCACCAAGCCAAACCCCAAACCACAGAGACCATTATGGACAGAAACCAGTTTTTGGGCAGGCAACAACCACAGACACTGGTAACTATTAAAAATGGTCAGAAGGATAGAAAAAGTGAGTAATAAAATTTAAGAAAAGCTTAGCTGAAGAATTTCCTCAAAAAACAAGAGAAAATGATTCTGCATAAAATTTTATTTTTCCCAAAATTTAAAATCAACTTCAAAAATATTGATTTTTTATGCAGATTGGTGGTTTTTGTTGTTTTTACTCCTATTTTATTATAATTATTAGAAAACCAAGATAACTCTCAGGGTGCTATCATGGTAGGTATTTAGGAATTTTTTAAAAAAGTCCATAATGAATATGGAATGAGGGAGATGATTGGATGGCAAACAGTAAAGGGGAAATCTGTTATCTAATAGTGGGTTTTTGGAATCCAACTTTGTCAGTTGAATTTGTTACATTAACCTCCTCTAGAGAAGGCTCTCCTCTCCCCCAAACTCCTCAACCAGGGCAGGGCAATCAGAGCAGTTTTCTTCAGGCTCCAAAGTAGCATCTTTGATTGGAAAATTCTTCCATTTGGACTGATGGTAGCGCTTGTTTGAGGAAAGTTTTGAGCCTAAGATGGCTTCTACTTCATTTTTGTGATTGGCTGGATTAGAGGAAAGTATAGGCTTTGTAGAGATGGGAGCTTTTTAATTGAATGTTTTAAATTGAGAGACATGGAAAACTGGATGAACCTTGCTGTTAGGAGGGAGCTCAAGTTCATAAGCTGCGTCATTAATTTTCCTTAGAATTTTAAAAAAACTGATATTGAGCGGATCTAGTTTACGGCAAGTGATTGGTAATTTAAAGTGTCCAGCTTTCAATATTACTAGGTCCCCAGGAGAATATAAGGGGCATCAATTCTATGAGCATCAGCTTTGCATTTATAGGCCTCTCTGGCTTGCATGATATTGCTAATTAAATCTTCATGAATAGATGCAATCTTTGGGACAATATTCTCTTCAACCCCTTCTGCTGGTGATTCTGAGTTAGGAAGGGGGCAAGGATGAAAGCCCTTATTTGAAAAGAAGGGATAAAGGCCAGTTGAGGCATGAGAGGCATTATTATAGGCAAATTGAGCAACAAGGAGCCATGAAACCCAGTCTTTCTGGTGAGGAGAGACATAACAACATAGGTACTATTCAAGAATCTGATTTAGGCGCTCTGTTTGACCATCAGATCAAGGGTGATAGCCTGAAGAACAAAAAGACTTAATATTTAAATCCTTGCTAATAGATTCCTAGAACTTGAACACAAATTGTGGGCCTCTGTCTGATATAACTTCATCTGGGAGGCCATGACAAGCAAAAATTTCATGAAGAAATATTGTGGCCATTTCTTGTGAGGTGATAGTCTTATTGTACAGGAAGAACTCATTGTACTTTGAAAACCTGTCCACAACCACCATGATAGAATCAAAACCTTCAGACTTTGGAAAGGCAGTTATAAATTCTACACTAAAAGAAGACCATGGGCGGGCAGGGAGCTATAAAGGAAGCAACTTTCCTGAAGGCATGGAGCAGGAGTGCTTAGACCTAGCACAGGTAAGACACACTTTAAGGTACAAGGATACTGTGTTGTGGAGACCAGGACAGGAAAATTGGCGGCAAATAACTTCTAAAGTCTTAGCAATGCCTGGGTGACCTGCAGTAGGATGATCATGAGACATGTTAAATATCTCAGTACAAAGTTTTCCAGGAGGCACCCATATTTTCTTTTTGTGATAAATAATCCCATTGGCGTAGGTAAAGTCAGGATACTTTAGAGAGGCACTTTTGCTTAGTGTGGGTAGTAATTCTTTTTGAACTTGGTGTGGGCTTGAGGAGTTTTGATCCTGATCTACAAAGGGTTTTGAGACATGGGAGAAAAGAGATCAGATGGTAGCATAGTGGCTGAATTAAAGGGGTTAAGAGTTTCTTCCAATATAACTAAGCCAGGATTGCGGCTCAGCATATCTGGAATATGATTGGCAACACTAGGCTTATACTCAATTATGAATATATATTGGGATAAGTCAGAATTCCAATGGGTCTGTCTCTGGTTAATGTGATGAGGTTTTTTGTGATATTCTAAGGCACAATGATCAGTACAAATAGTAATTGGATGGTGAGCGTACAGCAGAAGATATTGCCAATGATTTAAGGCTGCCACAATAGCTAAGAGCTCTTTGTCATAAATAGGATAATTTGTCTCTGGAAGAATCATCTTTCTGGAGAAGAAGTCAATTGGGTGATCATGATTATTATCTCCTTTTTGCAAAAAACCTCTCCAATAGCATGATTTGATGCATCTGTTTTCAGAATGAAAGCTTTCTTGGGTCTGGGTGCACAAGGACTGGGGCAGACATAAGAATATTCTTTATCTCCTTAAAGGCTTTTTCCCTTCTGATTCCCACTTGAAGGGAACATCACCAGTAAGCTTATTAAGAGGAGAAGCTATTTCTGACAGGTTTTTGGTGAAGCAACGGAGAAAATTTACTGTACCCATAAAAGAACGGACTTCTGTGTGAGAGGTAGGATGATCCCAGTCTCTAATATCAGCCAGCTTGTCAGGACAGATAGCATGACCATCTTTAAAGATAACATTTCCTAGGAAGGTTACTTTTTCCTTAAAAAATTCACATTTTTCCAGCTTAAGTTTTAGATTGGCGCTAGATAATATATCTAAGACCTTTCTAATGTCCTCTTGATGGGTTGTGTAATATTTAGAGAATACCAGAATGTCATCCATGTACACCACACAACATTGACCTCTAAGGTTTCCAAGAACAGCATCAATCATGCGCTGAAAAGCTGAAGGAGTATTACAAAGACCAAATGGCATGACCTTATATTCAAAGACCCCCAAGTGACATTTGAAGGCAGTGAACCTTTGGTGGTCAAGGTAGACCAGGATTTTGGTTGAAGGCATCTATAAGGTCTAACTTTGAGAATATTTTAGCACCCACAATCATGGAAGCAATATCAGTCATGAGAGGCATGGGATAAGGATAATGATAAGGATCAGTAATGGCATTTAAGCAGGTAAAATCCACATAAGGGTGGAGTTCACCGTTGGATTTGGGGACTAAAAGAACCGGAGAAACCACAGGAGAACAACTGGGAGCAATTAATCCACAACTAAGCATGTCCTGAACATAGTCACTAAGGCTTTGCTGGGCTACCTGGTTAAGTGCATATAAAGGTGAGCCCTTGAGTAAAAAAGAGTTCCTTTTAAAAATGAAGGAGAATAAGTGCAAGTTTGGGCCAAAACAGCTGGTAATATAACCTTTTCAAAACAGTGCGCATAATCCATAAACTGAGATGGAAGCTTATCCTGAAGATCCTGCGGAACCAAAGATGCAAGAGGCTTGGCAGGCAGTGCATTAGACAGAAACTTCAGATAATACAATTTTTTATCTTTAGGGCTTAACTAAACTACACCTTGGTCCATTTTAAAATGTGGGTTATAGGAGTTCCATCATTGCATACCAAGTATGACAGAAGAAGGAAGATTCTGGCCAATAGTGAAAGGCAGTTTTACTTTGATGTCATCCTGAATAAGAGGTACCTGCTTTGAAGTAACCCAAGTGGGACTGTAACCTAAGTATCTCCTAGTTTAACTGGAGGTTCTTCAGAGTAAGGAAGCTTCAAAAGGCAAGCCAGGTTTATATCCACAAAGTTATCATGAGCACCAGTGCACATCAGGCCATGATGTTTAGTCTTTTATGTTTGCTGTGGTGTGGATAAATGACAGAGAAAGGCTCTAGCAGATAAGAGTCTTTAGTGGCAGCTTTATTAATAGCGCCAAGTACAACAGGGGTAGGAGGGGAGGCAGCCAAATTGTGTAAGGTGGCGTCCTCTACTACAGGAGTTGTAGGCCCAAGGGTGCCCCAGTTATTGCGGCTATTATTTCAATTAAGTTTATTGGGGCAGCAAACAGCAGGAGATTTTGGAGGGGCCGCAGAAGTGGTCTGAGCCTGATCATGGTGAGTGGAGCCCCTTTGATATTAATTGTGTCAAGCCATATACTCTGAGTTCTGGCGTTCTGTATGGAGAGCAATACAGTATTATTATTCCCAGGTTGTAGCCACCAAAGTGCCCCATAAGGCTTGTAACAAGTATGGTTCAGGCCTTTTTGAAAGAGATGCAGAAGGTTCTTAGTTGAGGCACAGGCAGCACAACTGAGAGTTTTGAATGAGGCGGCGTAATTGGTGACTGTTCCTGAGCCTTAATTCAAAGAAATAAGAAAAGCCCAGGTAGTGTCCTGAAACTCTACCAGGTGGAGGTGCTCTTCAATGAGATCACAAAAGTTCATGATGGTGTCCAGAAAAATATGGAGGTCCATTAATTCCATAATCCAGTCCATGATTAAAAGGTCAAAGCCGGATATCATGTTTGTGATTAGCTGGCCCTGATCAGGAGAAAAGCCCATAGCTTGAGCAAGGTGATATTTCAGGCAAAGCTTATCAAGGGCACAAGAGAGTTCAGCAGTTTGTTTGGAGTCCAGGAAGAGAATAACTGAATTATTTTTGTTGTCAGCATCTTCACCATTTATTTCAGCATTTTTTTTGATTTTTTGCGTTTTTATTGGTGAAGCTGCACAGATTGCCCAAGGTGAAAAGCAGAAAACTCAATTCTCTCAATGCAAAGAGCCCCAAAAATATCACCATTGCTAATGTTGGCCAATGTGAGTACCATTCTGAAACAATGATTTTTCCGTTTCATCAGGACTATTGCAAATTGCGTCATTAATGCTATTTTTGATATGGCCTTCAAATAATGATAGCTGCAAAGATTTGGCTGGTTTTGCTTTCAAGTTTGGGAATTCCTTGTCTTCTGTAAATGGGTCTATGCCAATATACACCCATTCTGGAACACCATACTTTCCCTTGTCTGATCCTGGTATGACCTTATCCAAACATGACCCCCTCAGCCACTCTGTCTTTCTAATGAGTGATCAATGTCCCTTGTCTACTATTTAAGTAGAATCAAATCTCCTAACAAAGAGAAGTTTATCCACATTTGAGTTGGCTTTAATAATCTTCAAGTTTTTCCTGTCCTTTCTGCCAAAAGGACTTTCACATCTTGTATTCCAGGAAATTAAGGTACATGCCCTTAATTTTGCCCTGAAGGCTAACCCAAGGCTAGCTTTAAACCTCAAATCTTTTGTTATAAAGATTTCCTGCTGTGTCCTCCTGGATGTTGTCCCCAGGAGCCAAATACGACAAAATGGTGCTCACTACAGGGGCTGCAATCCCCTTGGTCACCCTGTTCCCACGTGCATTCTCTGGTCCTTCTCCCTTTGTTTCTTAAGTACCCAAACAACCTAAAGTTTTTAGTCCTCCTATAGAAGAAGACATCACCAATGGCCCCTCAACTCCCATGGTATTGGTTCTGTCCCCCGGGCCCGCGTGGACCCCCTTCCAGCTTTATCTCTCAATTATAAGCAAGCTTGTGCTGCCGCCTGCTCCCTACTCCACTCTGGCACTGTGGCAATACACACTATCCCTGGTCTCTGTCCTGGGTATGCTTCTAAAGACCTGTACTCCTTCCTCTTGGACTTTGGTCTCCCCCCCGCACTGATGGAATCCATGGATACAATTGGCGTGTTGGTCAACCAGTTCATCCAACCCACCCTAGTTCACCATCAACTTGCAGTAGGATCCCAGAACCAACTTCTAAATGCTGTAGCCACCGCTGTCTCAAATAACCATGCTCAAAATATGGCATATCAAGAATGGTCCCACAGTCTCTTTGTGTGTATTTCTGATAACCAGCACAACTTGCTGGCCTCTCAGAAGTACTTAACCTCCTCCCTGAATTCCCTTTGTTCCTTGCTCCCTGGATACATCAAGGATTGACTATGTGAATTGTACGAGCATCAGGCAGCGTGGCGTGGACAAATTGAGACCTTTCTGGTAAATCATTGCCAAGATTTTGAGACTCTGGTTAGTGAACTTAGCCAATTCAGAGAACATATTAATTCACAACTTGAATTGGTTGGGGCTCATGTTGATACTTGGGGCTGCCATCTGCAGCATCAATATGGCCTGGATAAGGCTGCATTAGGCAAAACTCTATATCAAGTATAGAATTATGTGGACAATAGAGTAGCGTCTATTGAGGTGAATCCTCCTGCTCCTCCTGTTGAGGCCCTCTCTGACTTTGAGGCCAAGGTATGGGAAGCAATAGCCAAGCTCAAGGCTACTACTTGGTGTCAATCTTCTGTTCAGAACCCCCCTCCAGTTGAGCCTATGTCTGACTCTTGCATTGCTTTGCTCACTGATCAAGTAGCTACTTTGCAAGGCAAAATTGAGTATTTAAGGCAACACCTCTCTAATTCTGAAGACTTGTCCTCTGAGTCTGAAGATGAAGAGGAAGGTGAAGTCACTAATACTCCCGCTCATGGCAACCATGATTGCTGCCCTGGTTTGGAAGGTCAACCCTGGGTCAACTGCGCACGTGCACTAGATCAGCTTGCAGAAGTAACAAATGATGTAGCTGATGGTCAGAATGCATTAGAAAGAGAAGTACAAAACCTCTCCCACTTTACCAAGACACTGAATGGACAGGTCATCCCCTTGGTTGCTCAGACCACTTCCCTGACCACCTGCCTCAATGGAATTGCTGGCGCCTTATCAGTGCAACAAATTAAGATTGACAAATTTGGAGCTGCTACTGCCACCGCTAGAGATATTAGTGGACAGAACAGCTCTACCTTGGATACCCTAGAGGAAAGCCTTTGACTCCTCTGGGCTAGACAACCTGCTGCTGAATCCAAGTTTAAAGGCAATCCTCACATTAACGTCCTCAATCCAGGTAAAAACAGCCAATCCTCTTCCTCGTCCATTGACCCAAATTACAAACCAACCTTCAAACAGATATTTGATTCTAAAACCTCTACCATTGCTGCCTTTCTAACAATTTACAAGACTGCAATGCGTAGGGCTACTGATGAACTCAAAAAGGAACATATCCTCACCTGTCTCCATCCCACATGCCAAGAAGGGGTGGTCCCCAAACTCCCCTCCATTGTCACTTGGGAGGACATGAAGCGCCTTCTTATTGAGGAGTTTGGAGGAGATCTCAGCTTGGAAGTCAAAAAGGATGTATTTATGCACATCACCTTTAAACCCAAGGAAACCCTGGCAGAGTTTGCGGATTGTTTCTACATTGAAGGTCAACAGTTAATCACCAGTTGACAGTTAACTCCCCGGGAAGCTTACACAGCTTGTTCAAATGCTTTGAAAGTGAACCAGCTTCTATGCATATACTTTAAGACACACAAGGCTTCACTCACTTCCATGAAGAGTATTAAGACACTCTTGCAAGACATGTGTTTGACCCATGGCAGAACTGTGGTGTGTGAAAATAAAGCCAGTAATGCTGGGACTACCTCTCGTACGCTGCACATTATGACGCTGGGTTCAGGTGGATATACTAAGAGGCAAGGTTTTCATAACTGTGGCCAAATAGAGAACCACTTTCATACTTGCACTAATCCCCAAGTGGAAGGTTGTGACCCCAAGGAACAGGAAGGAAAAGAGAGGTCAGCTTAGAGACAGAGACACTCTCTGCTGACCAATCTCCCCCTGTCTCCTCAAGATCCTCCTTCTGATGAAGAAGCTCTGTCTTCCTCTGGCCCAACTATCCTTCATCTATTACATGATCTTTCCAGTGATTCAGACCCTGAAGATTCTGATAGTGAAGATTCTGATAGTTATGGCTATTCTGTTCTGGCTGTTCTGGAAACTGTCTCTGTCCTGTACAAGCTCCGCTCTGGGAAGACCACCACCACTTCTCAAGCACCTTTAAGTGAAGCTAAAGCCATGGTGGCGCGCCCTTATCTAGCTCAAGCTCATCAACCTCCTGTCTTGGTTGATTCTTCTGAGGAAGCAGCCAAGTTAGCCAAAGCTCTCTTCCAAAATGTAGCTGTATCTCTCCCACTGCAGACTGTGTATAAAGAGATTCCTGATTTAAGGTGCATGGTAGCTAAATGGGAGAAAGAGCTAGAGGCTGTGCAAGATGTGCTGGCAGTCTTTCCCCCCTTTGAGAAAGATAATTCCCCCGCGTGGAAGTATCAATCCAAAAGGTTAAAATTGAAGCCATCTTAGACATGGGTTCTCCAGTCAACATAGTATCTTCAAAACTAATGAGGAAACTTAAGCTGGCCCCTGACCTCAACTACACTCAGTTGTATGGCACAGCTGGCATGACACAAACTTTGGCCATTAGTGCCTACTCTGCTCTACCCATGAGGTTTGAGAAACTCCTCATTGCTTCCCCCGCTGTAATCCTTGAGAACAAAAGCTATGACCTCTTGGTTGGTACACAATTCCTTCAAGAGTATAACAGGATTTTGAACTTAAGAGATGGATACCTTTTGCTCTTGGGATATGAGGTCCCTTTGATTTTTGAGGAACCTCCGCGCCTTCCAGGAAAACATCTTAAAACTTGTGTGCTTGAGTACCCCATAGGTATCTTCTCTCTCAAGTATAGGACTCACTCCTCCAACATGCGCACCCCTCCTTCTTCCTGCCCTGCAGGAAGAAGGGGTACCTCTTCTTGAACCAGCAGCTATCACCATTCCTCCAGGCTCCCAGGTGGTGATTGATTCTCAGATTTCTTACAAGCTACCTGAAAAGTTGTTCTTGGAACTCTACTCACCTGAATCCCTAAGCCCTAAAGAACCCCAACTGTATCCAGGGATTTTAGATTGAACCCACAAAGATCCTGTACAATTACTGCTTGCTAATCTGACAGCCCTGCCCATGCAGGTGACCCAAGGCCAGGTTATAGGGCATGGTTGTATACTGGGGACAGAATAAGTGGCATCCCTCTACCCTTTTGGAACTTTTAGTGATTTCAATCTACCTGAAGGCAATCCTCAAGTTCTCTCCTTATTCACTGCTGCCAATTTCCCCCAATTGTCTCCCATCCAACAAAAAGACGTGTTGGACCTGTTCAATAAGTTTAGCAATATCTTTGCCTCTGGAGCTACGGACTATGGCCTAGCTAAAGGGGTCATCCATCAGATTGACACTGGTGATGCACCCTCATTTTGTGCCAAACCATACCGCTGTAGTAGGGTAGAGGATACTCAGGTGTCTAAAGAGCTCAAATAACTACTAGACGCTGGGCTACTGGCTCCTTCCCAAAGTCCTTGGGCTTCCCCGTTACTGATACTCAAGAAGAAGGATGGAGGACATCACATTGTAATGGACTATTGCTACCTAAAATCCCTCACTAAGAAAGACTTGTACCCCTTGCCCAGAATTGGCAATGCTCTCAGACAGCTGGGTGGTTCCAAGTTTTTCTCAGCCATGGATCTAGCCTCTGGATACTGGCAAGTTGACTTATCTCCTGAAGATAGAGAAAAGGCTGTGCTTATCTTCTAAGAAGGCCTTTTTGAACCCACTTGTATGCCCCAAGGACTCTGCAATGCCCCTGCTACATTTCAACAGGCTATGGACTCCATCCTATGAGATCTAAAGCTCTCTTGTGTCCTTGTGTACCTTGATGACATCACTGTATTCAGCGCTACCTTTACCAACCATTTGGAACACCTCAAGACTGTCTTCATCAAGATCAGCAAAGCTGGCTTGAAACTCAAACCCTCCAAGTGCTCCTTCTTTAAAGAACAACTTGAGTTCTTAGGCCATGAGGTCACTCAAACAGGAATCTGCCCCATAAATATTAAGGTGGAAGCCATTGACAAGATTCTACCTCCCAAAAATCTTTGAGAGGTTCAAGTGTTCCTTGGTATGATGGGCTACTACCAACAGTTCATACCTGACTTTGCTGAACTGAGTGAACCCCTTGTCCAACTGCTTTGCAACGTCCCCTTTGAATGGACTGACAGCCAACAACAAGCATTTAAAGCACTGAAGGCCAAGCTCAAGGAGGCTCCTATATTAGTCTATCCTTATTATGATAAAGAGTTCATCTTGTATACTGACGCTAGTGGAGTAGCTGTGGGTGCCATGCTTTCCCAACTTGACAATGAAGGCGTGGATCAACCTGTAGCCTACTCTTTGAGGGTCCTCAATAAGCACGTGAAGAACTACAGCGTCACTGAGAAGGAATGTTTGGCGGTGCTGCATGCGGTGAAACAGTTTTGGCATTACATCTATGGAACTCACTTCACGGTAGTCACAGACCACTCCTCCCTCAAATGGCTACAACAGCTAAAGGAACCTGAAGGTTGAATAGCGCATTGGGCTCTGCGTCTACAAGGGTATGACTTCACTGTGATACACCGTCCTGGGGCCCAACATCAGAACGCTGATGGCCTGTCAGGAATGCCAATCCTGGCTATCCATCCCACTGATGCTGATTGACTATACAAACTAATAGGGTACCCTGACTCTTGGACCACTGAGCCAGAAGACATTTGCCTGGCGCTACAGACCCTATCCAAGGACACAGTAATTTGAGATAGACAGCTCTTCAAGAAAGTCAACAATGCCTATCTACCCTACATTTGCCCTAGCATGAGGATAGCCATTATCCTCTAAGCTCACATTGACACTGGGCATGAGGGTATAGCCAAAACTCATGAATGGCTAAGCAAGAACTTCTACTGGGAGAACATGCGCCTTCTGATCCCTGATGTTCTTGCCTCCTGTCATTTGTGTCAACTCCAACGTCCTTGTCTGTCCCAACACCAGTTCAAGCTCATCCCCCTAAGCATGCTTTCCACACTGTGAATATTGATGCTGTTGGGCCTTTCCCTTGGTCTAGATCTGGGTGTCAATTTATCTTAGTTGCCATAGACCATTTTATCAAATAGGTTGAGGTAAGAGCTACAAAAGATATAACTACCAAGACCACTGCTAATTTCTTTCTGCAAGACATCTTCTATTAACATGGCTGCCCTCAAGTCCTGCTTTCTGACAATGGTACCAACTTTAGTGCTCACCTTATCATATCTATTGTCAAAGCTATGGGTACCTACCAATATTTCTCCAAACCATATTATCCTTCAACTAATGGAACTATCAAACAAGCCAATTCCTCCCTGGTGTCCATAATGAGGAAACTCACGCTCTCTGACGCTGCCAATTGGGATATGTTCCTCCCTGCTGCCCCCTTTACTTACCAACTTAGTAAACACTGATTAACTGATCAGTCCCCTTTTGTCATGCTGTATGGATGTGAAGCTGCCACCCCCTCAATCTTGGGACCCCCTTGATTGAAGTTGATGCATCTGCAAATCCTGAGGCCCATGTTAAAGACTTAACCAATTGTATCATTGACATCCAAGCCACAGCTTACTCCACTGCTTACAAGGTTAAGGCCCTGGAGCTCTCCCTGTCTAATGCTGCTAGAGCCCCCCTCCCTGAGTATCAAATAGGCAACTTGGTTCTCTACTACCAGATTTGTACAGGTGATAGAGCTCATAAGCTGGATTTCCTCTGGGTTGGGCCCTGCAAAGTCACCTTTAAAAAAGGCGTCAAGTATACTGTGAAATTGCTGTCTTCTGGATGTCCTTTTGCCCGTGTTCACTCCAAATTTCTCCACAAATATCAACTCCCTGTGTCCAATCTTAAGGGGGGAGATGTCGGGAATTGCGTCATTAATGCTATTTTGATATGGCCTTCAAATAATGATAGCTGCAAAGATTTGGCTGGTTTTGCTTTCAAGTTTGGGAATTCCTTATCTTCCGTAAATGGGTCTGTGCCAATATCCACCCATTCCGGAACACCATACCTTCCCTTGTATGATCCTGGTATGACCTCATCCCAACTTAACCCCCTCAGTCACTCTGTCTTTCTAATGAGTGATCACTGTCCCTTGTCTACTATTTAAGTAGAATCAAATCTCCTAACAAAGAGAAGTCTATCCACATTTGTGTTGGCTTTAATAATCTTCAAGTTTTTTCCTGTCCTTTCTGCCAAAAGGACTTTTCACATCTTATATTACAGGAAATTAAGGCACATGCCCTTAATTTTGCCCTGAAGGCTAACCCAAGGCTAGCTTCAAACCTCAAATCTTTTTTTATAAAGATTTCCCGCCGTGTCCTCCTGGATGTTGTCCCCAGGAACCAGACATGGCAATGACCAAAAAGCAGACCCACAAAATTTGGCAATCTTAGTTTAATGTGACAAATGGGGTTGGTGCGCCACCTTGACACAAAGGCATTGGGCAAGGTGGACCAAGCCAAACCCTAAACCACAGAGACCATTATGGACAGGAACCAGTTTTGGGCGGGGCAACAACCGCAGACACTGGTAACTATTAAAAATGGTCTGAAGGATTGGTTAAGTGAGTAATAAAATTTAAGAAATTCTTTGCTGAAAAATTTCCTCAAACAACAAGAGAAAATGATTCTGCATAAAATTTTATTTTTCCCAAAATTTAAAATCAATTTTGAAAATGTTGATTTTTTATGCTGATTGATGATTTTTGTTGTTTTTACTCTTATTTTATTACAATTCTTAGAAAACCAAGATAACTCTTAGGGTGCTATCATGGTAGGTATTTAGGAATTTTTTTAAAAAGTCCATAATTAATATGGAATGAGGGAGATGATTGGATGACAAACAGTAAAGGGGAAATCCGTTATCCAATAGTGGGTTTTTGGAATCCAAATTTGTCAGTTGGATTTGTTACAAAGGGCAGAAGAATAAATGATATGATATAAAAACTGCCTTATTGGTGTTTAGTGTTGCAACTGAACCAATTAGAGTTCAGTATTTGATTGGGGAAGACAACAGTTCAATAAAAAAGACAAGAATGAATAGAATAAGATGCATTTAATTGTAGAATATTGTGACTAATATACCATATGGGGAAAGCCACAAGGCCACATGGGATGGCATAGTGGTGTGTTCCATGTAAGGTTTGAAGCCAAGGAATAACTTGTGCGGGGACCAGCAAGTTGAATTGGCTGCTCTCCTAATTATGAGAAAGTGCCCGCAATTTGATATTGCCACCAGATTGGCTCATGTTGTTAGATACATTGAGGGGAAGCTCATTGAGCGCCCCCTGTGTATTGTAAGATGCATCAGCAGGCAAGGAGGGAAAATTGGTTGCAACAATAGCCATGAAGGTTATATATGAAGAATGGAGGAATTTCTACTAAATTACTGGCATGGAATAGCTCTTCTGGGGATGACCAATAAGAAAGGGGAAGGCAATGGCACAGGATCAGGCTAAGGATGAGAAAAATCAACTGCTTGCACCTGGTAATTTAATAATTATGCTTAAAAATTTGGCTTTCCAGATGTGGAATAAAAATATAAGCTTTGAAACATGTGCCGTATTTGGAAGCTTTGAATGACAGATTGAGAAACCAACAGCCAACTCTAATAGCCCTTAAATTAATAACGCAACAAACCAATTTCTTGATGAGAGATCAATTCATTGCTTTATAAATCTTTTAGGACATCTTTGTATGATACATCCAATTACAAAACATATGGCATGGTATCAGGGTTTTGATACATTGAATAATTAACAGATCCTGTCATGAAACCAACCCTGGGCAGCTGGCCTGTTAGTGTCAGGGAACAAGCGGATCACAGGCAGAGTGGGAAGAGCTTACCAATGGATTAATACTAACTTAATGAGTTAGGACATTGATTTGCACACCCACAACCACAGGCCAGCAGCTGCAATGATAGTATCAATAACCCCAGTGAGAGTGATATAAACTATCCCAAATAGCTTGTTGGTATGGTCCAAAGGGAACTTGGTAGTGAACAGAGGCATTGGTTTTGGGGTGACAGGCGGCTCTATGTCTAGTTGGTAGGCAGGTAGTAAGTTGTATTTATCATTGAATAGTTGGGGATCAGTAATGTGCCAAGAACTCTTTCTGTTGTATCTGGTCAGCTCTTTATATTGGGGTAAAGAGATCCTGTGCTAATATATTGTCAGAGGAGTAGTCTCCATATTTAGGCTTCAAGGGGTACTCTGTAAACTGGATATGATTAAATAGAGCACCTAGCAGATAATAGATAGCTGGTAGGGTGGCAGGAGGATCAAAGGATTTAGAGCTTAATTGGCAGATTACTAAGATAAAATATGATAATATTTGTGGAAAGCAATATCTCATAACCTTTATTTAAAAATGACGATGTGGATTGATCTGGGCCTTTAAATTTACATATACTGCTTTGCCAGGCCTCATTGTCTGGTCAGGTTTATTGGGCTTGTGCAGGCTGGTGTTGGGATTCTAGGGGTGGAATCAGGCATGGGCGGGTTGCCATTGACTGCCCCTATATAATAGACCTTTGAACCCTTCTGTTCAACAACTTGATAATTGGTTTTGGGCAGGTATTCAAGGCCAGCACCATTTCCTGGACTTTGGGTGAGTTTGAAGCAATTCTCATTGGTGGACTGACTAATTTTGCTACCTGACACCCCAATGTCATGAGTTGGTATCTCAGTAAAGCTCCTGGCATTTGACACAAGTGGGTGATAATTGGTTGCTATAGTGTTGAGAAGGGCTGCAGGACAAGTATCAAGACTTAGGCCAGGGGCAGGTTCAGGGGATTTCTTGTTGGTGGGGTTGCTGGTTTCACTGCCTAAACTGCCAGTGCCACAGGTTGCCACTTTGGGGAAACTTCTATTGGCAGGCACAAGTGTGTTGCTTGAAAAAATCTGTAGTATAGGCAAGAATTCAGATCCCGGTGGGTTGGCATTGCCTTTACAAACAGTTTTACTATTGATAGGCTGCAGGCAGCCAAGCTCCTGGCCTTCTGAACTGGCGGGCTGCAGAGAATTAGGCTCAGGATTTGATCCCTGCCCCATACCTTGGGTTTTAGATAAGCAAAAATTGTCATTCCAACAGATTTAACCAAATAACACAGACCAGCAGCCAAGCGCTCTTAAGAAATGATTTCTATAAAAAAACACTGGCATGCAGGCCACAAGGTCAGTGGGTCAATAGTAAAATCACATACTGACATTAACAAATTCCTTAATTCTAATTGATAAAAAGAATATGCAAATATTGCACAATTAATTAGTTCCACTCAGCAACCACTCCTATATACATATCATAATTATTATTCTAAACTTGATTATATCCTAGAGAAGAGGAGCTGCCATATGGCTTATCATCTGAAACACATCCAGAAGAGTCTAACATGGATTGGGCTGCCAGGCCAAGCACTATAAGATAAAAAACTCTGATTCTATTGTATTAGAGTAGCTCTGATTGAGGAACAATCATCTACACCAACTAGTAGCCAATCAGGCTAGCTAGCACTGAACATGGCCCAGGTAGACAGATACTTGCCCAGGTCAAGAGATATGCCGTAGAGTGCATCAAGAACAAACACAGGTTCTGTGGAAGTTGTAAAGCAAGCTTCCTTAACAAACCACACTCTCAAGGTCAGGCTTCATGTTGCTATGTCTTAATGCTACTTCAGTCTCTACTTAGTGTTGCAAGCTAACTCACAAAATGCAGGCAGACAGGCCAACCTCAATATAATTCATCTAATAAAAAGCTGATATTCTGAATCCTTTCCTTCATTTGATTCATATACATGGAGAGCAAAATATGATAATTTTGTCATACAGTATAATTTCATATAGTAAAATATGGTGACACAACTTATGAAACTATATCCAGAAGTAGGAATAATGCCCCAAATCCTTTAAGCTGTGGGCCCTGTCAGACTTGTTACTTCTTAAGACAGAAAAATCTTCAGGGTCACAGGTTACGCCAAAGCCACAGGTTCTCTGTACTTTCCTAATAGTAGAATGTACAAGATTGTCCCCAAGGCATATGATAAAATACCACAGTCTGCAGATTTCTGACACATGGTCTACCACACTCTGATAGTTTATTTAATCAGGGTGGTATTTTATACCCCTGCATCTTTTTTCTTTTTAAAAGTTTTGCAGGCTAGGAAATTTTAAATGATTTCTTTTTAAACCTCTCATGCTTTGAATATCTTTAAAACACTAAATTTACCCCTTAAAGCTATATATTTCACCTTTCTAAATAAAAAATTCCTTTTAAAAATCTCGGAGAATTTCTACAACTTTCGTGTTTCAGAGTTTGTCATACCAAGCTAAATTAAGCCCTTATAACCCATCCCAAAGATTGCAAATTAACTTTAAAACCTCTTAATTCATAGCCATCAAAAACACCAATAGTATAATTAAATTTTAATATGCACAATTTTTCTTATCTTATCTTTATCCATCACATTTTTTATTTTCCTAGAAACCATATACTTTTTTTCAGGAATTGCTATTGCTTTGTAAAGCTTATTCACCACTCTTAGCTTATTCGATTACGCTTAAACTACATACATTCTCACCACACCTTATAACCGAAAAGGAGATTGAATTAATTTAATATCGAGTAAGATGTACAATTGTGCTATGACATCCTATAATGTGTTCTAAGCTGTTATCTACTGCGGCCTTAGTATTAAATAAGCTCTAGTAAATTTGGCTCTTAACCTATCTAGAATCATCTATTCTTTTCACATAGAAAGCTTAAAAAATATTTTCTACTACGTAAACCATAAGAAGGGTTTTAATTCGAACTAATCAAAGCTTATGAGATAGTCATAGTTTACTAGCTTGCCACAAAAACAAAGTAGAAAGAAGAGTTGAATAAATTGTTTGATTTTTTCTTTTTATTTAATAATAAAATAATCAAACGACCATGTCAAAGAAGCTATTTGCCATCCAGGCGATTTTCTTCCTATAAGTTTTTTTTTTGGAAATTCAGATCTCACGCTTGATGCTACATTGCTAGACAACATAAGGCGTGAGTTTGATGGCTTAGGAATGTTTAAAGCGTTCGCTGGTTTAAGCCAGCTTCTACATCGTGTGAATATTGATTTTCTTGATTGAATCCATCGAAAATCAAGTTAGTGACAAACGGAGTTCTGAAGCCACCAAAGCTCTATGAATAGCAGGATTTTGTTTTGACGCTGGATTTCTAAAGAGACTTAAAGATGAAACTCATTATTTCATTGACAGGATAGTTCACCCACTTTAAGCCACGTTCTTTGCCAAAGTAAATAAAAAAGATCCACCTTCATTACATTCCTCCGTCACTCAAAGCTTCAATCTACCACTGCTTGAGGCCTGTGATGAGCGATGATTCTATTTTACAAAAAGTTGCTGCATCTATTAAAAAACTTATCGGTTGCGGTATCACGCTTGCTGCGCATGGTATCAACGCCGCAGGGACGTGTGCTAGCTGGCCAAAGAGGGAAATGTGTTGAGTATCGACTTAATCTTGTTTCGGCTACTGTGCTAACATTCTCCACACCAAGATGAGTATTGCTGGTGTTCCCTTCAGTAAAACCAATAATTAGTTCACCACATATGGTAAAAACAAGACACTAATGGGTTTTCATTTAAAAGAAGAAAAAATCGATATAAAAACCAGCAGTTCCTTAATGAACTCAAATTTAAATTTGACTTTAATTTGACTATCCTTTAAAAAAATCGCTAAAAACGCACGACTAAACTTTAAAGGATGTAAATGCTACTTATGAATAGGGCTGCTTCGGCCAAGCCCCAGGCAGCCGCGGCCAGTTTCTGGTGCTGGGACACCTATTTCAAAAATTTATCTAAGCATGTTTAAATATATAGTAATTCCGTTTTGGCTGTAGCGGCGCAGAGCCAAAAGCTAGCCGGGGCTGAGCCGAAGCATCCCACTTATGAATCAACTTATCTGAGTCCAAAAAAGTTCAATTTAAAATTTTTAAATAAATTCCGAGATAAAAACAAAAATTATATACACATGGTAATTGCACAAAGTTTACTACTTAGATTAAAGTTAAAAAAACCCCAAAAAACAAATAATAATATTTTAAGTTTTTTTATTTACTCCAAAAATGCAACATTTAATTTCTTAAAAAGACAGTTAATTCCAATAAAAATATGATTAGAATTACTTCAAATAAAATCAATCAAAAAATATATATTATTTGATTTTTTTGAAAAGGGATAAAAATAAATATTAAAATCTTTAAACAATTTCAATTTTGAGTTGTATGATTTGATTAATACATTTTAATTCAATACATATAATTTCACCATAGATTAACTCGTTTACCAGAAATTGCTTTTATTAGCTATCGAATCCAAAAATTATAAATAAAATAATAAAAATTATATTTCTAGAATTTTTATTAAGAAACAATCTTTTAGTATAGAAAAAATGATATCTAATTTTTTTTACAAAAACTCTATATTTGACATTAGTTTAAAGTTGAATTTGGATCCTCTGATTTTTTGTCTCTAAATGTTTGATTTTAGCAGCCACATTATATATATTTAAAATTTATATAATAATACAATAAAACAATTCAAAGATATTCATTCAATCAATAAATATTTTTGTAGCCATTAATTCAAAGGCTGATATATAAAGATATGAACTAATTTTTATAGCAGTTGATATGAAAAATTAAGTCCAATTCAAACAAAACCAAAGTTGTATGCTCAATAAATGTTAAAAGTGTAAATTCTATTGTTTATTAATATGAATTGCAATATTTAAATTTATTGAGCCTTTAACTTCAATTTTCTCTGAACTGAATAGGTTAGTTTATCACAAAAAAATAAAAACTACAGTATTTGATTATTAATTTAAGAAGCATAAAAGTATAAAAAGAGCTTAAATTTTATGAATAAAATAGTATAATGATTATACTTCTGAGAATTACAAGATAAAATATAAAGGGGGAATTAAAGAAGATAATGGTGACTTTATTTGATTTATAAGAAGAGTGTTAATAGTGCCAGAATTTTGGGATATTGACTAATTAATAAATTCAACCAATAATTGTGGATATACAGCTATGCAGCCTTAGAATGGTTTCAACAAAAAGATGTGGGGAAGCAGGTTGCAAGATCAATAGATTAGTAGTCAAATCATATCCTGGCTTTAAAAAAATCACTGTTCTCAGATATAGATGTAATATGCAAATATTTTGTAATTACTTTGGAAACCTCAATAGGCATCCAAATATGCCTCTCATAATAATTAATATTCTAAACTTTAATTTATATCCTAGAATAAGAGGACTATCATATAGGTTGTCACCTGCATTACACCTATAGGAGTTCACTATAGATTAGAATGTCAGGCCAAACACTCTAAGATAAAAGGCACATAGATATATTGTATTAGAGTAGCTCTGATTAAGTGAATTAATCACCTACACCAACTAGAAGTCATATATTGACTAGCTAGCCCTGGAATAAGGACCATTTAGACAACTAACTCTGCTTGATTAAGGGACTAAGTTGTACTGTGTTAAGAATATCACATATTCTATGGAAGATGTCAAGCAAGCTTTCTTCTAAAATTTACCCCTCAATGTTAGACCCCCTACCACATTTCAGAAATAACACAGGCAGCTGGGCCAACCTCAATTTCAGTCTATATGAATAAATACCAGTACTTCATATCTGTTTCTATTAGATTTTACAATGAAAAGTAGTCTATCCTATAATCAAATCCCTCCCAATAAAACTATAATAAAAGAGCAAAATACTATGTTGTTGTCATAAAATATAAATTCATATATTAATATATAGTCAAACTATAACCCTCAATCCAGAATTAAGAAAGAATGTCCCACTGCCTCCAGGCCATGGCCCCCTTCAGACTTGTTATTTCTGATGACCACACCAAATTATTCCAGGCTGCAGGTTACACCAAAGTCACAGGTTCCCTTAATTCCCTAATGCTAGAAAACTAAGAATATAATCTTGACAGATAATGAAATAGCTTAGCCCAAGGTTTTCTGACATATAGCAAGCTGATAAGCCACAGAGCCCATTTAGATTATGGCATACATAGAGTTTTTGAAGATATTGACTCCTGTGGAATTCAAATATTTGATCCTAGTGTAATATCTGGATTTAATTTCGGTGCCACTTTTTAATTTGCAATTGAGTTATTTATCAGGGAAATAATTTCTTAAGGGGGAGTGATTAAAGGTTCTACAATAATAGCTCAAATACAACTTCATAAGTGTTAAAATAAATATATAATACCTTTCCATATTTTTTGTCAAATCTAATCTAAATACATATGGACATAAAAATGTTTTGATTGGGTTTAAAATTTTAATAGGATACATTATCAGAGTTGAATTTTATAGTTTAAATTATACTTTTATTCCACATGATCACTTCTCATTTTAAGAAAAACAATTATTAATGATTTAAATCCAAGCTTCATTATGATTTATTTAGTTTTGAAATAGATTTTAGACTAGATTTTAAGCTTTAATTCACACTTTATTTCCAACAACAGGTTTCTTAAGGACCAGAACCCAGCAGTGCAAATATTTCTAACATTTTCAACAGAAAAATATATTCTAAAAGGCTAGAAATGGTACTGTAATACTGGATTATGGTTTCTCAGAAACCCTGTGTCAGAAATAAGATGCATATTAAAAAATTTAAGCTTAATGAAGCCAATTAATATAAAGATGTAGTAGAACATATTATAACTTTAGAGAAAGGTAAATAATAAATCATCAAGGTTATATAATTCACAATTTTAAAATCCAAAAAATTAAATATAAAATATAATAAATAACAAATTTTTATTGATACATTTAATAAGTGTAATTTGGGTAGATTCTAAAATGTTTAAAATAATTAAGCTTTAGAAAATTATTTGGAAATTTTATTTAATGTTTTATTCAATAAACTATAAACTTTATGTTTTTAGGAGCATATCCTTCCAAGTTTAAGATTTTTAAAGGATGTTAAAGGTTCAAAAGATATTAATTTCTTATAAAATCATTTTAGTATTAACTTAAAATATCCTTTATTTATCTTATATAACTTGTTTGAAAAAAATACATTGATTTGGATTGGATTGTTAAGTCATTTGAATTTTTAAATTGATTATGTTTATAAATAAAATTATCAGCTTGTTGCAACTGAGTTTCTAGACTTGCCTGCTAACATATCTTACAATACACAGGCAGCGCTCAATGAGCTGCCCCTTGATGTATCTAACAACATGAAATAACCTGATGGCAATATCAAATGGCAGGTACTTCATCCTAATTAGGAGCGCTACCAATTTGACTTGCTGATCCCCACACAAGTTATTCCTTGGCTTCAAACCTTACATGGAACTTCCCACCATGCCACCCCCATGTGGCCTTGTGGCTTTCCCCATATGGTATATTAATCACAATATTCTACAATAAATGATACCTTATTCTTATTATTATGTCCTTTTCTATTGGACTGTTGTCTTCCCCAATTTAAATACTGAATCCTCATTGGTTCAGTTGCAACAAGCTTATCAAATTTAATATGTATAGTATTATAGCCTTCTCTTTAATAGCTGAAACTTTTAATGAAAAAAGTAAAATTTTAAGAATAAATCATAGTAGTGTACTATGGGCATAGCAAACAGTGTCTACATGACTCTATTTATATTCTGCAGCCTTTTCTCCATGACTAGTAAACTATATATTAATAATTTTAGTTAAGAAGATACATATCAAAAATAATTTCCATCATAAAAGATCACAACATAATTTTCTGCTTAAAAAATAGGGAATTGTAAAGAGCATTCAGTTATTTTAATATAGCTAGATAAATTCTAAGAGTTAATAAAGCTTTACAGTAGATTCAGAACCTGTCAGCAAAAATACAGGATTATCAATTTCTTTTAACTAAATTCACCAACTTAATGGAGTAATTTTCATCCCATAATAACTTGCTTTTTATATAAAAAGATGAAAAACATTCCAGCAAGTTGGTGAATACAGGCAAAATAATATAACAATCCTGCATTTTTTCCAACAGGTTCTGAATCTACAGTATGCTTCATACAATAAGAAGAAAGCTAGCTAATAAAAGCAGCTTTTTTGATATCAATCCTAAAAATTAAATATTGTCATTTAATATATTGTTAGGACAATATACATATTTAACAATAATACTATTAATAAAACAATACAGTATTTTTTGAAGTTAAATCACTAGGTAAAAACAACTGATCTGTAAGAAAACAATATGATTTAAAATTTAAAGACCAATTAGCTTATATGGCTTAACAATAGATTTGGGTTCACTTCTATTTTTCTTGAATATGAGTTGATTTTAGTTAGCCCCACTGCTTTGAAAACTAAAGTATAGCTAAATATGTCTGTTCATTTAAAAATTAGAGCAAAATTTTAAAAGAAAAGTCTATGAGAAAAGTGATTGATTAATAATAATATTTTCATCATAAATTTACAGCAAATTAAAATAGCAATTTTCAAGTTTTTTTTTGAATTTGAAAATAAAAACACATTGGTCATGAGTAAATTATAAATATTAAACTAAATTTAAATTATTTTCAATTGGAAATTAGAAACAAGGCTGGCTATGTATTAAAGATTGACTTATAGAGATATATTCCCTCATAATTTTATTTTGGATTAAAAAATAATGTACATGATCAAAATACAGGTATCCAGACTTAAGTGAGGCAAAAATTATTTAGGATATTTGATATTGGTAACTTTTAGAAACTATTGGTATGAACTGATAATTTAATTTTAAAAAACATTATCACCATTTAACCAAAAACACAGGCCTTTATTTTAGAGTTTAAAATATTTATTATTTGATAAGCTTTCAAATAGTTTTTGGGCTTTGGAGTTTACTTTTTAAACATTTTATTGTATTTAATATAAAATAGATTAGTTATTTATTTAAATTTAAAAACAGCTAATTTAATAGAGAAATTCTACTTGCTTATTGTATATGAGAATCAGGGAATGTATAAAGAAATAAACCAAGTATAATGATATAGTTTTGTAACAGGCCCAAAACAGCAGCTACAACTTAATTGTTAAGCCATGTGGCCCCATACAGAAGATCTAAAGGATCACAGGTAAAATGAATGGTTAATTAAGCTAACAGATTTAGAGTTTTATAAGATTTGAGAGTCAAGAAACAAGAGGCAATTTAAACTCCACCTCTTGAACTCAATAAAGAAATATCCCCCTTGAAAAAGAAACAAGAAGAAATAACTTATATCAGCTCTTGAATCAATTTAAAAGAGGGAATGAAACTTGGGATGAAGGGTTGTGTGGCTTGGAATATTAGCCAATAGCGTAGACTTTAATCCTTATATCAAACATAAAATTTTAAATTATTTTTGAATAGTCAAAATCCAAAAAGGGGATACTGACTCAATCAAATTATGTTAAATAACTTAGGTGCACATAGAACTGCTCCTAAATTGCTCTTATACATGATATTTAATAAGGGGTGTCTATTGAAGGTTTGAGAGGTGTATTTTTCAGAAATCTTCAATCAATTGATGTTTGAGACCATGGGAGGCGCTTTTAATTGATATTACATAATATTCATATACTTGTTTTTGATAATAATTTTTAAATATTTGGCAAAGTCTGAATTAAAGGCTTAAGACAGTGTGCATAACTTTATTGTGTACTTAAATAAAGTAATTATTTTTTAAAATATATTAAGCAGTATTAATACAAATAATTATTATGCTTTAAATTAGAAATGAAATAAAAATACTTATTTATTTATTATGGTATTTCAGATAGATAGATATACATTTAGAACAATATTAGCAGTATTAAAGAAAAACATTTCTGTGGATTTAGAGCCTAATGACAAAAAAGTAGGACTGTCAAATCCTACATTCAAATTTTGAATCACTTTTGCGGGCAGCTCAGCTCAGCTGAGTAAAAATTAGAATAATTAATAAAATCAATCATTTAATTTGACTTTTATTTATTTAGATTGCAAATTTTGAATCTCTTGAGCAGATAACTCAACTAACAAAAGACAAAACCCATAAAAAATGCAGGATAAATGGATCAGAAATGTGGTATTCTAATGTACAGTTTAGTATTTTATGTAAGTCTAAAAAATTGTAGACAACCTGAAATAATTAAAAAACATAGAATTGCAGGATTGTCAAATCCAGGAACCAAATTTCAAATCATAATTGAGGTGAATTTGAAATTAATTGGATTAATGGGTGTCTCAAAAAGGATGCCAAAGGATCTAGTGTGGATTTACACAAATTTTTTTTGATAACTACATGAATTATCAAGCATCACACAATTCCATTTTAGGGCGGCTAAAATTTAGATGCTTGATTACAGTAGACTTTAAAAAACACTAATAATAAAATAAAATTATATATTACAATCTATCCTATCATGTTGTGTTTTCCTTGATGTGTTAATAGTTCATTTGCTGTTGATAATGTGCTTTCAATTAATTGGATAGTTTCACCTCCAGTTGCCTTGGCAATAAGAAATCAAGTTGCCTCCCCAAGGCCAGCTGTGGATGTGGAGGCAACTTAATTCTCTATTGCCAAGGCAATTGGAGGTGAAACTATCCAATTGAATGAAAGTACATTATCAACAGCAAATGAACTATCAACACACCAAGGAAAAGGCAACTTAATAAAAATAGAATGTAATATATAGTTCTAT